>CM016616.1:124260639-124860639 GCA_005393395.2 Gossypium australe
ACTTTTCTATGGCTTTTTGTTTGTTCCTTGCTTCTTTTATCTTTCAGGTTTGCTTCTGCTTTGCTTCGGTGTCTGAGAGAATTTCTCTAGAATTTTCAATTTTCGAGAGTAGGTTGACTTAGGCGAGATTTGAACCCAAGAAATCGCCCAAGGCCGCATGGTTTCCCAGAATAAAGATCTAGCCCTGTGATAGTTGGTATAAGAGCTAGTGTTTGAAGGCGTCATTAAGATGATGGAAAAGAGAAGACTAGTAGAATGTTCTGATGGGGACTTGTGGGAGGTCAAGGAAAAATAACATATCGAGGGATATGTTATTGACTTTGGAAGGTCAGGTGACCGATCTCGAGGAATCCATGGGTGGTGTAAAGGAAACACTCGAGGTAGTTGAGGGAAATACCATTGAGCTAGACTCGATGAGAGTGCAGCTTAGGGACTATGTGGCAGAGGCTCTTAGTGCCAATCGGGATTGCTGAAAGAGGCCATTAATGTCGCCATAGGTGAATAGTCTGAGAAGCTGACTAAGAGTAATGATGTTCTCAAAGCTTCGATCGTGGCTTTGAAGTAGGAAACTGATGCCATGATGGAAAAGACTGAGGAGCTCGAAAGGGAGCTTGCGGTGTGTAGAAGTGTTGTGGGAAAAGAGATATTGGCTTCAATTCCTAAGCAGCGTAAGATGGATGTCCATAAGTTGAAAGATTTTAGGGGGACGAGGTCCGCGAGAGATGTGGACAATTTTCTCTAGGGGACGGAATAGTACTTTTATGTGATAGGCATCGTAAACATTACTACTATCTATTTTATTGATGTCGCTTTTTTATGGTGGTGTCATAGGTCCATAGATGAGAGACGAGGAGGGACAGCGATTGGGACTTAGGAGGAGTTCCAAAAGGAGTTGAAAAAGTAGTTTTACCTGCAGTATACCGAGAATGAGGCTCAGGCTAAGTTGCATCGGCTTACGCAACAAGCCACTATTTAGAAGTATGTTTGAGAGTTCAGTGATTTGATGCTTCAAATATCTGACTTAAGTCTGAGAGAGGCTTTTTACTGGTTTGAAGACAGGTTAAAGCCTTCGGCGAAGCAAAAGTTGCGTCGACAAGATATCATTGAGCTTACTTTAGCCATGGCTGAGGCGGAATCTTTTATCGAGCTTAGGCTGAGGAAAGACACGTTTGAGTCTTCCAAGCCTAATGATAGAGGGGTTGTAAAAGGAAAAACTTTAATCGCAAACTTAACTTTTTGATTAGGTTAGAGTCTCGGTAATTCTTCCGGAAACACATCAGAGAACTCGCACACTGTTTGAATTTTCCTTATCTGCCCTTCCTTCAAATTCAAATTTATGACATAGGCTAGGAATGATTCAAAACCTTGATTCATGAGCTTATTAGCTTGACTAATGTAACATCCTAAACGTGGGCCTGCGCAGTAAGGTGATAGTTTAATATGTTAAATTGAGATTCTAAGGATCAGGCTGACTTTTTGATTAAATATGTGGATTAGGGTTTAAATTAGTGCTCTGGGTATTTTAAAGTGATATATTGGGCTTTAAAAATTTGGGCTAGATGGCTAATACATGGTGTTAGCTTATAATTTAAGTAGATAGTTAATTAAGTGACAAGTTGGGCTGGTGGCCCAAAGATTTGAGGAGCTTTAAGTGGGCATAAGGTGGCGTCATAAGGGGGGAGGAGTTTGGGCCAAGTGAGGGCTACTTAGAGCCTAAGCTTTGGGTCAAAACTTCGGCACCTAGGAGCCTTAGGAGTGGACGGCACACTAGCTACAAAATAGGGATTTTAATTCTTTTATTTTCTTGATAAATAGGAAGATAATGAAGAGAAAGATGAGGGCTATTTTTTTGAGGAGATAAGGATTGGGTTATCAGGTGAGATAAAGGCTATCAGGAGAAGGGAAGAGTTGGCCGAAATTCCAACTCTGTGTGTGGATGATATGCCGAAATTTCTCTATAAATAGGGAGTAGTATTCTTCAATTTCGATATTTTGAAACCCTATTCTTCTCTCATTCTCTGCCAAAATTTCCAAGCCTTTCCTACAGTTTCTCTTTTTCTTTTTCTAAAAGCCGAATTCCTTTTGATTCATACTCTCATCTCCCATAAGCCGAATCTACAAGGGTGATTTCGTTTTCCCGAAGGTGCACCATAG
The DNA here is from genome assembly GCA_005393395.2 of Gossypium australe. NCBI lineage: Eukaryota > Viridiplantae > Streptophyta > Magnoliopsida > Malvales > Malvaceae > Gossypium > Gossypium australe. Next base: position 124,262,794 of record CM016616.1, read on the forward strand.
CCGAATACTCCTCTTTAATCTGGGCCTGTCGACTTCACTCTTTAATCTTAGAAGCCGAATTCTGAGATTTGTAGTGCTGTTTTGTGGTAAAGCCGAAGGTAGGGAGGTGACGTTTCCTAGGGATTTTCGGGATTCGATAAATAAGGCTCTACGCTAAGGATAGTAGATTTTCGCGGTAACCAGGTGTGTAATACCTCCCCACCATCTAGATCTGCCTATTATTGTATGTTCATGTGTTTTATATGTTTTGATAAATGCCAAAATCTCGGTTTATTGATGAAAGCCCAATGAGGGTAAAAGCGGATCCCTAGGTTAGTAAATAATCTGTTTAAATGTTATAAGTAAAATGCTTGTATGTGATTGCATGGGTTGGGTTGATGAAAGGAGGAAGTTATACGTTATATGTGTAGCGGCTAATGCCGTGAACTGTTATACGGGCTTCGGCCATTAAATGTTATACGGGCTTCGGCCATTATATGTTATAAGGGCTTCGGCCATCATATGTGGATGAGCAGCATGACTGTCATCATGGTGTGTAGTGGTGTGGGTCGATTGTAGAAATCCCCAATGGTGTGAACGGTTGGTACGGGGGCGTGTAGCGGATGGAAACCTAGGCAAACGGGTTGGGCCTTGCATATTATTTGCTATTAATTTTTATTATGATTATTACACTGTTTATTTTGTTTAATGGGCTTAAGGCCCAAACTCTAGTGGTGCATGAGGGTTGCACACTTAGTCTCGCGACTCACCCTTTTAATTAACATTTCAGGTGATACTTAGTGATTCGGATCGGGCTGGAGAGGAACGCAAGGTGGCCATGCAGAAGAATATGTAGATTTGGCAAAAAGGAGACTCAAGTTTTATTTTATATTTTTAATTAATGGACTTCAAATCTCGTTGTAATAAGGCCATGGGCTGTTATGTTTTATTATGGGCTTTTATTACTTGAAGTCATTTAAGTTTTTATTTTAATTAAACTAAGGCTTGTATTTAAGTTTGGATTTTACTTTACTTAAGCATATTCTATATAAAACATATTTGGCCTTTTCTGAAAATACGACCTGTTTTGATAGAATTTTTTTTCTTAGTGACATACTAGATCCGGTTGTAGTGTTTGGGCCGGGTGTGGGGTGTTACAAATTGGTATCAGAGCCCGGTTCAAAACTCGGCTCTGGGGTTTTTGGGCTCAGAACGTTTTCTAAAAAAAATGGGCTTTTGAAATATGTATATTTTTATTTTTAAAGATAACAGGTCTGTTAGCTCAGCATGGCACCTGCGTCTCCGGCCCAAGTCCGCCAGGTAAGTACTCCGAACCCTTGTGTGATCTTTATATGTGTGGGCTTAGTGGGCCTAGTGGGACGTAGACTAAGCTAGAATTAGAACTTGACGGACTTTAGGCTTAGTACAAACTACTTCTTAAAAATTAATAAAACTTAAGTTCACTGAACAAACCCGTTAACGAGCTGCAAGGCTAGGGTGTGGTAACCGTCATACGCATGTCTAGGAAGGATCCGGAAGAGCCTGGTATTTAAGCAGTCCTAGTGACTCACCTCCTCTTCGCTGGAATCCTACCTGGTGCGTAGTGATTGTTCACTTTAGTCGGGTTAGGGTGTGGCAATAGGCATACGCATGTCTAGGAGTGGATTCAGGGAGAGCTTGGTATTTAAGCAGTCCTAGCGACTCACCTCCTCTTCACTAGAATCTTACCTGGTGCGTAGTGACTATTCACCCTAGTTACGAGGGCTGGTTGATGGGCTAAACCCTATGATTAAAACCCGAAAGGGACCAGCCACCTTTTTAAAAAAAAACCATCAAGTTTGAAAAAATTACCCTTGTTTTGCGAAATGGCCAAAATGACCCTGATTTGTAAAATTACCAAATTACCCCTTGTTTTGCGAAATGACCAAAATGACCCTGATTTGTAAAATTACCGAAATACCCTCGGATTTCCAAAATTACCAAAATACCCCCGAATTTCCAAAATTACCGAAATACCCCGAATTTCAAAAACTACCGAAATACCCCTGGATTTCCAAAATTACCGAAATACCCCCGAATTTCCAAAATTACCGAAGTACCCCCGAATTTTCAAAATTTCTGAAATACCCCCGGGGCTACAAAATTACCAAAATACCCTTACTCCACAAAATCACCAAGGACCTTATTTTAAAAAAATAACGAAAATACCCCTGTAGGATAAAATTACGAAAATACCCCTGGGTAGTGAAAACGACGACAACAACAACAACACTTTTCTGTAATGAACGTGAGTTCATGAATATTGATGATTGAATGTATGAACTTGAGACTGTATTGTGTGTATGAATTCGAAAGAACTACTTCTTAAAAACTATTATTCATAAGACTGTTCGCGATAAATCAGTGGAAAGAACTAATAATCCATAAAATTCTTAATCAGATAAACGTCAATCGGAGGAATGAGTTCAAGGGGTCGAGGACGTCCGCCGCGTGGACGCGGTAGGGGTAGAATGACCGCATCAGAGCCAGTAGGGTCTGGCTACGGGTCGGGAAACGAGATGTCGGAACTGCTGGCTGTAGAAGGAGAATTTCGGGATGAGGTGCCCGGAGATAATGCTGTATCTCAGGCGATGTTAAGGGTTTTAGAGAGGGTTGCTGGGGTAGGCACGGGCACAGGAGCCCGAAAATCTGTGCCAGAACGGCTTAAGGCCAATGGAGCAGAAGTGTTTAGGGGAGTTTCTGGGGTAGCTCCTAACACAGCTAAGTACTGGATGGAAGCGACTGAGCGCATAATGGATGACTTAGACTTCACGGTAGAGGAAAAGTTGAAAGGGGTCGTGTCTCTCCTCCGAGATGAGGCCTACGAGTGGTGGCTCACGGTGAAAGAAGGTACTGCCACAGACCGGATTGACTGGGACTTCTTTAAGGAGTCATTTCAGGGGAAGTATGTCGGGACCAGCTATATAGATGCCCAAAGGAAGGCATTCTTGAACTTGGTACAAGGAAGTAAGTCTGTGGCTGAATATGAGGCGGAGTTTCTGCGCTTTAGCCGTTATGCTCGAGGAATGGTAGCGACGGAGTATGAACGTTGTGTTCGGTTTGAGGATGGGCTGCGGAGTGAGTTAAGGGTTCTGATAGTGCCGCAACAAGAGAGAATCTTTACTGTTTTGGTAGATAAGGTTAAAATAGCTGAGGAAGTGAAACGGGTGGAGAAACAAGAAAGGGATAAGGATCGGGGTAAGAGTAAGAGGAATTTTGGGTCATCAAGAGCATCTGGGAATTTTCAGAAGAGGCCTAGGACTGATGGGCCAGTTCGTGCTCCGACGAGTCAAAAACAGACAAGTTCTACATGTGGCAAGGCACATCATGGAGAATGCAGAGTGAAGACAGGTGGGTGCTTTAAGTGTGGATCCACAGAACATCTGATTAAGGACTGTTCCCAGATGGATCGGGGGTAGCCAGCGGGCCGAGGTGCTGATCAAGTGAGGAGAGGTGATCAGCCTGGACCAAGGGGTCGTGGTGCAGGTAGAGGAGGAAATGGGGCTGGTCGAGGTCGTGGAGCACCTGGCAGAGGTGCAGGTAATGTAGAGGCTAGGCAGCCGGGTCTAGTTTATGCAGTTCGCCGACAGGAGGATGGTGACGCACCGGATGTCATAACCGATACGTTTCTTATAGCTGACAGCCCTTTTCTTGCTTTGATTGATATTGGGTCAACCCACTCCTATATTGCATGTTCGATATCTGAGACCTTAAGTATAGATCCTGAAACAACTACTAGGAAGATGACTGTGGTTAGTCCCTTAGAACAATCTAGGGTAGTGAACAAGCTGTTTAGGGATGTACCTTTAGAGACTCAAGGGGTAGTGTTTCCGGTAGACTTAATGGAATTGCCATTCGGAGAGTTTGATCTTATCCTAGGAATGGATTGGTTGTCAAAGCATCATGCTAAATTGGATTGTGGGACTAAGCGCATGGTGTTAAGTACCCCGGAAGGCGGGGAGATGGTTGTGTTAGGAGAAAGAAGGAATTATTTGTCCAACGTAGTGTCGGCCTTGAAAGCTGTAAAGATGATTCGGAAGGGATGTAACACCTTTTTAGCTTTTATTAGTGCTTTGGATGCTAAAGAGGTGACTGTCGATGAGGTTCGAACAGTCAAGGATTTCGCAGACGTCTTTCCGGAGGAGTTGCCAGGATTACCCCTGGATCGCGAGGTGGAATTTAGAATAGAACTACTCCCGGGTACAGCTCCGGTATCAATTGCTCCTTATCGAATGGTGCCGAAGGAACTGGTGGAGCTTAAAGCTCAGATTCAGGAACTGTTGGACCGTGGGTTTATTCGACCGAGTGTGTCTCCATGGGGAGCACCGGTCCTATTCGTGAAAAAGAAGGACGGATCCATGTGTATGTGCGTGGATTATCATCAACTGAATAAGTTGACGATTAAAAATAAGTACCCATTACAAGAATCGACGATTTGTTCGACCAGCTCAAAGGAGCTTCGGTCTTTTCTAAGATTGATCTCAGGTCAGGATATCATCAGTTAAAGGTGAAGGAAGGAGACATTCATAAAACGGCATTCCGAACACGCTACGGTCATTATGAGTTCTTAGTAATGCCGTTCGGTTTGACGAACGCGCCAGCAGCATTTATGGATATGATGAATCGGGTGTTTCAGCCATACCTTGATCGGTTCGTCGTAGTGTTTATCGACGATATATTGGTTTATTCCAAGTCTGAGGAGGAGCATGATGCACATCTTCGAGTGGTGTTGCAAATTCTGAGGGAAAAGCAGCTGTACGCAAAGTTTAGTAAGTGTGAGTTCTGGCTGAAGGAGGTGACTTTTCTTGGGCATGTAGTTTCCGCAGAGGGGATTAGGGTAGACCCTCGGAAAATCGAAGCTGTGTTAAATTGGAAATTGTCGAAAACTGGGGCAGAAATTTGAAGTTTCTTAGGATTAGCAGGATATTATCGAAGGTTCGTTGATGGGTTCTCTTCAATAGCGGCACCATTAACTAAGTTGTTGAGGAAGGGAGTATCTTTTGTGTGGACTGAAAAACAACAGGAGAGCTTTGAGAAGCTGAAGAGAATTTTGACGGAAGCGCTGGTGTTAATTCAGCCAGAGGCAGGAAAAGAATTTATTGTCTACTGTGATGCGTCACACACAGGTTTAGGGTGTGTGTTGATGCAGGATGGAAAAGTTGTGGCATACGCGTCTCGACAGTTGAGACCGCATGAGTTGAACTACCCTACGCATGACTTGGAATTGGCTGCGGTAGTGTTTGCTCTGAAGATTTGGAGGCACTACCTATACGGGGAAAAGTCGGTAATTTACACCGACTATAAAAGTTTGAAGTATCTCCTTACTCGGAAGGAGTTAAATTTACGACAACGTAGGTGGATCGAGCTCTTGAAGGACTATGATTACTCGATTGAATACCATCCCGGCAAGGAGAATGTGGTGTCGGATGCGTTGAGTAGAAAGGTGATAGCAGACCTAAAAGCGATGTTCGCTCATCTTAGTTTGTATGAGGATGGTAGCCTGGTAGCTGAACTACAAGTAAGACCTATGTGGACAAGTCTAATCAAGGAGAAGCAACTTTTGGATGATGTCTTGAGTATTCGAATCCGACAAGTGCAGGAGGGTGAAGTAGAGGATTATAGTCTGAACAATGATGGAGTTTTGTGTTTCCGTGGGAAGGTTTGTATGCCAAAAGATGAGGAGCTAAGGAAGATGATTCTTCGAGAATCGCATAGTAGCCCCTATGCTATGCATCCTGGATGAGTTAAGATATATTGGGATTTGCGAGAACAGTTCTGGTGGTTAGGTTTGAAGCGAGAAGTTACGGAATATGTGGGAAAGTGTTTGACGTGTCAGCAAGTCAAAGCTGAACATCAGCTGCCTTCGGGATTGTTGCAGACGATAAAGATCCCGCAATGGAAATGGGAGCGAATCACAATGGATTTTGTTAGTGGGTTACCCCTTACACCCACCAAGAAAGATGCAATTTGGGTAACTGTGGATCGGCTGATGAAGTCTGCTCACTTCATACCGGTTCGGGTCGACTACTCTTTGCAAAAGTTGGCTAAGTTGTACGTGGCTGAGGTTGTAAGATTACATGGTGTGTCGGTGTCGATCATATCGGATAGGGACCCTAGGTTTACTTCACGATTTTGGAGGGCTCTTCATCAAGCAATGGGAACAAGGTTAGACTTCAGTACCGCTTTTCACCCACAGTCCGATGGTCAGTCTGAGAGGGAAATTCAGATCTTGGAGGATATGCTAAGGGGTTGCATCATCGATTTTAGGGGTAGTTGGGAGGAGCATTTACCCTTGGCTGAATTCGCGTACAATAATAGCTATCAAGCTAGTATTCAAATGGCGCCATATGAAGCATTATATGGAAGGAGATGTCGTACCCCAACTTGTTGGACGGAGTTAGGTGAACGTCAGGTATTGGGTCCTGAACTAGTTTCGGAAACGAAGGAAAAAGTTAAGTTAATACGGGCTCGCTTGAAGGAAGCGTCTGATCGGCAGAAATCTTATGCGGATCTTAAGCGGAAGGAGGTAGAATTCGCAGTAGGAGATCAAGTCTTCTTGAAGGTTTCTCCATGGAAAAAGGTAATGAGGTTTAGACGAAAGGGTAAGCTAAGTCCTCGGTTTATTGGGCCTTATCGGGTGATAGAACGTCTGGGCCCAGTGGCTTATCGTTTGGAGTTGCCTTCAGAGTTGGAGCAGATACATGACGTGTTCCATGTCTCGATTTTGAGACGTTATCGATCTGATCCATCGCACATAGTGCCAGTGGAAGAAATTGAAGTAAGGCCAGATTTATCTTTTGAGGAGGAACCAGTACGAATTTTGGATCGAGACGTAAAAGTGTTGAGAAGGAAGTCCGTTCCTTTGGTCAAAGTCTTGTGGAGAAACCACGGCGCAGAAGAGGCGACGTGGGAACCGGAGGAGGTCATGCGACAGCAATATCCCCATCTTTTCTGATCAGGTAAATTTCGAGGCTGAAATTTATTTTAAGGGGGGTAGAACTGTAACATCCTAAACGTGGGCCTGCGCAGTAAGGTGATAGTTTAATATGTTAAATTGAGATTCTAAGGATCGGGTTGACTTTTTGATTAAATATGTGGATTAGGGTTTAAATTAGTGCTCTGGGTATTTTAAAGTGATATATTGGGCTTTAAAAATTTGGGTTAGGTGGCTAATACATGGTGTTAGCTTATAATTTAAGTAGATAGTTAATTAAGTGACAAGCTGGGCTGGTGGCCCAAAGATTTGAGGAGCTTTAAGTGGGCATAAGGTGGCGTCATAAGGGGGGAGGAGTTTGGGCCAAGTGAGGGCTACTTAGAGCCTAAGCTTTGGGTCAAAACTTCGGCACCTAGGAGCCTTAGGAGTGGACGGCACACTAGCTACAAAATAGGGATTTTAATTCTTTTATTTTCTTGATAAATAGGAAGATAATGAAGAGAAAGATGAGGGCTATTTTTTTGAGGAGATAAGGATTGGGTTATCAGGTGAGATAAAGGCTATTAGGAGAAGGAAAGAGTTGGCCGAAATTCCAACTCTGTGTGTGGATGATATGCCGAAATTTCTTTATAAATAGGGAGTAGTATTCTTCAATTTCGGTATTTTGAAACCCTATTCTTCTCTCATTCTCTGCCGAAATTTCCAAGCCTTTCCTACAGTTTCTCTTTTTCTTTTTCTAAAAGTCGAATTCCTTTTGATTCATACTCTCATCTCCCATAAGTCGAATCTACAAGGGTGATTTCGTTTTCCCGAAGGTGCACCATAGCCGAATACTCCTCTTTAATCTGGGCCTTTCGACTTCACTCTTTAATCTTAGAAGCCAAATTCTGAGATCTGTAGTGCTGTTTTGTGGTAAAGCCGAAGGTAGGGAGGTGACGTTTCCTAGGGATTTTCGGGATTCGATAAATAAGGCTCTACGCTAAGGATAGTAGATTTTCGCGGTAACCAGGTGTGTAATACCTCCCCACCATCTAGATCTGCCTATTATTGTATGTTCATGTGTTTTATATGTTTTGATAAATGCCGAAATCTCGGTTTATTGATGAAAGCCCAAGGAGGGTAAAAGCGGATCCCCAGGTTAGTAAATAATCTATTTAAATGTTATAAGTAAAATGCTTGTATGTGATTGCATGGGTTGGGTTGATGAAAGGAGGAAGTTATACGTTATATGTGTAGCGGCTAATACCGTGAACTGTTATACGGGCTTCGGCCATTAAATGTTATACGGGCTTCGGCCATTATATATTATAAGGGCTTCGACCATCATATGTGGATGAGCAGCATGACTGTCATCATGGTGTGTAGCGGTGTGGGTCGATTGTAGAAATCCCCAATGGTGTGAACGGTTGGTACGGGGGCGTGTAGCGGATGGAAACCTAGGAAAACGGGTTGGGCCTTGCATATTATTTGCTATTAATTTTTATTATGATTATTACACTGTTTATTTTGTTTAATGGGCTTAAGGCCCAAACTCTAGTGGTGCATGAGGGTTGCACACTGAGTCTCGCGACTCACCCTTTTAATTAACATTTCAGGTGATACTTAGTGATTCGGATCGGGCTGGAGAGGAACGCAAGGTGGCCATGCAGAAGAATATGTAGATTTGGCAAAAAGGAGACTCAAGTTTTATTTTATATTTTTAATTAATGGACTTCAAATCTCGTTGTAATAAGGCCATGGGCTGTTATGTTTTATTATGGGCTTCTATTACTTTAAGTCATTTAAGTTTTTATTTTAATTAAACTAAGGCTTGTATTTAAGTTTGGATTTTATTTTACTTAAGCATATTCTATATAAAACATATTTGGGCTTTTCTGAAAATACGACCTGTTTTGATAGAATTTTTTTTCTTAGTGACATACCAGATTCGGTTGTAGTGTTTGGGCCGGGTTTAGGGTGTTACAACTAAATAAAGGAAGGGAGTCAAACCATTCGATCTAATACCATTTACTTCCACTATCTCTCCATCCGTACCTTAGATTAAAATTTTCTTCCTATGACAATCTAAAATTACACCATATTCTGTCAACCAATCCATACCCAAAATCATATCGAAATCACCAGACGACATGATTAATAAATCAACAGGAAAGAATATGTTTTAGATTTCTGACAAACATCGCTTACGAACTTGATCAACTAATACGATTTATCCTAATGGACTTGTCACCACCATTACAATACTTGACATTTTTGACTTTAAATGTCTCGTTTTTACAAAACTAGCATTTATATAGGAATGAAATGAATCAGAATCAATTGGGGTATATACAAGTACTGAACATAAAAGAAATGTAAAACCCCTCACCCGTATTCAACGCCAGAATAGGGTTACGAAGCATTACCAAACTATTTACACAAATATGCATACAATTTTCATACACTTTTCCATTTCACATAAAAAACATTCAAAATAATTCACATTGTCCCTAATACGAGCCTACGAGGCCCTAAACATACATTTGGGGTGGTTCGGGACTGAACCGATGACTTAGGAAATTTTTAGTAAACTTAGAAAATTTTTCAAAATACAGGGGACATACACCCGTGTGGTCTGGTCGTGTGTCTCACACGGCCAAAGACACGCCCGTGTCACAGCCAGTGTAACTCTCTGGCTTGGGTAATACGGCCAACCACACGCCCGTGTAACCAGCCTGTGTGCCCTTCAAAATGGCCTCACACGCTTATGGGCCAAGACGTGTGCTAGGCCGTGCCAAACTTGTAGGGTATATTGACTTATGCCACATAGCCAAGTCACACGTCTGTGTGCTGGGCCGTGTGGAGCATCCTAACTTGGTTTCTAATTCAACACTGGGGGACACACGACCGTGTAACCTGACCGTGTGTCACACAAGGTGGAGGCACACGCCTTTGTGGACAAAAATAGGCTATTTACCAAGCCATATTGCCACCCAAATTTGCACACACCTACAACAAACCAAATGGCACATAACCAGACCTAAATAGGCATTCAAATCAACTCCTACCAAGCTTAATTCATGCTAATTCCATACCAAAAACTATAATGCTCATAACATCATAAATTGCTTATGCAAAACATGCCAATCGCGTACACAATTTTACCTAAATGATTTACTTTATACATACATTATAATGCCATAAAACCATAAGCATATCAACTTCTAATTGCAACCATTTGACACTCATAATACTAATTCACAACAAGCATATAAATGGCAATTATCAACCACACAACCAAAGGCCATTTGCACCCATATACACATCTCCAAATATATCAAAATAAGCCAACTCTCATGGCTATACACAAAACCAAACTCTTAACGTTTACAAGCCAATCCAAATGGCTAAATTCATTACCAAACTATATACCAAAATTACCAAAGCTCCTATACATGCCATATAACCAAAATATAAACTCAAAAGTACCAAAGTGATAGCCTAATAGTGTGATGAGGTCTCCGACGATTCCCAAATCTGAGCTAGCTTTGAAAACATTATAAAACACGGAAAATAAACAAAGTAAGCTATAAAGCTTAGTAAGCCTCGTATGAAATAATAAGCAAAGCTTACCATTCAATTATCATTCAATAATATGAACATAACATGCTACAAAACATTTAACCACATTGTTAACATGTATTCAATTACATAATTAACCATGAACTCACAATTTCCATAGATTCGATGCTTATATAGTTTTCGTACATACCTGTATTGATACGTATCTATTTCTCACCATTTCATATCACATATAAGGCTCACTCTGAACTTACAATTAACCATTGAACCATTCGGAATACTATCGAATACTAGGAATCTCGCACCCTAAGTGCCACATATATATAGCCGAAGCTATCTCAATCTCATATCACATATAAGACTCACTCCGAACTATCAACAGGTCTGCTCACACAAGCTGACGATCATAACGAAGCTACATGGTGCTGCTCACACAAGCTGACGAGAATCCGCAACACATGTCGGATAACTCAACCATTGGTAAAACGTACAGACCAGCACCCAAATCACATAACCCCTAATGACATGTCACTCGTATCCTAATCTATTCCTAAGGTTCAATTGGATTTCTCAATGTCAAATTATCGTCGAATATGTCCGCAAGATCGTATTCACAATTTATGCAATATCAAAGCATTTAAAACACAAATATAATAATGTTTATTACATACGAACTTACCTCAATTGCAAAACCGGTGAAATAAGTCGATTATTCCGATACTTTGTTTTTCCCCGATCTAAATCTGAATTTTTCTTTTCTTAATCAATTGTATACACAAGCTTGGCCAAATGAAAAGGATGAAAATGGCTTTCCTTTGCCCTAGTTTCAGTTGAAAAAATGGAGAAGAAAAGATGATACTTTGTTTTATTCCATTTATTTTAACATGAATTTCAAAATTACTTAATTAACCTTAATGAACATTAATTAATTCACTAAATGCCAAGCTATTATCATCCACTATCTAATTAATGGGCTAATTATCACTTAAGTACATTCTCTTTAAGGTTCTATAGCTATTAGACACCTTTAGCTAATAGAACTCCACTTTTATGCTTTACGCGATTTAGTCCTTTTTATCAACTCAAATAATAAAATTTCTTAACGAAATTTTCATACAATCATACTATCATGCTGTAGAAATTAAAATAATAATAAAATAATTATTTTGACCTCGAATTTGTGGTCCCGAAACCACTGTTTCAATTTGACTAAAAACGGGTTGTTACAAGAAATATACCTGCTACGACATCTGTAGCATCACCCTCTTCACAGGTCCATATAAAATAGGCCTCGTTGGAGCTCTGGCCTCTAATTGCTTGAATAGCTAAGCCCGTATCTTTCCTTTGAATTCCTCATGAAATAGAACCACCGTGAGGATTTCCTCAACCCCTAACAGAAGGAGTGAACCTCTGAGCAATAATTGGAGAAGCATCTTCATTTTTCGGACAATCTCGAGCAAAATGTTCCAAAGATCCACAACGAAAACAAGCTTTTGTCAACTTCCAACATTCACTTCGGTGCTTTTAAGAATTTTGTACATTAGCAACATTCACCGTAAAATCAATAAAATTATGTACATTATCAAAATAGGTAAGAATTTTTACAAATTATTTGGTTATAAAGTTGAGTTTTTAGGAGGAATTTGAGTATTTTGTTACAAAGTTGAGTTTCCAATATGAAGTTAAGTATTTGGATACAAAATTGGGTTTCCAATATGAATTTGAGTAATAGTTCTAGATTCTTGTAGTTTTTATAAAATATTTTTATATAAATAATAGATTTTTTGAACCAATGATGTGGCACGTCGACCTCGTTGATTGGTCAACATTGATAAAGTCGGCCAACAACGATCAACGCTGGTGAACGTCGATCAACACTAATCAACGTCCGTGGTCAACGTGCCACATTATTAGTTCAAAATCTATTTATATAATAGATAACAAAATATTGTAAACCCAACTTTGTAAAAATTCTTAAAAAATTCTTAATTTAAAATTTAAAATTTATAATGCCAGAAAAATGTTTTTATAATTTTTTATGATTTTTAATTAACAATTTTTTATAATTTCTAAGAATTTTTACAAATTTTGGTTTCCATGAGTAATAGTTATAAATTTGGGTTTTCAAATGGAATTTGAGTATTTGGTTACAAAGTTGATTTTTCAATACAAGTTGAGTATTTGGATACATAATTGATTTTTCAAGAGGAATTTGAGTTATAGTTATAGATTTTTGTATTTATAAAATATTGTTATATAAATATTAGATTTTTTGAACCGATGACATGGCACGTTGATCTTGTTGACTGGTCAACGGTGGTAAACATCGAGGGTCAATGTCTAAGGTCAACATGCCATGACATCAATTAAAAAAATCTATTTATATAATACATAAAAAAATATCTCCCTAAATAAAAATATTTTATAACAACTACAAAAATATAGAACTATTACTCGAAATCTTATTGAAAACACAATTTTGTAACCAAATACTCAAAGTTCTATGCAAAACCCAATTTTGTAAAAAAAAAATTAAAAATTGAAAAAAATTGTAAATTAAAAATTTTAAAATTTATAATGTCTAAAAAAATAATTTTATGATTTTTACAAATTTTAATTAACAATTTTTACAATTTTATGGTAACAAAATTGTACTTTCAATAGGATTTTCAATAATAGTTCTAGAATTTTCTAATTGTAATAAAATATTGTCATTTAGTGAAATATTTTGTTCTATATTATATAAATAGATTTTGAACCTATGACGTGTCACATTGATTCCAAACACTGATCGGTGTTGATTGACATTGGTTGACATTGACCTTGATGTTGATCATCATTGGCTATCATTGACTTGATGTTGATCATCATTGGCTATCATTGACTGATATTGGGGTCAATGTGCCAAATCATTGGTTCCAAAATCTATTTATATAATATATACATAACTACTAAAATCTATATTATATAACAATATTCGACAGGGATAACAAAATCTATAACTAACGTATCTAACATCTTCCAATAGAAATTTTAGAAATTTATGAAAATAAAGATGACGGGAAGCTAATATTAAAAAAGCTAACTCAAGAATTTTCCTTTCTTTCTTTATGCTAATCTCTTTCAAGTTCTGAAAAAAGAAAGAAGCTTCTAAATTTGGGCTAATAACCACATTTTAGTGTCGACGTGAAAATTATGTGGTTCAACAATAACCATGAGTCTCACTTTGTATTAGTGTTCATTCATATCTAATAGCTCGTTCATAAGACTTAAGGCGTTGAAGTTGGTGAGACGGGGTCTGAAAATTTGGATCCTTCTGACAATCTGTAAGGATTAAGAGTGAATATCGATAAGGAACAACAGCATAACCCAACAACCCACAAATAATAATGCAAGAACAGCTGAATTATTACTTACATCATCAATAATCAACGACCAACCGAAAATTAAAAGCCAAACGCGGAAACCCAAAACCCTATATTTAAGTAATAGTAAAATCTATTACAGAAACACTAGCAAAACATGTAATAATTAAGTAGATGGCGAGAAAAACAAATAATAGGTGAGCCCAGCTGAGGTCACGATCGACGCTCATGTGACTAGCTTCGTAGCTTCCCCCACCTATTCAAATTGTTTTATCTTTTAGGTCACTCAAGAGAGGAGTATATATTTCAAAAGAAGCAAAAGAAAGAAAGAGAGAGAGAGAATATATATATATATAAATATATATATATACGCTGCTGTGCTGACTCAAATGGAATCAACTTGTTTTCCTAGCAAACAAATTAGAGTTTGTTTAGATGAGAACATGATTACTTTTTTTCCTGAGTTTGATGAGTCGAAACTTTCGGTGAGTTTCCATGGCAGATGCCAACCAGAGAGAGAAAAAGAGCATGCAATTTGCGTTGGGAAGTACAGTACAGAGAGGGCGTGTTTGGCCCCCGAAGACCAACATTAATGAAATATATCATTGATATTCTTGCTTTGTTTTTTATATATTAATTTTAAGTCGTATGATACATTGATATAAAAATTATATTTTTTATTATGAAAGAAATAAGCATTTTTACTTAATTATATTTTATTTATCTAAAATAACTAAGTTGGTATGAAATTTTGATGTAAAACTAATTCTTTAAATTTATTATTTTTAAAATTTAAAAACCAATAATACATTATTAAAGAAACATGATTAAACATTGTAACAAAAATTTATCCACTTTCATTAGGTGCTAAAAGTTGATTTAAAGTTAAGTTCACAAAATTTAATTTATAAAATAAAATAATACCAAAAATATATTAATGAACATAAAAATATAGCTTCTAAAATTAAAGTGATGAAAATTTAATATTTAATATAAGAGAAGGATTGTATGGAACTGTGGTTTCACTTTATTCTTATCATTTTCCAATAAGAGAATGACAAATCAAATTTTTCTCTAGATTTTCAGCTTTTTCCTCCTGAAAATATTCAAATCCAATTGAAAATGTTAAAAATTAAGTAAAAAAATCTGATTTGTTATTCTTCTATTAAAAAGAAATAAAAATGATATAAAATCACATTTTCATATTATTTTTTCTATCAATATAAAAGTAAATTTGAAGATTAGTACTATATGTACTATATGTGCAAGTTCCGTATTTTGGAATTTGTCTTCCTTTTTTATTATTGTCCTTTTATATATGTCATCTGTTGGGATCTTAGATGTTTTTTTTTTCTCAAGTTTTATCTCATATTCAAGCATTTTCTTGCTGGACACCATATTTTTACCAGATAGTTTGTATATTGATATTGATCTAATATGGAAACCTATATACCGCCGATAAGTGTAATGAAGGGACTAAGATATACAAAATTCTTCATGAGAGAGAGATTCAGTAATATCTAGGACGAAATTTTCATAAGGAGGGGAGGGTTATACTGTCCCGTAAATTATGATATTACACGTGATATAATTTCGAGTTCAAATATTAAAAAAATTATGATTAGGGGTGAGCAAAATTTAATTCGATTCGAAAAAATTAAATTTTTTTTTGAATTTCGAGTTAATTGAATCGAGTAATTCATTTTTTCAAATCAACTCAAATTAGTAATTTGAGTCGAGTTGAATTTTACAAATTGAATAACTCGAATAATTCAAATAACTCAAATAAATATTGGTGTAAATACCCTTTTGGTCCCAATCAAATTTGAAAATGAGCAAATTGGTCTCTCTCAACAAAAACTACAAAATAATTTAAAATAATTTTAAAATTTAAAATATTTATAAAATTTCCAAAATTTATATTTTAAAAAATATATAAAAATAAAAAATTCTAAAGAATATATAAAAAGTTAATTTTTCTAAAATAATAATTTTGGGACCTAAATAAATAAATTAACAATTTAAGTTTATCATACTAAAATACCTTTTTTTTTTTCTTATTTTGCTTTGAAAGAGTTTTCAAATATATACGACTTCACATTTATGTGCTCTAACATGAAATTAGTTATATTGTATAATAAGATTTTAATTTAGCATGTTTAACTCAAATAATTTTACTCTATCCGATTCAACTCGAACTTCATTTCACTTGATTCGAAAAATTTTAAGTAGAGTTAGGATGGTAAAATAGGACTCGTCAACTCAATTAACTTGAAATTTTTTCGCTCGATCCGATCAAACGTTCACCCCTAATTATGAGAAGAATTTAAGGAATGAATCAAATAAGAAATTTTATGCAAGGAATATGATATTGGAGAAGGAATTACGTGAAAAGAAATATAAAAGTGAAAGTACGACAAAAATGACCAAATCGCAAATTTTAGAAAGTTTGAGCACTAAAGTGCAATTTGAGAAAAATGTTAAAAATGTGAGTTGTTATTGATTATTTAAGAATAAGTTGGAATATGTAATGGTATGATGGAAATCAATTTTGGGACTAAATTGGGAAAATTTGAAAGTATAAGAATTAAATTGTAAATTTTCCACTACAGAAGTGTAATTTTTATCTGTCATGGAATTATATTGAATATTTATTATGAATTATGAACTTAAATTTGTCTAAATATCAAACTTTGAGAAGAAACTATTAAAAGGGCAAAGAGGGGCAACAGTAATTTGGTTAATTTTTGAGACTTTTATGATGAAAATGATATTTAATTATGATATTTGATATTCAAAATTATTTTGAATCGTTGAAACCTGGTATTGAAGAATTGGACCACAATTTGACAAAATTGACTTTGAAAGATTGGGCTTAAACCTTGGGCCCATTTGTCAATCTTAAATGGGGAAAGAACCCCCCATCAACTTCATTTTCCTTCTTCTCTAACAGGCAGCAACCTCCCATGGTTGACCACCTTCTTCTTTTTTATTTTCTTGTCTTTTTTTCCATTTTCTTAAAAAAAATGTCACCTTCCACCTTGAGGTTCTGTCAAAATCTCCATTGAAACAATTTTCTAAGCTCAATTCCTCTATCAATTTCTTCCATTTCAACATTGGGTTTATGAATTCTTAGTGAGAGAAGTAGAAGCTAGAGCGAGAAAGCTTCATTAAGATAGAAAATGACTTTTTACACCTCCATTAGCTTTATATTTGTTGTGAAATGTTATAAGAAAGCTTGGAAGGAATTTTATATTGATTTTTGGATTTTTTTTAATTGTATGGAAATGAGGAAATGGTGGTTTACGGAGTTCCAAACTTTATTGATGATGGGTTACAGTTCATAGAAGTTTGATTGAGTATTGTAAAGCATCCATTAAGGTAAATACGGTGGCTTAGGAAATTATAAAATTGATGATACAATTAAATGCATATGAAATTTCATGGCACTATGATACAAATACCTATTTTAATAGAAAAAAGCAACTGCTAATGTACAAATACGTATCATATAAATTAATTTATTCATCAATTTTTACTTTCTAAAGATATGATTTAGATGACAAAATAATTGTTAAGTTTTCCTTGAAAATTGAAATTAAAGAAACTCATCATTTGGTATATGAAATTTTACAACATTGTCACCTCAGTATTCATTATCCACCGTCAGTAATCTTCTTCACTTAATCTTTTTTAATTATAAACAAGATGTATCTACGAATCATTTATGATCAAATTAAATGAAAAAGCAATTATGATATACTAATAAAATATAATTAAAACATGGTTTTTGCAAAAGTTAAGCATATGTATCCCTTACACTCTAACTATAGCTTACATATACATATATACAGTCAATTAGATATTAACCAAAGCAAAATTAACATTCTGCTATCATGAATCATAGAAAAAATTAGCTTCTAACAATTTAAAAGGAAACCTACCATCTGTTGGTTACCGACCCTTCAATACAATCTACCTGATGAGGAATGTAACAACCCGATCTAGGGGCTAGTCGGAACAGTGATCTCGGGATCACTAATTCGAGATTAGAGAAAATTATTTTCACAATTATTTTATGAGTTAGAGCATGATTATATAAGTGCATGAAAATTTTGGTGCTTTAATTTTAGCGATTTCATGTCTAATTGCGAAAAAGGACTAAATCGCATAAATTACGATAGTTCTATTTTATAAGCTAGAGGTGTTTAATAGCTAAAGAACATTAATTGGAGGTCTTTAAAGTGCAATTAGACCCCTAAGGATAGGGTGGCCAGCCATAGTAGACAAAAATTGACAAATTGGTCAAAGTTGGTGACTAAATTGACTTATATTAATAAAATAAAGAAAGAAAATATATCATCTTTTCTCTCCATCTTCCTCCACCGAAAATAGCAAGCAAAATAGGGGTTTTGAAAGCTCAAAATTTCAGCAAATTCATCTCCATTCAAGTAAGTGATTTTAATGGTTTTTCTTGAAGACAGTTGTACTTTTAGAACCCCTAGAGCTTAAGCTTTCTAATGAGGGGACTATCTTGCAATATGGTGAAAAGATTAGAGTTTTTCTATGAGAGATTTCATTGTTATTTGCTGCATTTTTATGGAAGAAAATGAGTCTTAGTTGTTAGATAAACAACTTTTGTGAAAGGTGTTACTATGAAAACACCTAAATGAACCTTTTTGTAAAGGTTATAAAGTTTGTAGTAAATGTGTGAAATGTTGGGTTTTGATGATAGCTATAAGAGAAATAAACGTTCACCTAGGCTTGTTGAAGGTAGAAATATGATTAGAATTGATTTCCGAGCCTAGGGGTAAAATAGTCATTTTACCAAAGTCTAAGGGCAAAATTGTAATTTTGCTAAAGCGTGATTATTAAAATGCTTTTATTAATGTGATGATTAAAATGAGCTAATTTTCTATTATAGAGCAAGAAGAGCCAAGAATCAACCTCGATCGAGGAAAGAACAAAATATCGGACTAGACCGACGATCTAGCTTATTTTGCAATCGAGGTAAGTTTGTATGTGATAAGTTCAACAATTATGCCAGCATGTTTGAGAATGTTTAATATTATGATGATACATGATGTTCTACTAAATTGAGTATTTGATGTTAAATAAGTAAGTTGAGATGTTGATGTCCTAGTTGGACTATAATAAATGTGAAAATGCTATCATTGAGACATGAAAGGGATAAGGTCCTGTGTAAGACCATGTCTGGGACATGGCCTTGACACCGAATTGAAAACTTGTATAAGACCATATCTGAAATATGACTTCGGTATTGAATATAAGAATCGTATAAGACCATATCCGGGATATGGCATCGATACTTAAAGTGAGATCCTGTATAAGACCATATCCGAGATATGGCATCGACATTCAGAGGTGACCCCACGTAAGACCACATCTGGGATGTGGCATTGGCTTTGTACTTATATTAATGACGATGAATATGCGTATTTGAATATCTTCAATGATTAATGGGATAAATAGATAGATTTGGAAATAGAAATGAGATTAGTACTAAAGTCATGTGAATGAGTGAATACAGGTACCCGTGAGAAATTCATTAGGAATGTTTACGATATGTGGCGTGGTATGTTCTAGATAAGAATAAGTACGAGTAACTTATGGCAAAGTGCTTATGACTTTGTGTGGTTATCTAATTCCATGGATTGATGCCATTATGAGCTTATTGTTGCTATTTATTTTCATGCAAACTTACTAAGCTTTATGCTTACCCCTCTCATTTCCCTTTCCTTGTAGTATTGCCAAGATAACTTGAGGATCGTGGGACGAAGGAGTTCGGAAATCACACTATCAACCTCACTTTGGTATAACAATTTAGACTTATTTTGAGTATGGCATGTATAGGACTTGGGTATTTTGTTAGGTCATAATTGTTAGCCAAAGTGTTGGCTATGTATGTTATGAAGTCATTTTGTAAATGGTCATTGGAATTGGGCCAATACTTGATAAGTTTATGTATATATTCAAATATGACAAAATTATGAAGTTTATGCTTATGTGAATGCTTTGAATTGAGTTCTAGGATGTGTCTTTGAGTCATGAGTTATGTTGATATGAGTTGGAGTAAGTATGTTTGCTATGCAGGGTGGCATTTGGCTTGGAAAATAGCCTTTTTATGTCCACACGGGTAGACACACGGGGGTGTGTCTAGGCCGTGTGAGACACACGGTCAGCCCCATGGGCATGTCGATCGGCCGTGCGTCCCTTGCATGCTAGGTTTACAAAGTTAAAATGCTCAGTAGTAAACACATGGGCAGAGATACGGCCGTGTGTCTCAGCCGTGTTGGAGGTACGACCTTGGACATGGGTGTGTGCCCCGGGCCGTGTGAAGTTTGCACATAAACATTTGGAATTTAATTCAACACGCGGTCTAAGGACACGGGCGTGTGCCTTGGCCGTGTGACCTTATTGAGGTGGTGACGTCATAAACAGAAAGCCAAGGTTTTGGCACACGTGCTAAGACACGGGCGTGTCAAGGCCGTGTGAGGGACACGAGGTAGGGACATGGGCGTGTGCCTTGGCCGTGTGAAATAAGTCTGTGTCGACCACGGGTGAAGAACACAGGCATGTCTCAGGAGCACACGGGCGTGTGGCCCCTGCTTGGACAAAAGTTTTCTAAGCGCGTAAAAGTTCTCGGTTTAATTCCGAAATCTCTCGGAAGTATGTTTAGGGCCTCATAGGCCCAGAATGAGCATGTTATGAGTTTAAATGAAAAGTTTCTAGACTACAATGAAATTTTATAGCCGATGTGTTATGTTTAAGTAAGACAAGCTAGGTAATGCCTCGTATCCGGTTCCGACTTCGAACACGAGTAAGGGGTGTTACAAGGAATCTCCCTGAAAGTTCCCATTAGATGAAATGCAACAAATCAATATCTATTCAACTGAAAAGGCTTCAAATTCCTTTTAATGACACTTGACCACTCACCTCTACATTCATTCAACAATAGACAAATTCTACATGACATAACTGCATAATCCACATAAAACCTGACCACAATTTGTAGATGTTGAACAAGATAACAATGTTATGTATTATTACAAATGTAGATTTTTATTCTTTTCTAACTAGTACCAAAATGCTGTTTGCAGTAGACAACTTAAGGACAAAGCTAACAACAATCATAAGAAATTAAAATTTTGAGTTAATCTAAACTAACCAATAACGAAAATGAGGTCTAAATGCTGACCCACTGGTCAACTCAGGAACTAGCCAGTACACTGATTCGGAGAATCGCTATTGAATTGCTAACCCTGAAACGTATACAAGGTAACGGGTTTATATGATTTTTGCTCCAATTTTTATCGACCAATCAACCAACCCAAAGAAAAAAAATTTAACACCTAACCCAAAATAAATTGTGATTCTTCATTTCTCTTTCTCCTATTTTCTTAGATTATTCTTATCCTTTCCCTTTTCAACCCAAGAAACCATTTTTTTCTTCTTGAGGCAAACTCTCAATGGAAGATTGATTGGATAACGAGAGTTACTCAAAAATAAGGGAGAGGGGAAGAGAAATGAAAAAGAAAATTTAAAAATTAAAAGAAATAGAGATAAAAAGAAGAGAGTAAATAGGGATATGATAGAGCAGATCAACAAAAAGTAAAGAAAGAAGTGGGAAAATTAGAATATATATATATATATATATATATATATATATATATATATATATATATATATATATATATATATATATAAAGGAGAGAGGGAGAGAATGATAAAAATTGATAATTTTAAATTGGGTTGGAACTTGGAAATTAAAAGAGATTGATTGATTTGTATGGGAGTTTTGAGAAAGCTTATATGGGAAATTTTTAGAATTAAGTGACCCGAATCCTATTTAAATAAAATACAGTGGTAAAATAAAATAAAAGTAAAATCCATATAGAACTATATTTCTTTTATTTTATTTTAGAATAAGATTTTTTAAACCTTATTAAACTCCATCTATTTTATATTCATTAGAATAAGGTGTTTCAATCTTACTACACTCCTATTAGAATATGGCTTTACAAGCCTATAAATAAACATAGTCTATTCCTCTTGTAATGATTTGAATTCGACATAGTGAATTTTCTTCACTTCTGCCTCATGGTTTTTTCCCGAAAGAGTTTCCACGTAAAATTTGTGTGTTCTTTATTTTATTTCTCTTTTCTTTGTGATATATTGTCATTACCGACATTCTATTTTATTTTTCACAAATTAGTATCAGAGCTTTCAGGTTGTTCATCTCGATCACGGTAATGGCGTCTTTGAAGTATGAAATTTTGCTGTTGGATTGCAATACCAGATTTGCATTGTGGCAGATTAAGATGCAAGCAATTCTTGCGTAGATGGATTTGGAGGATGCTCTGCTAGGGATAGATAAGATGCCTTCGACATTAACAGATGAAGAGAAGAAGTGTAAGGATTGAAAGGCGTTAACACAATTACATCTGCATTTGTCCAACGAAATTTTATAGGATGTGATGAAGGAGAAGACCGCTGTTGCATTATGGAAGAGGCTGGAACAAATATGTATGTCGAAAACTCTAACAAGCAAGTTGCATATGAAGCAGCATCTTTATGCTAATCGTTTGGAGGAAGGTGCATCTGTACACTAACACTTAACGGTGGTTAAAGAAATTCTCTCAAACTTGGAGGCTATGGAGGTTCAGTATGATAAGGAAGATCTAGGGTTGATTTTACTTTGTTCGTTGCCCTCATCTTATTCAACCTTTAGAGGCACGATTTTATATAGCCACAAGTCTCTCACAGTTGATGAGGTTTATGATTCTTTGACCTCGTATGATGAGATGGAGCATCTTGTGGTTAAACTCGACTCTCAGGGAGAGGGTCTCATTGTTCGTTGGAGACAAGATCAGAATGCTGATGATGATCGTGAAAGGACACAGGAACAGAATTCTCGCGGTAAATCTAAGGGTAGATCGAAGTCTTCAAACAGAGGTAAAACTTGTAACTTCTGCAAGAAGAAAGGGAACATTAGCTATAAGCTACAGAACAAGATTAAAAGGGAGGCTGTGAATCAAAAGGGAAAACAACCAAAAAATTTCGGTGAAGCTGATGTTGTAGAAGACTACAGCGATGGTGAACTTTTAGTCGCTCCTATCAACAATTCTAAAGTGAGCGAGGAGTGAATACTTGATTCAGGCTGCACCTTTCACAAGAGCCCCAATCAGGATTGGTTTACAACTTACGAAACAGTGTCTGAAGGTGTTATTTTGATGGGAAATAATGCTTTGTGTAAAATCACAGGTGTTGGAACAATTAAAGTTAAGATGTTTGATGGAGTTGTTAGAACACTTAGTGACGTACGCCATGTTCCAGAATTGAAGAGAAATTTAATTTTTTTAGTACTCTTGATTCAAAAGCGTACAGATACACAGTTGAAAGTGGGGTTTTAAAGATTTTCAAAGGTTCACTTGTTGTGATGAAAGGGCAGAGAAAGACTAGCAAGTTATATATTTTGCAGGGTTCTACTGTTACTGGTGATTTAGTTGTCACTTCCTCTTCCTTGTCAGATGATGATATTACTAAATTTTGGCATATGCGCCTAGGGCATATGAGTGAGAATGGCATGGCTGAATTGAGCAAAAGAGGGTTTCTTGATGGGTAAGGAATTTGCAAACTGAAATTCTGTAAGCACTGTGTTGTTTGGAAGCAAAAGAGAGTTTGATTCACCAGAGGAATCCATAACACGAAAGAAACGTTGGAGTATATTCATTCTAATTTGTGGGGGCCATCCAGAGTGCCTTCGAGAGGTGGAGCTAATTATATGCTAGCTTTTATTGATGATTTTTCTAAAAAGTTTGGGCGCTCTTCCTAAAGCAAAAAAATGATGTGTTTTCTGCATTTAAGTCTTGAAAAATTATGATTGAAAAACAGATGGGAAAACAAATAAAATACCTCCGCACAGACAATGGCTTAGAGTTCTGTTCTGATGAGTTTAATAGACTGTGCAAGTCAGAAGGGATTGTGAAACACTTAACAGTTCGCCATACTCCACAGCAAAATGGCGTTGCAAAACGAATGAACAGAACGATCATGGAGAAGGTTCGATGTATGTTGTCAAATGCCAACTTACCAAATTCGTTTTGGGTAGAAGCAGCCTCTACTGCATGTTTTTGATCAATCGGTCTCCATCCGTTGCTATTGAGAAAAAGACTCCACAAGAGGTATGGTCTGGTAATCCTACCAATTATTCTGATTTAAAAATCTTTGGGCGTCTTGCGTATGCTCATGTTGATAATGGAAAATTGGAACTGAGATCCATTAAATATGTTTTTCTTGGTTATAAAGTTGGTGTAAAAGGGTATAAGTTATGGTGTCCTAAAAATAAAAAAGTTGTGATTAGCAGAGATGTTTTTTTTGATGAAACTGCTATGCCACCTAACTTATCTCTTAAAGACTCTTCCAATAAAGAAAATCAAAAGCAGGTGGAGCATTAGATTAGTACAGAGTCGACTCCTTAAGCCAGTACAAAAATTGAGAATAGAGTTGCTTCTTCACCACAATACTCTATCGCCAAAAACAGAACTAGAAGAGAAATTAAACCTCCAAAGAAGTATGCCGAGGCTGATCTAGTTGCTTATGCTTTAAATGTGGCTGAAGATATAGATGTAAACCAAGAGCCATCTAATTATTCTGAGGCGGTTAGCTACGAAGACTTAGAAAAGTGGATGTTTTCTATGCAAGAGGAGATGGAATCACTCCACAAAAATAGAACATAGGATCTTGTGAAACGTCCTAAAGGTAAAAAGGCTGTTCATTGTAAATAAGTGTTTAAAAAGAAAGAAAGGACTTCAGGAGTTGAAGAACCCAGATATAAAGCAAGGCTTGTTGCAAATGGTATAGTCAAATTCCAAGAGTGGACTTCACAGATGTGTTCTCCCCAGTTGTGAAGCATAGTTTGATTCGAGCTTTGCTTGGTATTGTAACCATGCATGATTTGGAGCTTGAGCAGTTAGATGTAAAAATTGCATTTTTGCATGGAGAACTTGAGGAGGATATTTACATGCAACAACCAGAGGGTTTTACAGTCTCAGAAAAAGAGGATTATGTTTGCTTGCTGAAAAAATCCCTTTACAGTTTGAAGCAGTCAGCAAGATAGTGGTACAAGAGGTTTGATTCCTTTATGACTTCTCATGATTTCAAAAGAAGTAGTTTTGACAGTTGCGTTTACTTTAAGAAAAAAGTGATGGTTCTTTTGTGTATCTACTTCTTTATGTTGATGACATGTTGATAGCAGCAAAAGATAAAGGAGAGATAAGAAAGGTCAAAGCCCAACTAAGTGAAGAATTTGAGATGAAATATTTGGGACTAGCAAAGAAGATACCTGGTATAAAGATTCTTAGAGATAGAAAAGCAAGTAAATTGTGCCTAAGTCAGAAGGGGTAAATTGAGAAAGTTCTTTGTAGGTTCAATATTGTAACATCCTAGATTAGGGGTTATGCGTTCGTGCGTAATTCATGAGATAGTGGGCTCAGTGGGTGTGTTGGATGTGTTCTGAGGAGTTCTAGGAACCCTAAGGTGTATGGAAATGTATGAAAATATATGGAAATGTATGGAAATGTATGGAAATGTATGGAAATGTATGGAAATGTATGGAAATGTGTGGAAATGTATGGAAATGTAAGGCAATGTATGGAAATGTAAGGAAATGTAAGGAAATGCTTTGGAAACGTTAAGTTTAAAAGAGGAAAGTGAACATTTTTGGAAACTAGGGGATGTAAGGAAAGGATGTGGAAATGATTCAAAAGAGGAAAGTAAACATTTCTGGAAACTTGGAAATGTAAGGAAATGTCAAGTTTAAAGAGCCAAACAAAAATTTTTGGAAACTTAGAAATGACTTAGAAATGTCGAGTTTTAAAGTTTAAAAGAGGAAATTAAGGCAAGGTGGCCTTAAAAGAAAAAGTTTGTGAAATTTGACACACAAACAGGCTTGGAAAAGTAGCCTGGAGATGCCACTTAGGGCCTCTGGAAATGGTGCCACATGCAAGGTGTTGGGCCTGGGTTCGAGTCACTTGGGAAGCAAATAAAAGGAGTTTTATTTTTGCTTCCAGAAGCAGAGGAGTGGACGGCAAGGCTTCTAGAAAAAGGGAGTTTTATTCCCTTTAAATTTCGGCAATTAATGGGATAAATAAGGGATTTAAATTGGATTATTTTTTTTAAAGAGATAATAAATGGATAAATAAGGATTTATTTCTTTTATTTTGATAGATAAGGAAAAGATAAAAGAGGATTATTATTAGTATTATTTTTATTAAGAGATAAGAGATAATAAAGGATATTTCTTTAATTATTTTAAATTAAAGAGATAAAGCTATCAAATAAAGAAGAGTGGTGGCCAAGTAAGGGATTCTGAGTAGTAGTTCGGCTATAAAAGGAGGAAAATAGGGCTACTCATCAATTCTTTCTTCCTTCTCTTCTCTCTGCCGAAATTTTCCTAGCCAATTCTCTCTTTTCTCTGCTATTTTGTTAAAACCAAAAACCCTAGTAAAGCAAGCCAATCTCTTCATCTTTCTTTTCTTCCTATTTCTCCTTACCAATCCATTCAAAAGCCGAATCTTGGAAAGGCTTCAAGCATAGGTGCTGTCGATTTCTTCAAAGGTAAGAGCAAGTTTGATTTCCATTCTTTTCTTTTAGATTAGCCGAGAGATAATCTAACCCCATACATATTTTGGTTGCCGAATATGGAAGGATCTTTCGGGATTATTAGAGTAGACGACTAAAAGAGGAGTATTCGGGATTTCTAAGATTAAGGTAAGACATGTGAATATTCGGCCAAAGGCCTTGATTTATGTTTTGATGATTAAGATTAAGTCTAACGTAAGGTTTTAAGGATTTCGACATTCCTAGGGAAACAAGGAACAGTTTCGGGATTTGTTGGTGATCCAACCGGCAACAAGGTAAGAATACTAATCCTACTAGGATTTGGAATTTTGGCCGAATGGCTTTTTATTAAGGTAAAAAGTGATTAATCAATTGTAGGAACTTGAGATCTAAGGCAGTAGATCAGATCTCGGGATCTCAAGGAATCTGTTAAGCGAATCAGGTGTGTACCCCACACTATTTCATAATACGTTTTATGGCTGTGTTAAATAATATATGTGATATTAAGAATATGAAAGTGGCTAAGGTACCATGATATGGTACTAAGTACTCAGGTACGTTTCCTACTTCTACTAGGAATATGAAAAATGTTATTCGTAACATGAGAATATGATAAGAATGTGAACTTGGGCATGTAATTGCATAATATGTTATGGGCATATGGGTTTGTTTGAAAGGGGAAGTGAAAAGTGGTGACCTAAAACCACAGTAATCTGAAAGTGGTGACCTAAGACCACAGTAATCTGAACGTGGTGACCTAAGACCACGAATGCGGTGACCTAAGACCGCAATTTGGAGTGTAGCGGAAGGAGGGTCGACTTAGTAGTCCCTACGGTGTGACTGGCAGGTACGGGGGTGTGTAGCGGATGGACAATTAGGTTTGGGTTTGGGAATGCATCATAACTTGTATTTTATGTTTTGAATGTGTAACTATTGTATGCCTGATTCTATTATGATTTAGTGCCGTGTACACATTGAGTCTGTTTGACTCACCCCGTTGTGGGACCATGTTTCAAGTGATGAACAGTGATGGACCGGGACGGCAGTACTTGTGGTGGCCATGCTCAACATGAAGTTTATATTTTTATGGACTCTTGAATTTATTTTAGTACTTTGAAATATTTTGGAAACTATTTGATGTAATAAGGCCATAAGGCCATGATGAACGATTTTTATTTCTACTTATTGTTTTATTGTGTTACAAATTTTGATTAGGTTAAAGACTAAGTATTTTATTTTAAAATATACTCGATATGTTTATTACTTAAAATTAAAAAAAAAATGTTTTCTAATATAAAAATCCAGTTTGTTTTCAACACAAGCCCAACCCAAACAATATTTTTTTTTTAAAATCACACAAGTTTTTCTCTAAGTAACAAAAGAATTTGAAAACCGGTTTACTTGAGGAACATACCAAATCTGGTCAAAGCTCGTGGGCCGGGTTTGGGGTGTTTCAAATATGCAGAGTGCTAAGCCTGTTAGTACTCTTTTAGTAGCCCATTTCAGACTTTCATCGGCTTTGTATCCACAATCAGATGATGAGATTGAGTACATGTCACATGTTCCATACTCTAGTGCAGTGGGATCTCTCATGTATTCTATGGTTTGGTCACGTCCAGATTTATCATATGCAGTCAGTGCATTTAGCATATACATGGCGAACCCCGGTAAAGAACATTGGAAAGCAGTTCAGTGGATTTTAAGATACTTACGAGGTACTACTGATGTTTGCTTACAGTTTGGAAGAACTAGAGATGGAGTCATTGGGTATGTTGATGCTGATTTTGCTGGAGACCTTAATAGAAGAAGATCTCTCACAGGTTATGTCTTTACAATCAGAGGTTGTGCAATCAGTTGGAAAGTCATTTTGCAAACTACAGTCGCTTTGTCTACCACTGAAGCTGAGTACATGGCGATTACTGAGGCTTGTAAATAAGCTATTTGGTTGAAGGGACTCTTTAGTGAACTCAATGAAGACCTTCAAATCCGTACAGTATTTTGTGATAGTCAGAGTGCAATCTTCCTTACAAAAGATCAAATGTATCATGAGAGAAAAAAACACATTGATGTTCGGTATCATTTTGTTCGTGATATTATTGCTCGTGGTGATATTGTTGTGAGCAAAATTAGTACTCATGAAAATCCTGCAGATATGATGAATAAGTCACTTTCTATAACCAAGTTTGAGCATTGCTTAGACTTGGTTGGTGTTCATTGTTGAAGTTAAATCCTTAAGGGGTTCTATGGAAGAGGTGGAGAACTTATTCGTTGAGAGTTCGCGATAAAGAACTTGTTCATTGAGAATTCGTGTCAAGGTGGAGATTGTTAGAATTAAGTGACCCGAATCCTTATTTAAATAAAATACAGTGGTAAAATAAAATAAAAGTAAAATCCATATAGAACTATATTTATTTTATTTTATTTTAGAATAAGGTTTTTTAAACTTTATTAAACTCCATCTATTTTATATTGATTAGAATAAGGTGTTTCAATCTTACTACACTCCTATTAGAATATGGCTTTACAAGCCTATAAATAGACATAGTCTATTTCTCTTATAATGATTCGAATTCGACATAGTGAATTTTCTTCTCCTCTGCCCGTGGTTTTTTCCCCGAAAGGGTTTCCACGTAAAATATGTATATTCTTTATTTTATTTTTCTTTTCTTTGTGATATATTGTCATTACCGACATTCTATTTTATTTTTCATAGAATTATGAAATTGAAAAAGTAATTTTTAAAAAAAATTGAACATAACAAAAGGCATTATATTAAAGAATATATTGTAGACATTGAATTCTGTTCTAGGATCATAATTTAGATTCAGGCTTCGAATTGGCTATTTGGACTAGATTTTCGATTATTTTAATTTTGAAATTAAACTGTTGTTCATTTAATTTTAAAATCCTTATTTAATTGGGGGCACATTAATTTTTTTTAGAATTCGAATTTTAAGTTAATTTGAGTTAGGATTCACAATTAAATTAAAATTAATTTTACTTAACTTTTGAGATTTTCAACCTGAAGCGGGGTGGATATTTGGATGGTCTGTTATTGAAAAATAATAATAAATCAAAATTGTGTTCAAAATTAAATTTTATTTTGAGAAAATTAATAATAAAAAAAAGAGAAGAAATAAAAAAATTGCTTTTGGGTTTGTAAATACTTTATTAGGCTTAATTTTGAAAAAAAAAAAGTTAAATCCAAAAGCTCAATTAGTTTATTTTTCAAAGCCCAATTTGATCTTGTTTTAAAAAAAGCTAAATCAAATTTCATTTTTTTTAAAGCTAAATTGTAGTAAAATTTTTTTCTTTTTAAAGAAAGGGCTAAGTCAATTTGCAACCCAATCTTTTAAAGAAGTGTAACAATTCGACTTTTACCGGTGTTAAAAATACCGTTTCGGAATCTCATTTCCGTAAATTGAGTTCGTAAGAATAAAATAGGAAAATTTGCGTAGTTGATATGAAAATATATTAAAGACAAATTAAGTAATTTAACCATAAAATTCGTTAATTAAAGATCGAGGGTCTAAATTGTAAAAATCTAATCACTATTAAATTTTAATTTTTAAAAAAAATACTTGAATACCTAATTGGGAATTATCCAAAAGATTAAAACGGTAAATTAACCATTATTTTTCTGTGAGAAAGTGGGAGGAGATGGTAATAGACATTTAAATGTTATAAATGAATTAAAAGGATGTAAACATTAGATAGTGGAATTAAGCATAATTAATTAAGATTAATAACTTTAATCCTAGTATATGAGCAAGTAAGTGAAGAATTAAAACCATCATCGTCTTTTCCTCATTTGTGTCGCTCATCTAGTGAAAGAAGAAGAAATCTTTGTTTTCTAGTTCTATTTCGATTCCAAATTATACCAAGGTATTCATGCTTTTCTTATAATTTTTTATGGAATTTGAATCATGGAAGCTTAAAGTGTAACTGATGAATTTAATCCTGAAATTAGTACATAAGTAATTGTTAAGTTTGAAATTAGTTGAAATTGTAATAGAAGATAGTGAGATTAGATTAGAATTGAAAGTTTAGTTAACTTTGACATTAAGAACTAAATTGAGTAAATTGAAAGTTGTCATGAAATTATGCTATAGACAAAAAGTATAAGATCCCTAATGAAAGGATGTTGAATTAGATTTTGATTCGATGTTAGATATCAAAAATTATGAGTATTTTGGACATAGGGACTAAATTGAATAAAATGAATAAAATGCAGAATATGTTGATTATGCATTTGAATATGATTTGGATGTCAACTAATATTGTTTTTATAATTTAATTATCGAACGTAGCTAAAGACGATTCCGAGCCATCTCGAGAGAAAGGAAAGATGAGAGTCAGAGATGAGTAACGAAAATATGGTTTGTACTTCTATGATTTGAGTTCAATATATATATATACACAAATGATTGTTACAAGCTAGCTTATGTGAGGTAAGTGTTCTACTAGTGTAACACTCCTAAGCCGTATCCGTCGCCGTAATAGGGTTACAGAGCATTATCGTAAAAACGTAATTTAAAACATTCAATTACCAAACATTTCATAAATCAATACATAATTCATTCAAACACATGCTTATTATCTGTAACATCCTCAATTTTTGGGCCTATGCGTTTAATAGGTAGGATATGTTTAATGTGTTAATTTAAGTGTTAGGGGTCCAAATTGGGCTCAAGCTTAGGTAGAGGCATTGATTAAAATTTTCTGTTTGGGCATTATAGGGGTTTAAAAGGTTGTATCTACGTTTAAAATACCAAAGTGGGCTTGTGGCCCAATCTTGGGAGGTGACGCCACACAAGGGAGTAAGGGGCCCAAATTTAAGTTTCATGGAGCCCAATTCTTTTAATTTAAGTTAGCTAAATGTTGGGCATTAGGATTAGGTGGAGTGGATGGCAACAAGGCTAAAATTTAGGGGTTTTAATGTTTAAAATATGTGGATAATAAGCAGATAAAGGCTATTATTTAGGAATTTATTTTATGAGGATAATGAGCAGATAAAGGCTAAAATTTAGGGATTTTAATGTTTAAAATATGTGGATAATATGCTGATAAAGGAGAGAGGAGTTAGAGATAATTAAGTCTCTTTTAGATGAGCTAGTAGATTAAGATAAAGGAGAAAAGATAGGATTTATCTGCAAGGTTAGGTAAGTGCTGAAATTTCTATAAATAGGGGGAATATCTCTTCAATTTCGGCATTTGGGGTTTTTCTCTCATTCTTTTCTCTTCTTCTCTGAGTAAAAGCCGAAAACTCCTAAAGTTCCATCTTCTTCTTCATTCTCTGCAAAAGCCGAAATCTCTAAGCCTATTCCCTCATCTTCACTTTGATTCAAAAGCCAAAACTACATATATTCTTCTCCTTAATATTTATTGGCCGAATCTCCCTTAGCCATCTTTTCAATTTTTAGTTCTTTCAAAAGCTGAAAGCGCGATAGATCATCTTTCCGAGATTTTTCCTAGAAGCCGAAACTCATAGATCTCTAAGTTATAGAATCGTGTTACATTCGGGATTTCAAGATAAGAGCATTTGTTTATTCATATATATAAAATCGGGTAGAATATTAACTATAGCCGAATATAGGAGAGGCCTATTTTCACATCTTTCCGACTTTTTGAAGCAAAGCGTAGATCGGTTTAGCAAGGGTATCTACATTAATCAGGTATGTAATACTTCCCCACCATCTAGATCTAATCATAAAATGCATGATCATAAGATTTATATGTTTTGATAATTGCCAACATCTCGGTTTATTGATGAAAGCCCAAGGAGGGTAAAAGCGGATCACCAGGTTAGTAAATAATCTGTTTAAATGTTATAAGTAAAATGCTTGTATGTGATTGCATGGGTTGGGTTGATGAAAGGAGGAAGTTATACGTTATATGTGTAGCGGTTTTACCGTGATCTGATGTAGCGGCTAATGCTGTGAACTGTTATACGGCTTCGGCCATTAAATGTTATACGGGCTTCAACCATTATATGTTATAAGGGCTTCGGCCATCATATGTGGATGAGCAGCATGACTGCCGTCTTGGCGTGTAGCGGTGTGGGTCGATTGTAGAAATCCCCAATGGTGTGAACGGCTGGTACGGGGGCATGTAGCGGATGGAAACCTAGGCAAACGGGTTGGGCCTTGCATATTATTTGTTATTAATTTTTATTATGAGTATTAAACTGTTTATTTTGCCTAATGGGCCTAAGGCCCAAAATCTAGTGGTGCATGAGGGTTGCACACTGAGTCTCGCGACTCACCCTTTTAATTAACATTTCAGGTGATACCCAGTGCTTCGGACCGGGCTGGAGAGAAACGCAAGGTGGCCATGCAGAAAAATATGTAGAATTGGCAAAAAGACTCAAGTTAATTATTTTATATATTTTTTTTAATTAATGGATTTTAAACTTCGATGTAATAAGGCCATGGGCCACTAGTTTATATTTTGTTTTATTATGGGCTTTTATTACTTTTAGTTACTTAAATTTTTATTTTAATTAAATTGAGGCATGTAATTAAGTATGGGTTTTATTTTACAAAGGCATATTCTTTATAAAATATATTTGGGCTTTTCTGAAAATACGACATGTTTGACAAAATTTTTCTTAGTGACATACCAGATCCGATCGTGGTGCTTGGGCCGGGTTTGGGGTGTTACATTATCCCTTATTCAAGCCCTCAAGACTTTAGAAACACTTTAGAATCGATTCGGGACTGAATTAGAAACATTTAGAAATTTATAGAAAAAGATAAAAAATTTCATACTACAGAGGTCACACAGCCATGTGGCCAGGCTGTGTGACTCACACGGCTGAGATACATGCCCATGTATTAGGTCGTGTAGACATTTGAAGTAGGGACAGACGGTCGTGTCTGTAACACCCCAAACCCAGCCTAGAAGTTAGGCCCGAATCTGGCGTGTCACGTGGAAGTGTTTTTTTCAAAACCATCTTTGCGATTGTTAAAAACTTGTTTGAGAATTACAGCCTCTTTGTTAAAACCCAAAACACTTAAGCAATTGTTATCTACTTGAAAACGTAATTATCTTTAAAAACCTTTTTGGTTGCGAAAACATATTTGAAATAAACAATTTACGAAAATACGACGTTTGGAAATAGAGTTGCAGAAGCATTTTGAAAACATTACGGAAATGTAGATAAAATACAAGTATTTTTGAGAGGTTGATTGATGAGTCGAAAATCGAGGTAGTGAACTTTAACCGTGACTTTTGAAAATGTCGTCGATAATTTGAAAGAGAATTTTCGAGTTAAATCATTTGTAAAAGTTTGTTATGAAAATCATTTGTTAATCAATTTTTGGAAAACCGTTATTTATGATTTTAGAAAAATCCCCATTTAAAATAATTCAAGAAAAATAATAAATACGTCCAAACATAAAAAAAAATAAAAATAGTCCAGAGGCCTTATTACAACTTAAAAACCCAAAATAGTAAAAGTAATGAAATAACACGGAAACATGAAACTTTACTAAAGTTCGAAAACACCATTTCTAAGTATGGCCTCCACCAAGTCATCCACGGCCCCAAGTCCTTGTCACTGAGCATTACCTACAAGGGTTAAGAAAGGGGGTGAGTTACAAGAACTCAGTGTATAATCCCCTTACCGTTATCCACTGGGTCTGAACCCGTTTAGCAAAAACTTGGGCCTGAGCCCATAAAGCATAATCTTGGGCCGAAGCCCATTTACCATAACAATATGTATATATATATATATATATATATATAGATATAAAATATGCAACCTATCCCATCTAGCCAAGCTCTCCCCTGTACCAACCAATCTCTCCTGTGGGGATCAAGTCAACCCACCCCGCCAGTCTCTCCAATTTGCAGTCAAGTTGCCATTTATAATATTTGTGGCTGAGCCACCAGAGTATCATATACGGTAATATAATCGGCACACAGCCTTAATCACGATGGCACAAAGCCATTATCAGAATTTGTGGCAATGCCACCGGTCTATACTTCTCTTTATTCAAATTTTCCCTTCCCATGCAAAGTCATGTAAATGCATCATACATAGCAATTCATGATATTTACAATATAACAACGATAATTAATAACTTAGAGATTTATTACAAACAATTTGGCCCATTAACACTTTGCAAAATCGGCCCATTATGCCATATATCAAATTGACCCATTTAGCCATATATCAAATTGGCCCATTAAGCAATATATCAAATTGGCCCATTAAGGCAATATATCAAATCGGCCCATTAAGGCAATCTATCAAATCGGCCCATTAAGGCAATCTATCAAATCGGTCCATTAGGGGTATTTCCGTAATTCGATAATTTCACCCACTAAGGGTAATTCGGTAATCTCGCAACCCAAGGGTATTTCGGTAATTTACCCATCAAGGGTATTTTGGTAATTTCGCAACTCAAACTTAACTACTAATTTGGGCATAAAAATTTGAAACTGTCCATCTGCGTCATACTGACTAAATTGACTATAACTCGAGTTAGGAAACTTGAAATTTAAATCCGTAAATTTTCCTTGAAACTAGACTCATATATCTTCTTACTACAATTTTTCTAGAATTTTTGGCTTAGTCGTTTAGTACAGTTTATTCCTTGAAGTTTCCCTTGTTTCATTGTCTAACGGTTCTGACCTCTCTTACCCTAAACTCAAATATCTCACTGTACAGTTTTCATATGCTGCTCCCACTTGTTTCTATTGAAAAATCTATACATATATATTATAACTCATAATTCACTTTGTACAATTTTATACGATTTTACCAAGTCAGATCAGGGAACCATGAAGTCACTCAAAACCAGTCTCACTAAAATTAAGATATCTCAGAATATAAGATTCCTTTTCCTTCTCCGTTTCTTTTATATCAAAATAGACACAGTAAGCTTTAATTCAATATCTTATTCACTTTCTAATTCCCTTTCTCCTATTTTTCGTGATTTTTCAAAATCATGTCACTGCTGCTGACCAAACTGTTTCATTACGAAATATGGTTACTACTACGAACATACGCACGCCCAAGTGGTCACGGATGCCGGTTATCAGTTTTTCTTCGGTATTTCGACCGAATCACAGAATCATTTCATACAAACATTCAGAGAGATGTGAGATTACACACCATTTCAAACAGGTATTCGGAAGGGTACGGGATTACACACCTTATTCGGAATCCGTAACACGATATTCTCCGCGGCACCTAAAGATACAATCGGTCAACAATTAGTCCAAAGCCCAATTTACAACTTCATCCAAGTATTGCGATTGATTAACAATCTATATCACTTACCAACAATCCGAGTCTCTTATAACGAGGGATAGGTGTTCGACTTTACCACTATTTCCGAAAAATCCACAAGTAGAGAGTATCGAGTGATTTTGTGCCTAACAACATAATCGATTAGCCAAACTTTCAATCCGATTAACACCATAACCGAGTAGCGATATCGAATGGACTATGAAAAGACTCCTTACCTTAATCGATGATAATCCCGATTCCCACCAATTGGCTTATGACTACGAATGAATCGACAAGGATTTGGTATTCGGCCACCCACTAGAACTCCGATTCAACCAAGGAGAGATGTCCAACACACAAAAATGGGGAAGATAGAAGATGATAGGAATTCGGCTATTGAAGAGAAAATAATAAAGAAGATTCGATCATATGGTAATGTCGATTTAGGAAAAAGGAAGAAAGGTTGAAGGAATGATAAAAAGAAGAGAAGAGATATGAGAAGAAATGTTAGGTAATTCGGCTAACACAAAGGAAAAAGGTTGGAAAAGAGTACCAAAAATGTTCAAAAGAGAAAATAGGCTTTTTCAAGCACAAACTTGCAAATAGGCTAGGAAATTTCAGCTCCTCCTTTTTCCCCAACAAAACCATGTGCCTCTAATGCCTAAAGGGGTGAATGTTGACCAAATAATCTTTCCAAAACATCACCCACATAATAGGCCACATGTTCCCTTCTCTTGCCTTTTTCCTTCTTTTCTTTCCTTCATTTTCCCTAGTCTTCCTCCTTACCATAATCCTTAGCCATCTTTCCCAAATTAAAAAGTCTTCCTTACCAAAAATATATCCATGGCCGACACATGAAATGAAGCACAAAAATTAATCAAAAATGCAGCAGATGGGATTCAAACCTCAGACCATTAGTACACTCCACACACCACTTTCCACCTTTACTAACAAACTCCTTGTGCTAGCAAAATGCACCTTATATCCATAAGCCTTAATTTACCTATAGCCTAACTTGAACCCGGAACTTCCTAGAAGCCTCGTAACTTTTCAAAATCACCTTCTTAATAAGTCCAACTTGAAATAATGCCGTTCTCTTGTTCTCAAAAATTTTAAACACTCCTACGCCCAAGGTCTAATGGGCCCAATCCTACTAGGCCCAATTTTGGGATGTTACAGTGTCCCAGCCCGTATCCGTGCCCGTGTAGCTCTCTGATTTGGGTCACACGGCTAGCCACACACCCGTGTGCCAGACCGTGTAACTGCATGACTTGCAACCCTTTGAAACCTACAGGGGACACACGGCCGTGTCGCATGGCTGTGTGGACAAGAAATAGGCCATTTTCAATCCATTTCTTTCACCCAAATCAAGCTCACACCTACAATCCATTTGCACATAAAATCAAGCTTCAAAACATACCTAAAACATGCATGATAGGACTAATTCAATATGGTAACTATCCATACAACCAATATGCCAAAAGGCACCTCAATAACAAATCATCAAATTAACAAAAAAAACATAAACACATTTGGGATAAATTAACCACACACAACTACCTATTTTCATACCATGTCATGGCATAATTTATCATGTACTAAAGCAAAACCAAACATACCAAATTGGTCATCCAACATATACTTTTACTTGACTATTTCAACACCAACCATTTAAGCACCAAAATGCCAAAAGTCCATCAACCATATTACCACATATATATACATGCCAAACATAACAACTAGATCATTAATACAAGTCAACCTATACATGTCGTTATATCCATAACCAAAACATCAAAAGCTACTGATATTGTCGTTGGATAGTGTGATAGGTCCCCGACAAGCTTCCAAACCGAACGAGCTTTCGATTATCTATAAAACGTGGGAAAGAAGACTATGTAAGCATATAATGCTTAGTAAGTTCGTATAATAACATTAAAAATTTAACATGGCATAATCTAACCTTTAGCTTGGCCCAAGCGTAAGCACCAGCACAAACATGTTAGCATACTTGCACATAATTCGTATGAATTTAACATGGATAACCATTAATCTTGAGCATGATCCAATTGGATTTATCATCCATCATAACATAACATCTTTTCCATGTAACTCACCATTTCAATGTATTTCATACGTACATGACCTGGTTCATATTAAACACTTACCATTTACTTTCAGATTCATGTCCGTTGAACCATTTAGAATATAATCGGATACGTGGGATAGTTCACACGAAGTGTGCTAAACATATAATCATAACCTTTCCTTTCTTTTACATCGTTGCTCACATGAGCTGTGAAATGGATCTGCTCACACGAGCTGTGAAATGGGCCTGCACACATGAGCTGTGGGTCAAAATGTAAGCTACACGATGCTGTTTGCACGAGCTGTGGAGTATCTGTAACACATGTCAAACCTTATCCATCAGTAGGACATTCAAGACCAGCACCCGAAACATGGAAACCCTAATGACATGTCATTTGTATCCTACGAATTCCTAAGGTTCAAATGGGGCTTAATAGACGTCGTGACATCGTTGGATAAATTTACATATAGCTCAAAAGATAGCATTAAAACATTACATAATTACATGAACTTACCTCGACAATAAAGGCGTAGAAACAGAGTTGTCTAATCCGAAACTTTTTCTTTACCCCGACCTAAAGCCGTACGAGGTCTATCTTGATCTAAATAAATAAATTAAATCTATTTAGTAACCATTCAATTCAATCCAAATTCATATTTTTACAAAATTATGTTTTTGCCCCTATTGTTTTGATTTCATTACAATTTAGTCCTTAAGCTCGAAATTTGAAATTCATGTAATTTCATCCCTAACCAAGGTAGCCAAATTTCATATAGATCCATATCAACTCATACAATTCATACAATTCATTATTTCATAATTTTCACCATGTATTTTACACATTTTACAAATAAATTCCTATTTGACATTTTCAAGAAAATTCACTTTAAAAAAGTTGTTTATCTATAAACAAAGATTTATTTTTTTCCATCAAACATAAAAAACCACATGAATATATTCATGGAAAAACCCTAACCTTACAATTTTTGTAACAACCCGATTTTGGGGCTAGTCGGAATAGTGGTTTCGGGACCGCTAATCCAAGGTTGAAGAAAATTATTTTGATATTATTTTATGTGTTATAGCATGTTTATAAGGATTCATGAAAATTTTGGGGCTTTAATTTTAGCAATTGTATGCTTAATTGTGAAAAAGGACTAAATCGCATAAAGTGCGAAAGATCTATTATACAAGGTAGAGGTGCCTAATAGCCATAGAATATTAAATTGGAGGCCCTTAAAGTGAAATTAGGCCATTAAAGGTGTGTTGGCCGGCCATAGTAAACAAGGGAGACAAAGCATTAAAATTTGGTCAAAATTTGGTGGAATTAGGTGATAAAAAATGAATAAAATAAGGCAAAGAAAGAAGATATCATCTTTTACTATTCATGCTTCTTCTACCACCAAAAATTGAAGGGAAATTAGAGTTCTTGGAGTTCAAATTTTCAGCAAAACAAATCTCTTGCAAGTAAGTGGTTTTAGAGGTCTTTATTGATTATTTTTGTACTTTTGGAACCCCTAAAGCTTAAGCTAGCTAATGAGGGGACTATTTTGCAAAATGGTTGAAAGTTTAGGGACTTGACATGAGAGTGTTCATGTTGTTTGTTGAGTTTTTATGGAAGAAAATGTTAGTAAGTTAAAGGAACAACTTTTGTGAAAGGTGTCACCATGAAAACACCTAAATGGGACCTATTAGTAAAGGTTGAATTTGTGTAATACATGCATGAAATAATTGGTTTTGTGAGTTGTTGTAAGAGAAATAAATGTTCAACTAGGCTTGTTTAATGAGAAAATATGATGAAAAATGATTTACGAGCTTAGGGGCAAAATCGCAATTTTGACAAAGTAGAAGGGCAAAATGGTCATTTTTGCCTACGTAGAAATTTTGATATATTATGAATTATAAAGTGATTGAATGAGTGAATTTTATTAGTATAGATCAAGAAGAGCACGGAGACAACCTTGACCGAGGAAAAGGCAAGGTTACGGACTAAAGCGTCGATTAATACATTTTGCACCGAGGTAAGTTTATGTGTAAACTATACATCTTTAACACATATGTTGTTACTTATTGGTGCATTGTATGAATGAGATCCATTATGGTTGAGATTGATTGATATTGATAGATAGTGATTAATTCCCGTATGAACCTGGAATAGATATGTAAGTGCGGAAAAAATATCCGTAATGATTAATTGGTGGGCTGTGTGTGATGCCACCGTAATCATCCTTTTTGGTGGGCTGTGTACGATACTACCTTATTACTTATTCACGATGGGCTGTGTGCGATACCATCGTTTATATTATCATTTGGTGGGCTATGTGCGATACCACCCTATTATTGATTAATGGTGGGCTGTGTGCGAAACCACCGGGTAATTAGTATTATTTTGAGGGGTTCATCGAGAAATTGTATAAGTCAATATTTCATGGTGATGAGTGCAGGGAATGTGTACGAGTAATTGTAAGCAATATAATTGTTATGTGGTTGGAATGTGGTAAGAGATGAGATAAGTAAGCATGATCATGGAAATGTGAATTGTTCTTGCTTAGTATGAAATGTTATAGATTGATTAGCATATGTTATGATGCTTGTAGTTTACATGTAAACTTACTAAGCTTAAAGCTTACTCCCTTTCTTTTCCCTTGTTTTATAGTGTCAAAGAGCCGGCTCGGGATACGAAGATAATTTGAACACTTTTGTAAATGGCCATATTTAATGGCTCATTATCATTATATATATGAAAAGATGAGGTTTTCATGAATGTGTATGATACATTATTGAGTTGCTTGGTAAATGGTTGAATGTGATTGATGTTGTATGAGTTAGGGTGATAAAAAGAGCTTGGCAAATAGCCTTGTTCTTGTCCACACGGGTAGGCTCACGGGCGTGTGTCTAGACCGTGTGTGACGCACGGTTAGTCATATGGGTGTGTGACCAAGCCGTGTGTCCCCTGTATGTTAGTGTTGCAAGTAAGTGTCGACCACGGACTAGACACACGAGCGTGTGCCTAGGCTGTGTGCCCTTATTTGGTTGCTGACATCACAAATAGAATACCCAGGTTTTCACACACAGGTGATGA
Source organism: Gossypium australe (assembly GCA_005393395.2). Classification (NCBI taxonomy): domain Eukaryota; kingdom Viridiplantae; phylum Streptophyta; class Magnoliopsida; order Malvales; family Malvaceae; genus Gossypium; species Gossypium australe. Next base: position 124,303,726 of record CM016616.1, read on the forward strand.
CACGGGCTTGTCTAGGACGTGTGGAGGACACGGGCGTGTGCCGGCTGTGTGAAAACCTTTATAGGTTCGAAAAGAAAATAAATTTCACACGGGCTAGGGACATGGGCGTGTTTGACCACACGGCCTGCCCACACGGGCGTGTGGCCCTGTTATGGCAAAATTTTCCTAAGTTCACAAAAGATCCCGGTTTGATTCCGAGGCCCTCCATTTGCATGTGTAAGGCCTCGTAGGCCCATAATAAGAATTTTATGAATGTGTATGAAAGATTTTATATTGGAATGAAATTTGATAGCCCAAAGTTGTATGTTCAAGCGAGATAAGTCCAGTAATGCCTCATACCCGGTTCCGGTGTTGAATACGGGTAAAGGGTATTACAATTTTGCAAATTAGCCCCTAGGCTAGCTAGATTAAGCTACAACGACTTGAAAACATAAAAATAATTAAAAAACAGGATGAAAATTCACTAATGCTCAAAGAGACAATGGTCGAACCTTCAAACACCTTAAATGGATTTTGCTATGTTTCGTTTGGGTGAAAGATGAGCAAAAACAAAGATGATATCTTTGTTTCTATTATTTTACTATACTTAATTAATGAATTACACAATTAACCTTATTATTAACCTTTGAAATAATATATTACATGTCCATATTTGTCCACTCATAATAAAAATGATATAATTACCACATAAATCCCTTAACTTTTTGATTTCATATCCATTTAGTACATTTAACTTATAGAACTCTAATTTTCCATCTTTTACGAATTAGTCATTTTTACCAAATTAAGCATGCAAATGATAAAATTTTTTAGCGGAATTTTTACACGCCCTTGCTAACATACTGTAAATATTAAAATAAATATTCTCACATCAGATTTGTGGTCCCAAAATCATTGTCCTGATTTCACTAAAAACGGGGCTGTTACAACTTTTCTTATGAATCAGTTTATATGAGGTAATATGAAATGTTGTGAATTGAATAGAGATGAGTATGGCAAAAACGAGTAGTATATAAAGTTATGATATGTGATCATGAATATATATATGCTCAAATCATTGTTCACCCTATTAACGGTCTCAGGCAGAGTTTAGTATAGTTGACATTCCATAGGATTAATGAACAGGATATAATTCAGTTTATACCGATGAAGCGTGGAGCACATATTATATTTTGGACGTCTGATGAGGTGCGGAGCATACTTTACTTTGGTTATACCGATGAGGCATGGAGCGCAATTTATACTTTGGTCATTCTGACGACGCACTGAGTGCCAGAAATATTGGTGTAATGGTTGGATAATTCGTGTATCTATCTTGAGTTCATGTCTGGTTAATAGGGATTATAAAACATAAACTGACTAAATGATAGTTGATATGAAATGTTGATTAAAAATGGTATACCATATATGTATATGAAATGTGACATGTAACACCCCAAACCCTTATACGTCGCTGAAATAAGGTTACGAAGCATTACCGAAGTGTACATTCAAACAAACAAAAATTTTAAAACATTTTAATTAACTTTATTAAACATAGCAAAACTAATCCATAACATGCATACTGTCCCTTATACGAGCTTTCGAGGCCCTAAAAACACATTAGAAACAAGTCGGGACTAAATCATAAACATATAGAATTTTTTAGAAAAAGATGAAAATTTTTAAAAATGCAGGGATCACACGGCCGTGTGGCCAGGTCATGTGACTCACATGGCTGAGAGACACGCCCGTGTCTCAGGCCGTGTGGACATTCGAAATAGGGACACACGGCCGTGTCCCAGTCTATATCCGTGCCCATGTAACTCACTGACTTGGGTCACATGGCCAAGCCACACGCCCGTGTGCCAGGCCGTGTACCCTTCGAAATGACCTCACACACTCATGTGTTAGGCCATGTGTTAGGCCGTGTAACAGTCTGACTTGCAACCCTTTGAAAAGTACAGGGGACATACGGCCGTGTCGCCAGGCCATGTGTCACACACGACTGAGACACACGCCCGTGTCTCTGCCCGTGTGGATGAAAAATAGGTCATTTCCAAGCCATTTTTCTCACCCATTCATGCATATACCTACAATCACTTTTGCACATATAAACAAGCCATCAATTTGCACTAGGACCATACATAAACAAGCTATTCAAATATGGTACATAAACATACAACCAATATGCCCAAAGGGCTCATCAATATCAAAACTTAAACAGGTATAACCATACTCAAATTGGCCAAAACTTACCATGCTGTTTACATATCAAGTTCACATCCAAATGTACCAAATTTACCATTTAACAATTAGCATCAATATTTATATATGACAACTACATTTTTCATACCAATATAACTTCCATCATAAGACCACATACATATATCAACATATCAACCATTCAAAATACCAAACCTACAAGCCAAAACATAATGGCTAAAACATTAACCAAAACACCTATACATGTGCATATTTAACCACTTATCAGTTAACTTGTTTTCATGCCAAAACATGACATAATTGATACATAACAACCATACCAATTTTGGTCATTTCAAAACATACACCAATTTGACCATATTCAACAACTCACAAGTGAATAAGTTCACAGCATCACATATACATATCATCCCTAGCATAGTAGGATTTTATAAGACTTTAAACCCCTTCCAAATTTTCTTACTTTCATTTGCATTTCATTACTTTCCATTGCATTTACTTTCTTCAACTTAAAATAACAACATCAATTCAACTCATCATTCCCATTTTCATCATTTTACACTTCAAGTATGAACTTACTATTTCATTACCTTTCCACACCCGTTTCATATGCATAACACACAAGACATAAGCATATCATCAACAATAGCCACAAGCTAGTGCATTTAAACATAGCTCTATTGGGAATTAACCATATGATAAACCATTTCATAAGAATTCATAACTTAAACCTTACCACTCTTTTATGAACACAAGCATATTTCCATTTGGGCTCTTACCATTTCAATGCAACTTATAAGTTTAACATGGCATAATCCAACCACAACTTGGCCAAAACCTAAGCATATAAACCAAACATGTTAGCCATATAAGCTAATAACATAAGCAATATAATCATGGATGATCACAATATTTAAACATGTGTCATATGCATATATCATCCATCTCAACTTACTTTTTTCCATGTATCATCATATCAAAGTAGTTCATATAAGCACATGCCCTGTTTCATATCATTCTCTTACCATTTCCTTTCCGAATAATGCCCGTTGAACCATTTAGAATACCGTTAGATACCTGGGATAGCTCACACATAGTGTGTTAACATATAACTGTAATTCATCAATTCCTGTACATGTATTCTCACACGAGCTGTGAATCAGAATGCTCACACGAACTATGCAAATGGGCATTCTCACACTAGTTGTGGGTCGGAACGTAGCTACACGATGATGCTCACACGAGCTGTGGAGTATTCGCAACACATGTTGGACCTTAGCCATCGGTAGGATGTTTAGGACCAGTAGCCGAATCATGTAAACCCTAATGACATGCCATTTGTATCTTACGAATTCCTAAGGTTCAAACAGGGCTCGGTAATCGTCGTACGTCGTTGGATTTACGTTGTTTCATAACACAATAAATTGCATACTGATATATATTAATTTAATTACAATATAATAACATATTAACATTTAATTTAATCAAAATTATACAGGATACAATTCATATAAACTTACCTGGCTAAATTGCAGAAATACCAAGGTTCAAGAGCATTTTGGTAATTTTCCATTTTTCTCGATTTTCCACCTGATCTTGATCTAAATTAATAATTTCATTCAATATATTAATTTAGACAATAAAACAATTCATTTTATGCAACTTAGTCATTTTTGACATTTTTACAAAATTGCCCCTAAAGTTTTAATTTTATTCAGTTTAGTCCCTGAGACCAAAACATGAAAAGTAACAATTTTTACCTAAGATTGAGCTTAGTCGAATGTTCATGGTATCCAAAACAGCCCATTTATGCAACAATTTCACATTAGATCATTGTACTTTTATTAATTTAACAATTTAGTCCCTAATCGATAAATTCATCAAAAATCACTTAATAAAATACTTTTAAATATCAATAAACATTCTAAATTCATCATTTAACATCTAAAATCACAAGATTCATCAATGGCAACATTCAAAATCTTTAACAGTTTTAAAATTGAAGGTACCGGCTAGCTGTACCTAGTTGCAACGATTTCAAAAACATAAAAATTATTAGAAACGGGGCTAAATCGAACTTACATGCACACAATGAAGTTTGGCCAAAGCTTTCAAGCCTTTAACAATGGCTTTCCCCTTTCTCAAACGGTGAAAGAAAATTAATTAGAAAAGATGATACAAACTTTATTTTATTTTATTATAAATTTACCATATTAACCTTAGTTAATAATTAAATAAAACATCAAATTCATGTCCATTATTTTCCACTAACACCTTGAATGGTCTAATTACCATTTAAGTCCATTTTTCTTTATTCAATTAACCATATAATCACTCATATCAAATAGTGATCAAATTTTACATATTTTACGATTTAGTCCTTTTTAATTAATTAACTATCAAAATGTTAAAAATTTTTAACAAAACTTTAATACCACCTTAATGACACTCTGTAAATATTTATAAAAATATTTACAACTAGGTTTATAGAAACGAGGTCCCGATACATTATTTTCTAAAATCACTTGACCTTAGAGTCATACCACTTGAACTTAATAAATCGCTTATAAATCATAATTTATCAAATCAAAAACTTTTAAAAACCATATTTGACTCGTTAATATTAAATAATAATAGTTACGAACTTTCTTGTCAGATTTGTTGGCCCCAAAACCACTGTTTCCAACACCATTGAAAAACGGGCTGTTACATGAAAAATGATAGCATATGAAATTACATACATTAGCCATTGAAGATAAAGAAAATAAAGACATGTATTATTATTACTGTAACACCCCTAACCCCTCTCCGTCGTCGGATTAGGGTCACAGGCATTACTAACCAATCAGAACATCTAATTACATTGCAAGCAGTACTATACGCTGACTAATATCGTCATAATATTCAGGGGCAGGTCTTGACAATCAGTTACTTCCATAATTGTGTCTTATATAATCGAATAATGTATCATACTATTTCATTCCAATTCACAGTAAACATATTCTAACAGGCCTTAATTCGAGTCTATATATACCTAAAAATAATCTATGAACAAATAGGGACTAATTTCGAACAATTTTGAAAGTTTTAGGGCAATATAAAAAACACTTAGAAATAGGGGACACACAACCTTGTGGCCATGCCGTGTGAAACACTCCAGACCGTGTAACTCATTGACTTGAGACACACGACCGTGTCCCAGCCTGTGTATCTGCCCGTGTAACTCACTAACTTGGGTCACACGGCCGTGTCGCAGGCTGTCTGTCAGCCTGTGTGGAAACTACAATTGTACTATTTTTCAACACGCTTAGGGCACACGCCCGTGTGTGTTGCCCATGTGTGATACACAATCGTGTCCCAGGCCGTGTGTACCTAAATGTACCTTAAAACCCAAGTTCACCATTTCATGCTTACTTGGACATTAAGCAACTCAACTACCAGCCATGTAACCTATTCAAGACACCATTAAAACATGCTTAAAATATGCTAAAAACAATCATTTTAAGTGCCTAACCAATGTACCCTCATTGGTACCACAATTCATATTTCCAATACATAACAAGACATCAACCATTTCATTCACATTCATACCAAATTATCAAGGTTGACTAATGTTCTAACTATTTAACTAACAAGCTAAATCTAACATATACCAAAACATCAACTAAGCTAACCTACCAACACATAGCTTTACTCTCAACCATATGCACATATAAAAATCATTACACATGAAGTTCAAAACATCATCATATTAACAAAACAACATCATTCCAAAAAACCCCCTAAGTACATACCATTACAAAATAGAACATCACCGCACTTGAGTCTAGGATTTGTTGTTGGATGTTGAGTCGATGATAAACTGAGAAGGACCTAACCTACACATAGAAAACAAAACCGCACACTAAGTATAACTCAGTGGTATTTCTATAATTTGAACAATTTAACTTGATATGAGTAATCAAAATGTGAGAATGCAACAAGAAATGTTATGCACTTATGTTTCAAATAAAAAATACAAAATTTTTCATTCTTTATTTCATCCACTAAATTCCACATGGTCAATCACATATCAATGGCATTTCATAAAGCATTTGTTAATCTCAACTCATTCAATGGCAGGATTCAACTCTTTGATCAATACTTGATTTCATTTCACAATTCACATATCATTTCATCATTTCATATTTCATTTCTCATCTTTGCCATCTCAATATCAAACACACAAATTTATTATTTAATTTCCCCTATTAACATTACTCAGACTCGGATGGATACATGGATCCAACCAACACATCAATTTGGCACCCAGTGCCTCATCGGATAAATTCAAAGTAAAAATTGCGCCTAGCGCTATATAAGTTGACACCCAGAGTCTCATCGGTTAAACTGAATCGAATTGGCACCCAGTGCCTCATCGACTCGGGGTCGAAGAAATCCCTGAACTCTTCCTATCCTATGGCATGCCATCTATATTCGACTTAGCCCGAAGCAGTTAATAAGGTTTCATTTCACGTTTTAATACATTCAATGTCTCATTCTCATATATATACACATTATCACATATAGTCAATTCAATATTCACATAATCAACACATTTCATAATATACAAAATCAGTTCATTTCAAATCAACTATTAATTCAATTCAATCCTAAAGTACAAAAGTACTCACCTCAATTGCTTACCATGCATAACATTGCAATATGTAACGATTTATAACTTAATTCGAATTATAGAAACACAAAGCGTATATTCTGAGCTACACAATGTCGACCTTGTCTTTCCCTTTCTTACTCGAGGATTTTGAGATGACGTTCACTATGGATTAAATTAATTACAATAGATTAATAATACGCAACTCAATTTTCATTAAATTTCAAATGTTACGCCACATTTTGCTTAACCTTTAATTTAGTCCCTAAATCGAGACTAATTTTAATATTCATATTTAACATCAAATTTTTATACTAATTTCACTCTATGCTAAATTTAGCTCTTTATTTCTAATTATACCCCTTAATTTTAAAATTTTCACAATTTAGTCCATGCTACTCAAAATCAACAATTATCTTCACTATTTAGTCATTTTCCACTTCTAAGTTAAAGATCTATCAATTTAACCCATAGTACTTAAACTATTCAACAATGACATTATCTAAAATATTAAACAATACTAAAACTTATGACACGGTTTAGGTAGCTCTAAGTACCGACATTCCAAACACGCAAAAATTACAAGAAAAAAAATACTAATTTGGCTAACCAATTGAAGTTGAAAGGTTAAAAGTCCCTAAGTTTTTCGTAAGCTTTTTCTCTTTTTCTTTCTTTCTTTTTGCATGCATTCATCTTTTTCCACTTTCTTATCATTCTTTTATTATAATTCATTTTATTTCTTCTTCTTAGCATAATATACATACATTAATGCTAACTTTAATCATAATATATATAAATAATAACATAATATTAATTGTTTTTAACCCATGTCCATCCACTTTCAAAGAACAAAGGTATAATTGCTACTTTAATCCTTTTGGTTTATTTCAATCTATAATTCAACTTTTAACTTTAATGCGATTTAGTCCTTGTATCTTAATAGCTCCTAATTTCACGAAAATCACTTAACCAAAATCTAATTCACTACTAAACTAACCTCATAAATATTTAGTAAAAATATCTACGGAGTCGTTTTACGAAAATGGAGTTCCGAATCTCACTTTCCGTCACCCCTGACTATCAGGTCATTACAATTACCAATTTCTTCTACATCATTTTCTTCCAAAACAACATCAAGCACAAGAGACCAATTTGATGGAGTTTCTTGCATGCTTCAGAGCATGCTTTTTTCTTTAGGCTTTTAATATTACCTTGAACATAAACTGTTTGTAGGACAACTCTTGGGCGACGTTTCTGCTTTACGAATATGACATTTTCTAGGCATTTGTAATAATATCAAATGCTATTCTTATTTTGGCATTTCTAATTTCTAGAGTTTTAGCCCCGATTAGAAAGGATCCAGAAAAATTTTCTAGTTATGAATTGGGTACAGAACCAATGGGCGATGCTTGGTTACAATTTTTAGTCAAGAAAAGGACTAAATTGGACTAACCAAATTAAGCTTTAAAATTTTGGAAACCAAGCCGCTCGTCCTTACTCATGCTCGAATCTATTAAACTATGTTTGTATGCTTGATTTAGTGTAACGCCCTAAATTTTGGCCTAGTAGGATTGGGCCTTGTGTGTGGGAGCCGCTAGGAGACTGCATATAAAAGTTTATGTGTGCGAGAAAATATCATAAATTAAGTGTAGCTTTAATGGCTAAGTATTTGGGCATAATTGGGAGTGCTTGAGAAGCCTAGGTTCAAGTCTGGGTGTTTGCAAAATTTTAATTTGGGCTCTTAAGTGAACCTGGATGTTAGCTTATAGGACTTATAATAATTAGTGTTTGTTTTATGACACAAAGAGAGTGGGTGATCTGGTGGCAAGGTAGCGCTACAAGTGTGCAAGGAGTTTGAGGTTCGAGGCTTGGCGTGCTCAATTGTATGTTTATTTTGCTGTTTGAGCTGGGGAGGTGTTGGAACTAGACTGGAACTCTGTGGTTGAATTGGTCATAAGAATTTGAATTGAATTTTAATGGGGAGTTGCAGTAAATCAAGGAGAAAATTCGGTGGAGGGATTGGTGGAGTTTTTGAAGGATTTTGAAATGGGAGAAGTTGGAGCCGATTGGGGGGAGTTTTGTTTAGGAAAATTCGGCTAGGGAGTGCATTTGGTGCATTTTCGGTAATTACTTTCTTTTATGTCGATTTGTTTTATTTTCTCTCTTCTATCTATAGTGCCAAATGTTGCCATAGACCTTTTGTAACACCCCTAACCCGAAACCGTCGCTAGAATAGGGTTAAGAGGCATTTCCGAACAATCAAAACATTTCACATCCATTTCATGACACAAAGTCAATCATCAATCAAACATATTCAAATATAAACATTTAGTCCCTTATTGAGGTCTACAAGACCTTAATCACGTGTTAGAAAAAGGTTGGGACTAAACCGAACACAAATTGAAATTTTTAGAGATTTAAACATTTTTCAAAACTGCAGAGGTCACACGCCCGTGTGGGTAGGCCGTGTGCCTCACACGGCTTCAGACATGCCAGCGCGTCCAAGCCGTGTCAAAACAGGGCATACATACTGACTTGTCCACACGGCCTGAGACACGCCCGTGTGCCTCACCTGTGGTCGACACTGACTTGCACCACACGGCCAGTCACACGCCCGTGTGTCCAGCCCGTGGTCGAGCCTGACTTGTTTCACTTGGCAAACTTAAACAACACGGTTGAGCCACACGCTCGTGTGCTCAACCGTGTGGGAAATTATAGGCCATATTCAAGGCCAAACTTGCCAACCACACTTAGGTACACCTACAAGCTTGAAAGCAATACCAATTCATAACTCAAAATGCATCCAAACATACCATTTCATGCATAAATTAATCACCAACTATACCATCTATAATAATACTCAATTTCATCTCACATTGATTCAACCAAAATGCCAAAATTCACATCTGAAACATATAGACCAAACATCATATAAACCTTACCACCATTCACATTTAGACCACGATTTTCATCAACCATTTAAGCATGAAACATACCATATTCACCATTTACAAAACTCACACTTAAAACCTACACCATTCCACTTCCAAGCCAAATCACATGGCAAGGATTAAACATTTCAAAACATGCTATATCAACTACCCTATACATGTCATATACCAACTATATACATCTTTCAAAAGTACCCCAAGTAGTTAGCCTGATAGTGTGATAGAGATGTTGACGATCCCCAGATCCGAGCTAGCTTTACTGACACTATAAAACAGAGAAACAAATCACACAGTAAGCTTTCAAAGCTTAGTAAGTTCGTAATATAATACATGTAACTCAACAATTCAAGTCAATATACAAAATAAGCCATCACTTAGATTAATTTACCAATGATACACAAACTCAACTATATCCAATACTCACATAGTATTCCATTCATCTACTTTCAAATTCACCATCCACATAGGTATCATACATACCTTAGCTAACACATAGTTACTCACCAACCATGCTACTCAATTGCTTGACTTTACATTTCGATCAACCTTTGCTAATCTTTCGATTTGTTTGCACACTTAGTGCCAATTTCGTAGTCGAAACATAGTTGTCATCGCACACTTAGTGCCAATACGTTTAACCAAACTTATGTCGGTATCGCGCACACAGTGCCAAATCAATAAGCCGAAGCTTTTATCGTTTCACACACACAGTGCTAATCAACTCTGTCTCAATTCAATTACGCACACTTAGTGCCTCGTTACTCAATTTCATTCAATTCACATCACGTAGAAAATAAATTAACAACGATCGATTAATCGAACACTTTGTCTTTGCCTCAATCTCGATCCGAATCTCTCCTTTCTTGGTCTATACATATACAAATTTAACTCATTCAATCACCAATTCATTCAATTTAGTCCAAACATACATATTTAGGGCATTTTACAAAATAGCCCTCACATTTTCACATTTCGACACTTTAGTCCCTAATTCCTCAAATCATCAAATACACATAATTAGCTTGTACCCATGCCTAGCCGAATTCTATCTATGTTCATACAAGTTCACACATTTCATTTATTTCACATTTTAGTCCCTCCATTTACACTTTTCTCAATTTATCCCAAATTACTCAAATTCACCAAAAATTCAAAGACAAAGTATGTTAATCCAACATCAAACTTTCATATTTCACCAGCTATCAACACAAAGCTGACATGTTCATCAATGGAACATCTCAAAATCTTCATCAAATTCTAAAATTAAAGCATAGGTTTAATAGTATACTAAGCAACGATCACAAAAACGTAAAAATTATCAAAAAACCGAAACCAAAACATACCTTAATTGAGCTTAGCAAGTGCCGAAATTTCAAAAGCTTTAAAACCCTTTTCTTTCTTCCACAATTGGTGTAAAAAGATGAACAACCCCATGTATTTTCTCTTTATGTTTTATTTAATAACATATAATAACATAATTACCTATTTAGCCTTTTTATTTTCTTTTATAATCCACTATCTTAAGGCATTTTTTCCATCCAATTTATCAATGGAATAATAAAAACATAAGGACTCCACACTTTAAAAGCCATAGAAATCTAACACTTTAACATTCAGTACACAGCTTTTGCATTTTATGCGATTAAGTCATTTCTCATAATTCGACACACAAACGATAAAATTTTCACACCAAATTTTCTCCCATGCTAATTCACAAATAATGAACACATAAAATAATATTAAAGTATTTTTTTCTGACCTCAGATTTGTGGTCTCAAAACCACTGTTCTGACTAGGGTCTAAACTGGGCTATTACTCCTTTTTGTGTTTTTCCCGTTTTTGTTTTCTTTATTCTTTTCTCTCTGTTTCTGATTCTGCTAATGTGAGCCGAATTCAACCTCTTTTTGTCTGCCTTCATTCTTTTTCCCTTCTCTATCGATCAAACTAGACCGAAGATACTCAACCGTCTTCTCTCCCTATCATTGGCCAAATATTTCTATGCTCCACTGTTGGTATTGTTAATCAGTTCTGCAAGTGTCCCTGACTGAAGGGTAAGTGTTTATACTTTCTCCTTTACACTCAAATTTGATCTCTTTTAGTATTTCTTTAGAAGCCGAATGCTTCTATTCTTTTGGACTCTAATTACGCTCTTAATTCTCTTGCGCGATATGATGCTCGTTCGGGGCTAGTCAAATCCGAGGAGCGAGGAAGTTCTAGAGTACTAAGGCCGTCGAGGTTTTTCTCTCATTGTCTGATTAAGGTAATTTGTTATCTTACTCTTTGGGTATAGACCGATTAAGCCTATGGGTTTGCAAAGTAAAATTTGGGTTGTAGGCTGCATCTATGATCAGTACTACCTAACAAAGATCTATCATAGTGCAGCTTGTCGGCAAGGCGTGTAATCTATCATAGTTAGCGATCTTAAAGGACTGGAGGCACTCACTCAATTAAGGTAAGGGTGGTGAATGTTTTGGGGCTAAGTATTAATAAGGTGGTATGTTTATGTGACTATTAAGGTTGGTTGTATCCCTATCAACATGTGATTAATCATGTGTTGGGAATCGATGTAGGTCTTGGCGCTCAAGGATTATTCACTTTCTTCGCAACAAAGGTGTGTAACAGTACCCTGTATTTGATAGTTGGTGAGAAAGCCGATAGAGTGTGTGTAACTATATGCTATGTTTGATAACCAACTGAAAAGCCGAAAGTAGGTGTTGTATACACTGCTATGACTGTAGATCGACAAAATGCCGAAAAGCCAGAAATATGGCGTATGATGTCACACGAACGTGCGACCGTGCGTGTTGTGAATCGAGCCCACGAACATTGGCGTTAGTCTGTAGAGGCCACCACGGGTGGTCTCGTGGTATTGGGTTGTTCTGGGCCTCATTGGGCCGAAATGGGTTGGTGGGCCCAGTGGGCTAGTGGTGTAACACCCCAAACCCGGTCTATGCGTTAAGACCAGACTTGGTATGCCACACAAATCAAACATACATCTAGTCATCTAGTGATTTAAAGAAAATAGATCTTCAAAAACTATTTTGGAGATGGAGTTTATTAAAAACCGAGGTTAATTTGAAATCTGTGATTTTAGAACATAAGAATTTATAATTTGTTCTCAGAGTAATAATTGGTTAAAATTTTAAAGAAAGTTTTAAAAGAATTCAAAAGGAATTTGAAAACAAAATTCATAAAAGAGTTTTCACAGAAATTTTTACGAGTTTGAGATATCTAAGAAAAACCCCTTTTTATACGTAAATTAAAGAAAACATTTATAAATTTAAAATAGTCCCTTTTTGGTATCTAAACATATTAAAATCCATCCACGAGTAAAAATCCATAAAAAATAATACCAGAGGCCTTATTACATCACAACTGAAAAATTTATTTAAGTAAAAATACTAAAGAGTAGTTCAAAGTTCATAAAAACCATCATTTGAAGTATGGCCCCCGCAAAGTCATCCCCGGCCCAAGCCTCCATCAATTATCATTACCTGAGAAGGGTAAGAAAACGGGGTGAGTTACTTAGAACTCAGTGTGTAACCCACTTACCAAGTCCACTGGGCAAACCATTTAAGCATTTAATTGGGCTTGAGCCCATTAACGAATATAACAATATAGTAATTAAAAATGCATGTGAAATGCAATTCCCAACCAAGATTAAATTTCCATCCGCTACACACCACCCGTACCAACCAGCACACCTGTGGGGATCAAGTCAACCCACCCCGCCAACACACCAATTGCAGGCATTTAAGCCATTTAATTCGCAGGCAAAAAGCCATTTAAAACAATATTTCGCAGGCCAATGGCCATTAATACGCAGGCATAAAGCCGTTTAAACATGGCACGAAGCCTTCTTCTCTTCATCAAAATATCCCAACCCATGCAATCATGTATATACAATGTACAACAATTTATTCATATGATAAATTTTAACGTAAGGCCCATAAATAAAATTATTACAAAAACTGGCCCATTTCACAATTTGGCCCATTTATCACAATTTGGCCCATTTATCACAACTTGGCCCAAAATATCACTTTTTATCATTTTAGCCCATTAAGGGCGATTCCGTAATTTTTACGATTCTAAAACCGATTTCTTGCTCTTAACACTAAAGTGTTAATATACCATATTTTTCTTTCCGATTTTACCAACTTCGTGATTTTTAATCTAATGATTAATAACAGTATAGCCATCTAACCCATATGATAAGTGCGAGATTACACACCTGATTACGGTGAGAACTATACTTTCCCGCTCGTCGATACCTAAATACGTGTCACGCTTGATTAGAACACTAACACTTAATATAAATCTATACTAAAGATAAGCGATCTAGATCTTTACCCTCGGAATTTTGAACAACAACAATTAAAGTCACAAAATGCATACCATGGGATTCGAACCTCTTCCCTCAAGCAACATTTATGGCGCCAACTCCACTTTACTACTAGCTCATCTTATGCTAGTTTTTGTCACTTAATTTCCTTAAACATCATGATCACTTGTTCCACTTCAATAAAGTACTCATTACTAAAATTTATTCTAATTCTGAATAAATCCCGAACCTTCTCAAGACTATATTAAACACACAAATTGAATTATTCACAAGCTAAGCACCAAAAACATGCAACATATCGATACTCAATTTTTAGGATGTTACAATTCTACCCCCTTAAAGAAAATTTCGTCCTCGAAATTTACCTGGTTAAAAGAGGTGAGGATATTGTTGCCGAATTGCGTCCTCAGGCTCCCACGTAGCTTCCTCCACTCTGTGATTACGCCATAGAACCTTAACCAATGGCACAGTCTTCTTTCTTAGCACCTTAACATCACGGTCTAAGATTTTCACTGGTTCTTCCTCGAAAGACAAGTCTGGCCTTAACTCCACTTCTTCTACCGGTACTATGTGAGATGGATTCGATCTATAACGCCTCAACATAGAAACATGAAAGACACTATGAATCTGACTCAACTCCGGAGGTAATTCAAGCTGATATGCCACTGGTCCAACACGCTTCAACACACAGTACGGTCCAATGAACCTAGGGCTCAACTTGCCCTTCCTTCCAAATCTAAAAATTTTCTTCCAAGGTGAGACTTTCAGAAAGACCTGATCTCCCACCGCAAACTCAATATCCTTACGCTTCAGATCCGCATACGACCTTTGTCTATCCGAAGCATCCTTTAACCGTGCTTGAATCACCTTTACCTTCTCTTCCGTCTCAGATATCAATTCAGGACCCAACAATTGTCGTTCCCCCAATTCAGTCCAACAAGTAGGAGTACGACACCTACGACCATACAATGCCTCGTAGGGTGACATCTGGATGCTGGACTGATAGCTATTGTTATACGCAAACTCTGCCAACGGTAGAAAATCTTCCCAACTACCTCTGAAGTCAATCATGCAACCTCCTAACATGTCTTCCAAAATCTGAATTACTCTTTCTGACTGACCATCTGACTGAGGATGAAAAGCCGTACTGAAGTTTAACTTTGTTCCCAAAGCCTCATGCAAAGCTTTCCAAAACCGTGATGTAAACCTGGGATCCCTGTCTGATATAATAGACACTGGTACCCCATGCAACCTCACGATCTCCGATACATACAACTTAGCTAACTTTTGCAGCGAATAATCCGTACGAACTGGTAGAAAATGAGCAGTCTTCGTTAACCAATCCACTATCACCCAAACATAATCCTTTTTAGTAGGTGTTAAGGGTAACCCACTAACAAAATCCATCGTTATACGCTCCCATTTCCATAAAGGAATCTTTACCGGTTGCGCCCGACGGTAATCGATGTTCCGCCTTCACTTGTTGACAAGTCAAGCACTTACCTACAAAATCCGTAACTTCTCGCTTCAACCTTGGCCACCAATACTGCTCACGGAGATCCCGATACATCTTATTTCCTCCGGGGTGCATAGCATAAGGGCTACTATGCGCCTCTTGTAGAATCATTTGTCTCAAAATCCGAATCCATGGGCATACAAGCTCTTCCACGAAAACACAGCACGCCATCCTTGTTCAATCCAAAGTCCCCTATTATACCACTTTCAACTTGTTGCATTAATGGACCCAACTTTTCATCTAATAACTATTTTTCCTTGATCTGTTCTAACCACAAAGGCTTCACATGAAGTTCCGCTAGCAAACTACCATCCTCATACAAACTGAGATGAGCAAACATTGCTCTTAACTCCGATACTACCTTACGACTCAACGCGTCCGCCACCACGTTAGCCTTTCTAGGATGGTACTCGATTGAGAAGTCATAATCCTTTAACAGCTCCACCCATCTCTGTTGTCTCAAGTTCAACTCCTTTTGGGTAAGAAGGTACTTAAGACTCTTATGGTCCGTATAAATGATAGACTTCTCACCGTAGAGATAGCGCCTCCAAATCTTTAAAAGAAACACCACCGCAGCCAACTCCAAGTCATGAGTGGGATAGTTTACTTCTTGCGGCCTCAACTGTCGAGAACTATAAGCCACCACTTTTCCACTTTGCATCAGTACACATCCTAAACCCGTGTGCGACGCATCACAATAAACGATAAACTCTTTTCCAGCCTCAAGTTGAATCAGTACTGGTGCTTCCGTCAAAATCTTCTTCAATTTCTCAAAACTCCTTTGTTGCTTATCGGTCCACACATACGATACTCCCTTTTGCAACAGCTTAGTTAGGGGTGCAGGAATTAACGAAAACCCCCCAACAAAGCGTCTATAATATCCAGCCAAACCCAAGAAACTCTGAATCTCAGCCACTGACTTCGGTGGTTTCCAATCCAACACAGCCTCTACCTTCCGAGGATCAACTCTTATTCCTTCGGCTGACACCACATGACCCAAGAAAGTCACTTCCTTCAACCAAAATTCGCACTTACTGAATTTGGCATAAAGTTGTTTATCTTGCAGTATTTGCAATACCATGCGCAAATGTGAGTCATGCTCTTCTTCATTCCTCGAATATACCAAGATATCATCTATGAACACCACCACGAACCGGTCTAGATAGGGTTGAAAGACTCGATTCATCATGTCCATAAATGCAGCTGGTGCATTGGTCAAACCAAACGGCATCACCAAAAACTCATAATGTCCATAACGAGTTCGGAATGCCGTCTTATGAATATCCGCCTCCTTAACCTTGAGTTGATGATAACCCGATCTCAAATCAATCTTGAAGAAAACTGAAGCTCCTCTCAATTGATCAAATAGGTCGTCGATTCTCGGCAAAGGATACCTATTCTTGATCGTCAATTTATTCAACTGCCTATAATCAATGCACATACGCATCGACCCATCCTTCTTCTTGACGAACAAAACTGGTGCTCCCCACGGAGACACACTCGGTCGGATAAATCCCCGATCCAACAATTCTTGAATTTGAGCTTTAAGCTCCGCCAACTCCTTCAGCGCCATTCTATAAGGAGCAATAGACAGTGGAGCCATTCCGGGTAAAAGCTCAATGCCAAATTCTACTTCCCGATCTGGAGGTAGACCAGGAAGTTCTTCGGGAAAGACATCTGGAAATTCTTCCACTGTTCTCACACCTTCCACCGATAATTCCTTGGCATCCAAAGCACAAATGAAGGCTAGGAACGCTCCATACCCTTTCCGCACCAACTTTTCTGCCTTCAAAGAAGATACCACATTTGCCAAAAAGTTCCTTCGCTCGCCTATCATTACTACCTCCTTATCATCCACAATCTTTATCGACATCCGCTTTTCAGCACAATCCAATTGCGCCCGGTGCTTCACCAACCAATCCATGCCCAAAATAAGATCGAACTCGCCGAAAGGCAATTCCATCAAATCCGCTAAAAATATTTCTCTTTGAATTTCTAAGGGCACGTCTCTAAACAATTTATTCACAATTATCGACTGTCCTAAAGGACTAATTACCGTCATCTCTCTATCGGTAATCTCAGATCTAATATTCAGGTTTCCAGATATGCACTAGCAACATACGAGTGGGTAGACCCGATATCTATCAAAGCAGTAACGGGTACATCAAAGATGAAGAATGTACTAGTTATCACATCAAGTGCATTGTAACGACCTCAAAAGTATGGATATTGAAAAATGAGTTATCGGGTCTCTATTTTTAGTAAACGGACTCATAAAATATTTATTAAAAATATCTACAAAGTTAGTTGTGTGTTTAATAAGGTTTTATTTAGGTGAATTTGATTTAATTAGAAGTATTTGAAAAAAAGGATTAAATTGAAAAAGGTGCAAAAGTTTAATTATAGATTAAAAAAATTATAAAGGACCAAAATGGCAATTATGCCATTTTGTATAGTTGAGGCGGTTTATTGTGTAAAAATCTGAGATTTTTTAAGTATATTATTATATTATATATATTATTATATTATTATATTATTATATATATAAAACAAAAAAGAGAGAAACAGAAACAGAGAAGCAAACGAAACAGGGAGCAGGGGAAAGAAAGAAAGAAAGAAAGAAAGAAAAAGGAGAAATTGAAAGTTTGAAGCTTGGAAGTTTAATTGGTAAGTAAATTTAGTCCTTTTCTTTTAATTTTGATACTTTATAAGTTTTAGAACAAAGTTTTGATGAATTTAAGTTGAAGTTTTTGAAGTTTTAAAGCTGTTGAATATAGCATATAATGAACAAAAAGATGAATTAGTGGTTTAATTGAAAGAATTTGAAGTTAGAATTGGGTAAAGGATTTAATTGTAAAATAAGCTATAAGAAAACTGTTTTAGACAGCAGCAGTAGAGTAAATTTGAAAAATCACCAAAAATCGTAGAAGTGGAATTAGAAGTTGAATAAGATATGAAATTAAAGCTTATTGAGTCTAGTTTCATATGAAAGAAACAGGGAAAGCAAAGGAATTCTGTAATTTGAGATATTTATATTTTTGTAAGACTGGTTTAGAGGGATTTCGGGATCCTCTGTTCTGATTTTGGAAAATCATAAAAAATTGGATAAAAATAATTAGAGGCTTAAATTTATATGTTTAGAATCCTTAATGAGTCTATTTTCAATAGAAATAAACGAGAACATCATATGAATTTTTTATAAAGAGATAATTAATTTTTAGTGAAGAAGAGTCAGAACTGCCAGACAGCAGAACAGGGGTAACTTTGATGAATAAACTGTACTAATTGGCTAGAACAAAAATTCTAGAAATTTTATGGTATGAAGACATGTGAGTCTAGTTTCAGGGAAAATTAACGGTTCTTCATTTGGAGTTCTGTAGCTCGAGAAATAAATAATTTAGTAACTGTGACTCAAGTAGACAGCTTTGAATAAGTTTATGAGTAAATGATTAAATTGAAATGTGAGCAATTGTAAGAAAGGATGAATTTATCATAAAATACATGTTTATTTTATTAAATAATACAGGAAATTATTTGATTATTTTTTAACATATAAACGTTATATGTTTATATGGAATTGAAGAAAAAGAAAAGGAAGGAGAGGACCGAATTGAAGGAAAAGGAAAAGAGAAGGTTAAGGAGTGAAGGAAGAAGAATTTATATCACCTCAACCTTTTGTCGTAAGTACTACAAGGATTTTAAATTATTGTTATTTATCTTTTTTTGAAATATTTATGTGAATTATTTAAATATATGAGATTCAGCTTTAATGCCCAAGTAGACGAAATTTAGAACTACTGGGATATTAGTGGCATGCCATTAAGGAACTTTAGCGCGCTCTCTGATATTAGCACGTTGGTGCTCTCTGATATTAGCACGTTGGTGCTCTCTGATATTAGCACGTTAGTGCTCTCTGATTATTAGCACGTCAGTGCTCTCTGATTATTAGCACATTGGTGCTCTCTGTTCACTTGTGCATCATAATGCACCTCTGTATATGTTCCGTATATCCGATGTGTTCTATAAAGTCTACTTTGGGCTAAGAATTGAAACGAAGACAAAGTGAATTACTGATGTGTTAAGGTAAGATTTATACCTTACAAAAGATAAGTTAAATTTTATTAAAGCAAGGCATACATGAAGAAACTTATATGTGAGAAGATATGCAATAATTGATTAAGTTAAAATATTCTGTTATTATTGCTTATTTAATTATTCTTGTAGTGCTTACTAAGCCTTCACCGGCTTAACGCGTTTATTTTAACGCGTAGGTACAAGTAGACTAAAAAAAAAGTCCAACTAGAAGATCTCTCATCTCATCACATCCTCAAGGGCTTCAAAAGTAGGTACTATATTTTGTATTAAAATGGCATGTACATATGTAGTTCAAAGGTGTTCCCATGTGACAAGGACTAAAATGTAGATTCTTGAAATTTTATCTATTTTCAGTTATTTGAAGTATTTTGGCATATATGGAATGAATTAATAAACAATAAATATGTTAGCAAAAATGGTTGGTAAGTTAAAATATTATATACAAATGTTTTAATTAAACAGTATCTGGCCATAATTGTTTTGGCACCAAATGTAATAGTCTTATACCGGGTCTGCATGATTGAACCGGGTATAGGGGTATTACATTTATTGGTATCGGAGCCTAGGTTTTCTGAATTCTTGGGTCGAGTATGAGTCTATTTGTACATGCCATTTTAAAAATTGATGTGATGAAATGAGGTTTAGTTATTTAATTGTGTAATTTATGAATATTGTAGAAGCTTAAAAATGTCTTCTGAAAGAATAAAAGATACCGATTTTGTGATTGTATACTGGAATCTATGAATTTAATAAAATAGAGTTGGTTGTCTCTTAGTATAGAAAGAGGAAATGTTAAAGAACGAAATGTTTTCCAATCGAAATAATTTCGATAATTCTGAAAGTGATGTTCAAATAATTAAGTAAAATGTTACTTATGATGAAACAAAATTTGAAAAGATGTGGATAAATGTCTTATAGTAAGAAATGATAAGTGTTATGTTATATGAGTATATACATGAATCTAAATTATGAGGCCTTACGATCTCTACCCCTTATTGGTACAGTTATATTTATAGTGAAATTAATAGGAATTATAATGATTTAGTTCAAAAGTGTGGAACTGAAGAGTTTAAAGGAAAGAAAGATGATGACCCAGCTGAGGCTGAAGAATGGTTAGAGAACAGTCGAAGAATATATGAAGAATTGCAGTATACAAGGGATGAAAAGTTGAAGTGTGCAGTATTTTTATTAAAGGGTGAGGCTTACCAATGGTGGAACACTATCATGAATATCCATTCTGCAGAGAAAATTAATTGGAATTTCTTTGTATCTGAATTTAAAAAGAAATATGTGAGTTAACCTTATCTTGAGAAGAAGAAAAGATAATTTCTGGATTTGAAGCCGAACCACATGTCTGCTGTTGAATATGAACGTGAATTTATCTGATTTCTTTTTTGAAAATTATTTGGGGAATACACAGTGCTACTATTAAAGAAAGGAGTTATTTATCAGAAATTGATTTATACAGATATGGTAACTACGGAATGAGTTAACTGAAAATTTCTTTCGAATAAGCTTTGTGAGTGAAGTGAATGGTATGGGACTGTTGATGATTATATATGTTAACGGATTAGTAATGAAATTGAAGAAATATTTGAATACAGCTGCTATAGTTGGGTATCTTACAATGATCTCTTCTGGGTATTCTATATGGGTATTCTATATGTTCTTTTATCTTCAGAGGTATATG
Organism: Gossypium australe; assembly: GCA_005393395.2. NCBI lineage: Eukaryota > Viridiplantae > Streptophyta > Magnoliopsida > Malvales > Malvaceae > Gossypium > Gossypium australe. The sequence continues at coordinate 124,325,182 of CM016616.1, forward strand.
CAACTGTTCAAATGTGATTTTTATTATGTAGAAAATTTGGAATCATAACGTTAAAATGGAAGTTCTGGTTGATTCCTGATCGGTACTGCTCTATTTTTCTTTGGATTTTCTAATTTGTTCTGTTAGATAGATGACTTAATGATCAGATTCATATGAAGTTATTTTCTATTTCTATCGGTTGATATTCTGGTACATATACGCAATTTGCATTATCTTTATCACAATCGTTTCTAGTGAGGATAAATGGTATTCTTCTTCTGGTTTTTCTTTGGAATATTATCGATTTCTTTATCATTGAATGTGGTTTTTATTCTCAGAAATTCAAGATAGCTTCACATCTGGGATTTCATTATGCCACATCTGGGATTTCATTATATTGGTTTTCTTATTATTTTATAGTCTGATCTTATCTATCAAATATGATTCATCTGTGAAGGGGTATTCATTGATAGAAGGTAAATATATATATATTACTGTTATAAATCTTGGTTCGGTTATGGGAGCTCGATGATATGGATCTTAGATTATAGAAGTTGTATTATTATACTGGTTATTATTGAGACTACTCTTGGATTTCTTCTTCTATTTTAAAGTACTATTGAAGTTAAAGTATTGATGGCTTCAGAAACTTGTGGAGATGTACATTCCAGAAATTGTAAGATTTCATGGTATTCCAGTATTGATAATTTCTGATCGAGATTGTAGTTCACTTTGGGGTTCTAAAAATAATTACATGAAATTATTGAGTACTTAACTCGATTTCAGTACAGCTTTTCATTCGCAAATTGATGGATAATTCGAGAGAGAATTGGTTAGATTTAGGAAGAAGATGTACTGGTGGCCAGGTATAAAACGTGATACTTCTGAGTTTGTATCAAGATGTCTGATATGTCAACAGGTAAAAGCAGAACATTAGGTACCTTCGGGTTACTTCAGCCAATTACTATACCGGAATGGAAATGGGAAAGAATTACTATGGATTTTGTATCGGGGTTACCATTATCTCCGAGGAAAAAAAAAAAGATGCTATTTGGGTGATTGTTGACCGATTGACAAAATCAGCGCACTTTATTCCGGTACGTATGGATTATTCTTTAGATAAACTGGCTAAACTGTATATATCTGAGATTGTCAGGCTACATAGAGTGCATGTCTCTATTATATTGGATATCCCCGATTTACGTCTCGTTTCTGGAATAAATTACAAGAAGCTTTGGGTATTCAGTTGTAGTTCAGTACTACATTTCCTCCTCAGACAGATGGCCAATCTGAGCTTGTAATTCAGGTATTGGAAGATATGCTCCGATGTTGTATACTAGAGTTCGAAGGTAATTGGGAGAGGTATCTACCTTTGATTGAATTTGCTTACAATAATAGTTATCAGTCCAGTATTAAAATGGCTCCGTATGAAGCTTTGTATGGTAGAAAGTGTAGAACACCGTTATATTGGACAGAGCTCAGTGAAAAGAAGATACATGGGGTTGATTTGATCCGGGAAACAGAAGAAAAAGTAAAGGTGATTCGAAATAGATTAAAAGCATCATTCGACAACAGAAATCAATTGTGGATTTAAAACGTCGGGATATTAAATATTCTGTTGGTGATAAGGTATTTATCAAGATGTTTATTTGAAGGAAACTATATGAATTCAGTGTTTCATCTCTTTTTAAGTAAATTTCGAGGACGAAATTTCAAAAAGGGGGGGAGAATTGTAACGACCTCAAAAGTATGGATATTGAAAAATGAGTTATCGGGTCTCTATTTTTAGTAAACGGACTCATAAAATATTTATTAAAAATATCTACAAAGTTAGTTGTGTGTTTAATAAGGTTTTATTTAGGTGAATTTGATTTAATTAGAAGTATTTGAAAAAAAAGGATTAAATTGAAAAAGGTGCAAAAGTTTAATTATAGATTAAAAAATTATAAAGGACCAAAATGGCAATTATGCCATTTTGTATAGTTGAGGCGGTTTATTGTGTAAAAATCTGAGATTTTTTAAGTATATTATTATATTATATATTATATTATTATATTATTATATTATTATATATATAAAACAAAAAAAGAGAGAAACAGAAACAGAGAAGCAAACGAAACAGGGAGCAGGGGAAAGAAAGAAAGAAAGAAAGAAAGAAAAAGGAGAAATTGAAAGTTCGAAGCTTGGAAGTTTAATTGGTAAGTTAATTTAGTCCTTTTCTTTTAATTTTGATACTTTATAAGTTTTAGAACAAAGTTTTGATGAATTTAAGTTGAAGTTTTTGAAGTTTTAAAGCTGTTGAATATAGCATATAATGAACAAAAAGATGAATTAGTGGTTTAATTGAAAGAATTTGAAGTTAGAATTGGGTAAAGGATTTAATTGTAAAATAAGCTATAAGAAAACTGTTTTAGACAGCAGCAGTAGAGTAAATTTGAAAAATCACCAAGAATCGTAGAAGTGGAATTAGAAGTTGAATAAGATATGAAATTAAAGCTTATTGAGTCTAGTTTCATATGAAAGAAACAGGGAAAGCAAAGGAATTCTGTAATTTGAGATATTTATATTTTTGTAAGACTGGTTTAGAGGGATTTCGGGATCCTCTGTTCTGATTTTGGAAAATCATAAAAAATTGGATAAAAATAATTAGAGGCTTAAATTTATATTTTTAGAATCCTTAATGAGTCTATTTTCAATAGAAATAAACGAGAACATCATATGAATTTTTTATAAAGAGATAATTAATTTTTAGTGAAGAAGAGTCAGAACTGCCAGACAGCAGAACAGGGGTAACTTTGATGAATAAACTGTACTAATTGGCTAGGCCAAAAATTCTAGAAATTTTATGGTATGAAGACATGTGAGTCTAGTTTCAGGGAAAATTATCAGTTCTTCATTTGGAGTTCTGTAGCTCGAGAAATAAATAATTTAGTAACTGTGACTCAAGTAGACAGCTTTGAATAAGTTTATGAGTAAATGATTAAATTGAAATGTGAGCAATTGTAAGAAAGGATGAATTTATCATAAAATACATGTTTATTTTATTAAATAATACAGGAAATTATTTGATTATTTTTTAACATATAAACGTTATATGTTTATATGGAATTGAAGAAAAAGAAAAGGAAGGAGAGGACCGAATTGAAGGAAAAGGAAAAGAGAAGGTTAAGGAGTGAAGGAAGAATAATTTATATCACCTCAACCTTTTGTCGTAAGTACTACAAGGATTTTAAATTATTGTTATTTATCTTTTTCTGAGATATTTATGTGAATTATTTAAATATATGAGATTCAGCTTTAATGCCCAAGTAGACGAAATTTAGAACTACTGGGATATTAGTGGCATGCCATTAAGGAACTTTAGCGCGCTCTCTGATATTAGCACGTTGGTGCTCTCTGATATTAGCACGTTGGTGCTCTCTGATATTAGCACGTTAGTGCTCTCTGATTATTAGCACGTCAGTGCTCTCTGATTATTAGCACATTGGTGCTCTCTGTTCACTTGTGCATCATAATGCACCTCTGTATATGTTCCGTATATCCGATGTGTTCTATAAAGTCTACTTTGGGCTAAGAATTGAAACGAGGACAAAGTGAATTACTGATGTGTTAAGGTAAGATTTATACCTTACAAAAGATAAGTTAAATTTTATTAAAGCAAGGCATACATGAAGAAACTTATATGTGAGAAGATATGCAATAATTGATTAAGTTAAAATATTCTGTTATTATTGCTTATTTAATTATTCTTGTAGTGCTTACTAAGCCTTCACCGGCTTAACACGTTTATTTTAACGCGTAGGTACAAGTAGACTAAAAAAAAAGTCCAACTAGAAGATCTCTCATCTCATCACATCCTCAAGGGCTTCAAAAGTAGGTACTATATTTTGTATTAAAATGGCATGTACATATGTAGTTCAAAGGTGTTCCCATGTGATAAGGACTAAAATGTAGATTCTTGAAATTTTATCTATTTTCAGTTATTTGAAGTATTTTGGCATATATGGAATGAATTAATAAACAATAAATATGTTAGCAAAAATGGTTGGTAAGTTAAAATATTATATACAAATGTTTTAATTAAACAGTATCTGGCCATAATTGTTTTGGCACCAAATGTAATAGTCTTATACCGGGTCTGCATGATTGAACCGGGTATAGGGGTATTACATGCATCGCCATCTTCACGACGCCTGACCGCATAGACCAACCCCGGCTATCTTGCCTCCGCGTTACCTCTAAAGCCATTACCTCGACCCGGTGTACCTTGACCACGTCCAGCACTATTACCACCACGACCTAATCCACGGCCTCTCGGTGGCTGCTGAGTACCTCTAGCTGGCTGTGCATCAGGGTTACGAGCTTCCTGAGTCGGAGCAGTCCATCGAGGGTAATTCCTATATTGATGATCCATGGAACCACATTTATAGCAACCACCAGTTTCTTCCAGCATTCCTCGGGGTGTCGTTTCCCACAGTCAGCACAGTCTCAACTCTGATTGGTAGTCACAGGTGCTCTAGCTTGAGCTAGCTCATCATTTCGAGGCCTCTTTTGGAACCTTTTAGAAGAACCCGAGTACTTAAAGTCCCTCTTGCCTCTGACTCTTTCCCGGTTCTAGCGTTCTAAGTTCTTAGCCTCTTCGGCTATCTTGGCTTTCTCCAGAAGAGTGGCAAAAGTCCTTCTGTAACATCCCCAAACCCGGCCCACGAGTCATGGCCGAATTTAGAATGCCACTGCGGAAAACGTTCGAAAAATATTTTGACTTAGAAGTGAAAACATAAAAATTTGTGGTTGTTTGTAAAATCTTGTGTATTTTAAAATTTCAGATAAAACTAAGTTATTACTATTTTTTCCGATTAAAACTTTAACATATAATTTAAAGTGTAAGTTGCTTAAACAAAACCTTTTCAAATATTAATGTAATCGACATTCCAACTGAAAACATAATAAAAATAATAGCAAATGCTATGAGGCCCTTATTACAACGATTGAATACTTAAAATGCTGGAAATAATAAATACTTTAATAAAATAAGTAGAAACATCTTCTTCTGTATGGGCCACCTCGTATCCACTCCAACCCGGTCCGAGCTATATGCATCACCTGTAAGGTTTGATAAAAATTGGGTGAGTCAACAGACTCAGTGTGCAATTAGTCACTGAATTCCACCCACATATAAACCACATATTAACCCACATATCAAATATTAATGCACTTATTCAAATGATTTCACTTATTGGGCTTGGCCCATTATCACATCACATATCAGATAATAAGTCAACTTATTCACATAATTCCACCATTTGGGCTTGGCCCATAACCATACCACATACCGGTAATAATATAATTAACCACATGTTTCCACATACTGGGCTTGGCCCATTTCACATTAATCCACACATCATATATTGGCCTTGGCCCATTTCACATTAATTCTCATAGCAGACAGATTTATGCACAATGCACCCAACCCAGCCTAGGGTCCATCCCCTACACACCCCCGTACCCAGCCACCACACACCAGGGGATTACTAAATCGCCCTCCAACCGCTACCATCCATTTTGGCAATTAAAGCCGTCCACGCGAACTTAATCGCAATTAATCCACAACGCGACCTCAGTCAGCGTCAATCCACGATGTAGCCGAAGCTAACATCAAAACCACGATGAGCACAAAGCCATCAATAACCACGATATGGCACAAAGCCTATATCAACTACGTACTCGAAGTACACCCTGTCCTTCATTCATATCCATATCCCACCCATGCACATGCAACATAGAATAGTGACATACATAATGATGCATGAGCATGTTCATCAATCATATCATCACATATTCATATTAACAATCACATTTTATCAGATTTGGTACTTACCGGATTATCGACATACCCCATTAAGGGTATCCATATCACAATTTCCACTACACTAGTTAGCACATTCATAACATATACACATACGAATATCACATACATTTTAAACACCCGGAAAACGGTAGGCTAACTACACACCTTATAACTTGAAGAACTACGCTTTCGATCCCGATGCTATCACTGAGCGATACTACGACTATCTGCCTACTTTGCTGTTCTGATACTGGTCCACACCCCGGTGGCCAATCCCGAACTGCAGAGACTGCTCTCCTCTTGAACTTAGGAATAGGGAATACCCCTTGTCCTCCTTGACTGGCATTTGCGTCCATCGCAATACTTAATCAGAATCAAATGGTTAAACGTCATTATACGAGATCTTAATCGACTAAATCACAACTTATAGCCTTACCAAAAATGGATCAAAATCCCGAAAGTTTCTGCTACTTCTGTCGATTTGGCCCTAAGATCATAATCAAATCAGTCAACACTTATAACCCAAAATATGGCCTTAGGCCGATTATTACCAACCTTTTACCGAACTTACCCGAATCCTGAAAACCACTACTATCTCTGAAGTTGTCGATATCCCTGCTAATCATTTGTTAGAATCGGCTTCAACCTTAAATTCAAGAAAGTGGCCTATGGCCGAATATTAGCAACCACTTACCTAACTTATTTAAATCCCGGAAAACTACTCCTTGCTCTTAACTGCCGAAATCGCTATACACTTACCTAACTTATTTAAATCCCGGAAAACTACTCCTTGCTCTTAACTGCCGAAATCGCTATAGGCCACCTGATAAAATCGACTATAAGCAATAATCCATAAAAATGGCCCTTAGCCGAAACTACAATTGCTTACCTTGATGGATCGAGTCCCAGAACCTCCTTTGATACTGCTTAACGTTGGCACTAGACAAAAGAAATACGAAGTTATGGCCTATGACATTCGGCCATCTAACAACAAGAGATCCCAAAACCGACCACTCACAGAGGAGATCACTTACCACTATCGTTTGTTTGAAGAAAGACCAAAGGTACGTAGTCGATAGCATCCTTCCTTAGGGATTCGACTTTTGAGCACAACAATGGTGGTTTCGGTGCTTTATGGTGAAGAGAGGAAACGCAAAAGTGAAGAGAGTTTTATGCTTGGAGGTTTCAGCAATAAGGAACAATGGTAGATGCAATATTCGGATATCAATAGAACAAATGTGGAGTTGAAGAAAAGAAGAATGGGTGAAGCTTATGAGAATTCGGCAATGGTGAGGGTGAAGGAGTTTCGGCCTTAGCAACATAAAAGAGTAAAAGAGAGGTAGGAAAAAAAACTTAGGAGAATTCAGCCAGAGAACTAAAAGAGAAAGAAAAGAGAATGGGTGCTTATCAAAAGAAAATTTGGCACTTAACCCCCTATACATGACCGAATACTAACACCAAAAGAGACCCTCAATCGGCCACTACTCCTTTCTTTTATCAAATCCCATTTTTCTTTCCTCATTTATCTCTATATCACCTATTCAAAATAATCAAAATAAAACTACAATTATCTTACACTTAATCTCCTATTTAATCTCTTATCTGCTCACTCAAAATAAATAAAATAAAACAATAATTATCTTACTCTTCTTAGCCGAAAATTAAAAGAAAAAATAACAAGCTTATCCTTACCTTCCAAAGTCCCAAAGCCGTCCATCTCTTCTCCCTTCCTTTAACGCCAAAAGCCCAAAAATAAAAGCTCCTCAAGTGCTTCCCACGTTACTCGAACCTCCTCCCTTCCTCATAACTTATGGCGTCAACCACCAAGGCCCTAAGTGGCGCCTTCAAGCCACTTTACCAAGCCCTCTTTCATGTCCAAAAGTCCCTCCAAATTTCCTTAAGGCCTCCTTAGCCTAGCTTCCCTTTTAACACTTAAAATCCATTATTTTCCCGAAGCTTACACCTTCATCCTAGAGTTCTAAAAACCCTTAAAACACACTCAACCATACACTAAAGCCCATTAACACCTGAGTTATGCACCAAATGCATAACCCCTAAATCTTGGGTATTACACTTGTTGTGGGGCTATCAGTACCCGCAACTCATCATTCAGCCCATCCTCAAAGCGTACACAGCGCTCATGATCAGTTGGCACTATTGTCTGAGCATAACGACTCAAGCGTAGAAATTCTGCCTCGTAAGCTGCCACCGTCTTATTTCCTTGAACCAGATTCAGGAATTCCTTCCTCTGGGAATCCACATAACTTGTCCCGACATACTTCCATTGGAAAGCAGCTTTGAAGAAATCCCAAGTAACAAATGCAGCCTCAGTGCCTTCTCGAACAGTAAGCCACCATTGATATGCCTCGTCCCTTAGCAAGGACACCGCTCCTCTCAGTTTCTACTCGACAGTGCACTCCAGATCATCCATAATCCGCTCTACAGCCTCGAGCCAATATTCTGCAACACTCGGAGCTACACCGGAGACACCTCTAAAAACCTTGGCACCACTTGATTTAAGTCGTTCCGATATTGATCCACGAGCTGCTGGCCCAATTCTAGACCCAGCGACCCTTTCTAGGACTCGCAACATTACTTGAGTCAAAGCATTGTCCTCTCTCCTATGGTCTTGTGATCCATTATCTGACACAGGTGATGCCTGTGCATCCATTTCCGGCATATGTCCCGATGCCTCAGACACGGCTCTAGCACCTCGGCCTCTACCACGGCCACGTCTACCACGTCCATGTCCTCTAGCGCTCATAATGACTAATACGGTTTAATCTGATTACAAGTTTTATGAATCAGAAAACTATTTCGGTATTTATTAACGATATTTTATGAAATATTAGAGATAGAGTTGTTTTCGCAATCATATCCTATAGTCTCAATCTCTATAGTTTTAACACCTAAAACTAGAAGTTCTAGAGTGTTCCTATGATCATATCACAATGATAAACATTCAATATACAAATACTTACTTGACTTGGTGCCGGATGATCGTGGTGCCATACTACCTTTTAAACATAAATTCTAGAAATTTAAATAGTTTTAAACAAAAATTGTTGTTGAACCCAAACCACAGCCGAGTTTTGAAACTGGCTCTGATACCATTAAATGTAACACCCCAAACCTGGTCTATGCGTTAAGACCAGACTTGGTATGCCACACAAATCAAACATACATCTACTCATCTAGCGATTTAAAGAAAACAGATCTTCAAAAACTATTTTAGAGATGGAGTTTATTAAAAACCGAGGTTAATTTGAAATCTGTGATTTTAGAACATAAGAATTTATAATTTGATCTCAGAGTAATAATTGGTTAAAATTTTAAAGAAAGTTTAAAAGAATTCAAAAGGAATTTGAAAACAAAATTCATAAAAGAGTTTTCACAGAAATTTTTACGAGTTTGAGATATCTAAGAAAAACCCCTTTTTATACGTAAATTAAAGAAAACATTTATAAATTTAAAATAGTCCCCTTTTGGTATCTAAACATATTAAAATCTATCCACGAGTAAAAATCCATAAAAATAATACCAGAGGCCTTATTACATCACAACTGAAAAATTTATTTAAGTAAAAATACTAAAGAGTAGTTCAAAGTTCATAAAAACCATCATTTGAAGTATGGCCCCTGCGAAGTCATCCCCGGCCCAAGCCTCCATCAATTATCATTACCTGAGAAGGGTAAGAAAACGGGTGAGTTACTTAGAACTCAGTGTGTAACCCACTTACCAAGTCCACTGAGCCAAACCATTTAAGCATTTAATTGGGCTTGAGCCCATTAACGAATATAACAATATAGTAATTAAAAATGCATGTGAAATGCAATTCCCAACCAAGCTTAAATTTCCATCCGCTACACACCATCCGTACCAACCAGCACACCTGTGGGGATCAAGTCAACCCACCCCGCCAACACACCAATCACAGGCATTTAAGCCATTTAATTCGCAGGCAAAAAGCCATTTAAAACAATATTTCGCATGCCAATGGCCATTAATACACAGGCATAAAGCCGTTTAAACATGGCACGAAGCCTTCTTCTCTTCATCAAAATATCCCAACCCATGCAATCATGTACATACAATGTACAACAATTTATTCATATGATAAATTTTAACATAATGCCCATAAATAAAATTATTACAAAAACTGGCCCATTTCACAATTCGGCCCATTTATCACAATTTGGCCCATTTATCACAACTTGGCCCAAAATATCACTTTTTATCATTTTAGCCCATTAAGGGCGATTCTGTAATTTTTACATTTCTAAAACCGATTTCTTGCTCTTAACACTAAAGTGTTAATATACCATATTTTTCTTTCCGATTTTACCAACTTCGTGATTTTTAATCTAATGATTAATAACAGTATAGCCATCTAACCCATAAGATAAGTGTGAGATTACACACCTGATTACGGTGAGAACTATACTTTCCCGCTCGTCGATACCTAAATACGTGTCACGCTTGATTAGAACACTAATACTTAATATAAATCTATACTAAAGATAAGCGATCTAGATCTTTACCCTCGGAATTTCGAACAACAACTATTTGTGGTTTCTCCCCGATTGGTGGTTCATAACCCGTTGAAGAACCATGAACAGTCAATGGCTCAGGAGTACGAACGACTTCAAATAATTGATTTTCACCAGAAGAGGGTCCATAACCCGGTGGAAAATCTCAGATTGTCGAAACAGCCCTTTGCTTGAATCTAGAGGGAATAGCGAATCCACCCATCTTCCGAACACTATTCACCACTCTTTTTAGACCTATCTTGTTTGCCACAAATCTTACGCTCACGGAAAAGAAAATCGAGCGATAGTGTCCCCTAAAACAAAATCGATTAGTAGCCCATCTTTAACAATATGACGAGTAATATAGAAATCCTTGATAGAAACCCTTACCTTAACACTTCGAATCGATTTCTAGCGAGTCACGATGATTACGAATACTCCGAGTTCGGCCTTCTCTATAACACTATTAAGATGAATAGGATTGTTTAAAAGAAAGGAATAAGGAATGCTATTTTCGGTCAAAAGACCCTCTAAACAATATGTATATTCAGCTAAAGACAAAGAAGAAAATAAAGAAATGAAAAGGGTTCTTACCACTTGATTTAAACGAAAGTTGAAAGAATGATTAACAAGAGAAAAATATGTGAGGAGGATGGTTCGGCTAAGAAGAAAATTTTGATGGAAAAGATGCTAGCAACATTTAGCCATGGAGAAAAAATAGAAGAGAGAAAATGTGTTTCGGTTTTTCAAGGATGAAAAAGAAACAAAGGGAGGGATTTGGGACAAGAGAGCATTCGGCCAAAGAGTAGAAAAGAAAGAAAAGAAAAATGGCCTTTGTGCTTTGATGATTTCGGCACTAGAGAGGAAGAACTTGAGAGGTTAGGCAAAATTTGAGACCAAATGGTCAAAAACAATGACCAAACGAAAAAAACAAAAATGCTCACAAAGCACCAATTGCATTCGGTTAGGGAGAGAAAAATGAGAAGAAAAGTTTTTATGGAAAGAAAACACCAAAATGACCAAATGAAAGTGACCAAGACATGCTACCTTCCTTACCTATGCTACCAAACATATTCGGCCATCCCCCCTAGACCCCAAAACCGTCCATGTTCATAGTCAACTTTCCAAAACACACCCCTTAATGAGTGCCTTATGTCCCCCTTACATACCATAAGCTCAAGATTTCCTTCCCTATGTTCAAGTCTTATCCTAATCCAATAACCATCTTACCATAAAAAAAAAAATAAAGTCCAACTTACCAAGAATAGAGCTTGGCCGACACATGCTAGAAGAGTGCAAAAAAAAAAAAAAATTAAAGTCACAAAATGCATACTTGGGATTCGAACCTCTTCCCTCAAGCAACACTTATGGCGCCAACTCCACTTTACTACTAGCTCATCTTATGCTAGTTTTTGTCACTTAATTTCCTTAAGCATCAGGATCACTTGTTCCACTTCAATAAAGTACTCATTACTAATATTTATTCTAATTCCGAATAAATCCCGAGCCTTCTCAAGACTATATTAAACACACAAATTGAATCATTCACAAGCTAAGCACCAAAAACATGCAACATATCGATACTCAATTTTTAGGATGTTCCAAGTGGGCCCACACGGATAAAATGTATGTGATGTGGTAAGTGTTGTTTGGACTGTGAAATTTGCATAATCCTGGCTATTTTTGGGCTAAATGGGCCACACGAGTGTATGGGCCCACTTGGGCCGAGTAATGGGCCTTAGGCCCATTTACACCGTTGTGACTATTTAGGTTACTTAAGTCACTCGAGGCCACAGTGGACCTTCTGCTGGGTCGCAGAGACCTCGATTTGTAAAATTATCAAAATACCCCCGATTTAGTGCTACAACCGGTGCTAAGCTTAGTGTGTTGGCTGGATCGGGATGGGATGTATCCTCATACTGTTGCATATCTGTTTATAAGATCTGTCACTGACTAGGCTTAGGCCCAGTTGTTTTGTTTTTGGTTTGAGCTAGGCCCAATTGATTCTGTTATGGGCTATGACCCAAATGATATTGTAGTGGGCTTTAGCCCACGTATGCTCTGAACTGGACTGTGCTGTTATTGTTAAAGGGCTTTGGCCCAGACTGTTTCGGTTTCTATTTCTGTATACTGATTGATACTCTAGTAAGGGGATTACACACTGAGTTTTCATAAACTCACCCTGTTTTTAACTATGCAGGTAATCCCCAATGTTAGGAGGATCGGTGCTGCGGGAGACTCGGAGGTAAGCACACGACTGCATCAGTTATGCTCTGAACTTTATATATGTTTTAAATTTCATTTTGGGTTTTAATTTCTGTAATAAGTCCTCTCTAGATTTAATTTTGAATTTGGGATTTTGTTACGTTTTATATCTGTTAGACGTAGACGAGTTTTCAACCCAAATACTGTTTTTAAAAACATACGTTTTATACTTCTTCACTTTAAATTAGCTTCCGCAACTAAAAGAGATTTTTAACAAAGTTAATAATGTTTTTAAAAGTGATTAACTTTCAATGAACCACATTTTGAAATTGAACGAACACAAACTGAGACGTTAGTTTTTAAATTTCAAGAAGGGTTTTCAATGAAAACATGGTTTTCGAAAAACACTTCAATGTGACATGCCAGATTCAGCCATAACGTCTAGGCCGAGTTTGGGGTGTTACATTTAGTCTCTATTTGGTTCATAAATTCTATTATGCATATATTTAGAACTACTTGATTATTTAAATTGAATTCAATGTTATGATTTGCATTTGAATGTTTCTATAATTACAGTAGCATCTTGAAACTCGGGTCTGACGATCAGACCAGGTGAGGGGTGTTACTGTAACACCCCTAACCCACATCTGTCCCGGAACATGGTTACAAAGCATTACTGAAGTTTACAGAACAAATACAATCAATTCATGTCTTTTTCTATTCATATCTAAAACAAATCATAATTCAATCATGTTGTCCTTTAAATAGACCCTCGATGTCCTATTTATATAGTAGAAACAAGTTAGAACTTAATCGGGAACTCAGAGAATTTTTCGTGAAATTTCAAAAATTTTCTTAGGTGCAGGGGACACACGCTCGTGTGGTCAGGCCGTGTGAGCCACACAGTCAAGTGACACGCCCGTGTCTTAGGCCGTGTGGGCATTCAATGTGAGGCACACGGTTGTGCCCCAGCCCGTGTTCAAATTAGGGTAGCTACTGACTTGGGTCACACAGCCAGCCACACGCCCATGTGTTAGGCCTTGTGGACTATTTAATTTTTGAAAATTAGGTGCAGGATTCACACGGCCAAGACACATGCTCGTGTGTTGGGCAGTGTGTTTCACACGGCTGAGACACATGCCCCTGTCTCTACCCGTGTAACCAATTTTAAGCATTCTGTTTCTAAATTTTTAAGATGTAGGGGACACACAGCCAAACCCCACGCCTGTGCGCATGGCCGTGTGTCACACACGGTTGAGACACACACCCGTGTGTCAACCCTTGTGGACGAAAACAAAGTCATTTCCAAGCCTTAATTCTCACCCAAATTTTGCCTTGTGCCTACACTAATACTTGCATACGCATTCCAACCAATTCAAGATGTTAAAACCAAGCCAACGTTAACATTATACTTGATATATCATCACATGTATTCAAACTTACCTCTTAAAGAAAAACATATATGTGTTTACCATAGTTCAATCTAACCATACCAAGCACACATATATTAACCATATTTTAACCTCAAGTATATATTCATTAAATATACCATTACTAGCCATTCCAATGGCTAGAGTACAAACAACCATTTACATGCCAACATTTGGCCAAGTTAACCTATACATGCCATTATACCAAAGCAGGTTTACTATTTATACCAAAACGAACTGAAGGATAGTGTGATGATGCTCCGACTGATTCCAACCTTTACGAACTTCAGAGCACTATAAAACAGAGAAAATAAAATCGAGTAAGCATTTCAAATGCTTAGTAAGTTCGTTTAACAAGAATTTAACTTACTAATCATGTACATTCAAAATAAGTATACAAACATGCATCCAAATCATTATGGCCATTTTCCTAAACACATATGATCTCAAGAAACTTGTTACGCATGTATATCATGTAAACATCAAAAATCAAAGATGAGCTCATCATGTAATAACTTTCACAAACATGTGCTTTTCATATCATATTTCCATATAACATGTGCATTTCCATAATCAATCATCTTAAGTTCAATTCAACCATGTCAAAACTATTCCTGTTGAATTTATTTGAATTATCAATGGAAACACATGTAGTACACTCAAAGTGTACAAAACTGTAAACCGTCAACTCATATTCAGGGGTACCCGATTAGGGCACATAATCAAGAAACACTCTCTTAAGCCATATAACAGGATGCTCATGTGAGCCATGTAACAGGAAACTTATCTGGGCTAAATTAGGAAACTCGTAAGAGTTGAGAACAGGAAGCTCATTGAGCTTAATAGGTAACTCCGAAGACTTATTATTAGGGAGCTTCGGATAGCCATATAATATGATGTTTAAGCGAGCCATGTCAGGAAGCTCACAAAGAGCCTTTATCAGGACACTCATAAAGAGTTGTGTTTGTGCCCGCAGTATATGTAGGATCACAACCGATCATACAACTGGACGCTCACAAAGAGCTGCAGTAATCCGCAACACATGTAGGATCACTACCGATAAGGATGCTCGCAAGAACCATGTAACAAGAAGCTGAAGAGGGCTTATAACAGGATGTTCATTCGAGCTATGGTATGTCCGGAACATATGCAGGACCACAACCAATATAGGAAATCCTGTATCCATCGAATTTCATTTATTCAAACGAGACTTATTACTTATCAAGCAATATCGGGCATGTAATTAATTTCACACATTAAACATTTACCGGGCATTATCAAATATTCAATTAATTTTTTATACATGGCAATAATATAATTCACATATACAACATTTAATTTAAACATATAAATGTATATAATTTTAGTTACACGAACTTACCTCGTCACTTGTTCGTATACGGAAATCTACTAATCTGATACTTTTTGTTTTCCTCGATCCAACTCAGTATTAGGTCTTTCCGGATCTTTATAAATGAATTTAACGTCAATTTAATCCATTTCATACTCAATTTAATTCAATGCACATCCTAGGCAAAATTACCATTTTGCCCCTATACTTTCCATAAATGATGATTTCATCCCTAAGCTCGGAAAATGAAATTAATGCAATTTAATCCTTATTACAAGCCTAACCAATTTTTACATATAACATTTACAGAACATATATTTCATAAAAATAAAAAAAATTCCATGAATTTTACATCTTTACAATTTAGTCCCTAAATCACAATTTCATGAAAACTCACTTTACAAAAGTTATTTATCTATTAACAACCTATCATTTTATACCATAAATTTCAAAATTTTAGCATATTCATCCATGAAAAAATTTTAATACTTTGATAACTTTACAAATTGATCTCCAAAATAGCTTGATTAGGTTATTCCGATCTCAAAAATATAAAAATTACTAAAAACAGAACAATATTACTTACCCAATTAGGCTTGCTTGATTTTCTTTCTCTTTCCTAGGGTTTCCATAGAATTTGGGGATGAGGATGATATAAAATGATGATATTAAACATTTATTTTATTTATCATCTTTTATTTAGTTCAATTTCCAATTTAGTCCTTTTTCTTTTTCTAAATTTCCATGAATGAATCATCAAAAAATATTTCCTAAATTTTCTTAATGGTCTAATTACCATATAAGGACCTCAAGTTTTGAATTTCATAGCTATTTGATACTTATAGCTACTAAAACTCAACTTTTACATTTTATGCAATTTGGTCCTTTCTATAATTAAACATGAAGTCGATAAAATTTTCTTATCAAAATTTTTATACGTCTTTCCTATCATAATGTAGACAATGCAATATTATTAAAATAAAATTTCTTTCTGTCTCGGATTTGTGGTCCCAAAACCACTGTTCCGATTTCACTGAAAACGGGTTACTACAGTTACATACTTCGTGTGGACTAATTCCATGATTAAATAAATTGTTTATTATTGGAACAATATTTGCAAGGCCTACAAAAAATGTGCACTTATTAATCTTCTCATCAGGATACTCTACAAAGAGTTATAGTATTATCTGACCATACACAACGACATATCTCTCAATAGCTGTTGAGTTAGTATATATAAAAGCATAATCATCTTGGTTCACTTCCCGGTCTATATAACAATTTAGTTCGATTTATTAATTTCAAACATCTTATAACAATCTGTTATATGCATGTATGAATTTAATTTCATTAATCGTATGCCCTTTAAAGTTTCACATTTTATTCAATTTAGTCCCTAAAATCAAAATAGTCATAACTAGTCCTTTTTAACTAACCATTTTATATGGTGTTTCTCCTCTATTTTATTTGCATGGCCTATGAAAAATGTGCAGTTCTTAATCTTCTCATCAGGATACCCTACAAAGAGTTGTAGTGTAACAACCCAATTTTTAGTGGTATCGAAAATAGTGATTCGAGATCATTAAATCCAACGAGTGAGTTTGAAAATTATATTAATTATAATTTATGAGTTAAGTATAATTTTAGAAATATTCTTGAATTAGTGAATTTTGTGTTTTAAAAGAATTATTAGGTTAATTAGTTTTAGAAATGAGATATTAAGACCTCGATTTCATAAACTGAGCCATAAATATTTTTATAAATATTTACGAAGTGTCATTAAGTTAGTATTAAAGTTTCGTTAGAAACTTTTAATGTTTGGATAGTTAATTAAGTAAAAATGACTAAGTTGAAAAAGGTGCAAAACTTGCTAATTAACGAAACAATGCTTAAATGGCTTGATAATTAAATAAGGGGGGACTTAAGGAGCAATTAAACCTAAAGAAAAGAGATGAGGCGCCATAAGTAAGGAAAATAATAAAATATAGCCAATTTAATGGCAAAATAGTAAATAAAGCAAAATTTTAAATTTTAAATTGAAATCTAAAAGTCTCTAGGCCATTCTTCTTCATAATTTCGGCCAAACAGCCATGGGAAAGAGCTCTCAAGGTGGTTTTGCATATTTTTAATGCATGTGAGTTTATTTCTTACCATTTTCTTGTAATTTTAAGACTTTTGCAATCAAGTCCAGCTATCTAATTTATTAATTTTTTATTTTATGGGTGATTTTGAAAGTTACCATTGATGAGTGCCAGATGTTTATGATGAATTAACATAGATTTGAAGCTTTAATTTTGTTAATTGATGATTTTATTAAGTAATTTTGATAGATATTGAATTTAAGACCAATTTGTGAAAAAGTTATGAATTAGGGTTTAGTATTGAAATTCTGAATATCTGTAACACCCCTTACCCGTATCCGACGCCGGAATAGGGTACGAGGCATTACCGGACTTATTCACAAGCAAACATTCAAAACCGAGACATGAATTACCACTCAAATTTAAAACTTTTTAAAAACATTCATATCGTCCCTAAAACGAGCCCACGAGGCACAAAACATGCATCGGAAGTGATTCGGGACTAAACCGAGAACTTTGGAAACTTTTAGAAAACTTAGAAAAATTTTCATGTAAAAGGGGTCACACGCCCGTGTGACCCTAAGACACGCCCGTGCTTCAGGCTGTGTTCAAATTAGAGAGCATTCTGTTTATGACGTCATCATCAAATTAAGGTCACACGGTCAAGTCACACGCCCGTGTGCTTAGGCTGTGTGATCGATTGAATTTTTATAATTTTTCATAAAATAGGTGCAGACTTCACACGGCCAGAGAACACGCCCTTGTTCGAGGTCGTGCCATCCACACGGCTGAGACACACGCCCGTGTCCCTGCCCGTGTACTCATCACTGAGCATTTTGTTTTGCAACAATAAAGGTGTGGGGACACACGGCCGAAACACATGCCCGTGGGATAGACCGTGTGTCGTACACGGCCTAGACACACGCTCGTGTGTCTACCCATGTGGACAAATATAAGGCTATTTACCAAGCCTTTTTGCCACCCTTCCATGCACCAACCTACACAACAAAACATAGCACCAATCCAAGCATATACTTTCAACCCAATCAACTATACACAAGGCATCCACATATCATTTACATGCTATCATTTATCACATACAAACATCACATACTTAGTATCTCAAACCATAAAATTTCCCACATTCATGAAAACATCATCATATGTATATATACTTAACCAATATTAGCTAATATCAAATGACCATTTACAAAATGAATTATCAACTATTGTAGCCATCACTTATAGCCAAATCAATTATGACACATAACAAAAAGACCAAGTCCGTATACATGCCACAACTCAAAATATTGAAATCATAAGTACCCAAAATGATAATTTGATAGTGTGAATGAATCTCTGACCGTCTTCGATCCCCGAGCTGGCTTAGTGACACTATAAGACAAGAGAAAGAGAAAGGGAGTAAACTTTAAAGCTTAGTAAGTTCATATGCAAATAATAAGCATCATACACACTTTAACATATATTTAACATAAAGTAATTTAACATTAATGTCATTGTGAATTCATAATCAAGCTTAGTATAGATGTTATTAGAATCTTAACATCATAACTTACTCAATCGAAACAATCTGAGGTTTCATCACATATCGAGCTCATTTAGCATGAGTTTTATGTACATACATGTACCAACTTGCAACTTACCATAATCTTTCACATCATACCATAATCTTTCACAACTTAAACTTTGCCGTTAAGTTTCCCGTTGAACCACTCGGAATACTAAAGGATACTCGGGAAATCTTACACACATAGTACCATACCAATGCCATATCCCAGATATGGTCTTACATGGGATCTCATATCGATGCCAATAGCCCAGCTATGGTCTTACACGAAATCTCATATCAATGCCATATCCCGGATATGGTCTTACACGTAATCTCAACTAACCCTAATGTCATGAAATTTGTATCCTAACTGTCAAAACCATTTTTTATGTTTGGAAAAATGGGGATCGACTTTAAAAAGAAAATGGAGTCGCCACCAACCTTTTTTGTTTAGGTGTGATCGGATCACCTATAAAACATTTTGTTTTATTTTAAAAGAAATTAATTTTGGTTTACGAATTCCAAGAAAAACGGGTTCGGGAGTCGGTTACGCACGAGGAAGGATTAGCACCCTCGCCACGCCCAAAATTGGAACCTAATTGGTTAATTAATGTCTAGTGCCAAAAAGATGAAACGATTTTAAAATACAATTCCATTTTAAAAAATTTTAAATAACTCGATTTGCATATTGAGATTCTCTTGTTCCGAAGGAATAAAATATCACATCCAGCACGTTAGGATATGACGTTTCAAACCCTCGATGCCAAGATCATCTCATGATTTCCAAATTTCATGCATTGAGATTTTTATAAGGATATTCAATTATTTGGACAAACGAAAAACTGAAACCCAGCACGGTAGGGTACGATTTCTCAGATTTTCAAACACGAAATATTGCCTTATTTTTTGAAAACATGGACAAAATTTTAAAAGGATATTTGGTTATTTGGCCAAACGAAAAACCGAAACCCAGCACGTTATTACACGATTTCTCGAATTTCCAAACATGAAATATTGCCTTGTTTTGAGAAATTTTCAAATGGGTGATTTTAAAATCGACTCGTAATGCATTTATTCAATTTGCTCAGGATAAAAATGAAGTATCTAGTAAAAGTTTAAATATATTGGAATTTAAATCACAAAACAATACCGAGAAACACAAGCATACCATCAGTCATGAAATAATATATGAACTCAACATTATACAAATGAATAGAAATGATACAAACGATTTAAATGTGCAAATACACAATAGCAATTATTTAATGACATATTCCATTTCAAAAGACCTATTTTAACAATCAAAGACCAGTAAACTAAATAATATAGTAATCTTACAAAATTTACATGGCAAATTAGTATAAAACAAATTTTGAATGATAACAAATGGATTTAAAATAAATAAGAAAGAGGATCTTGAAACCAACAATTTATGAAACAATTTAGAAAATAAACTATAATCAATTTAATAATTTATAAATGAGTTTATGAAATAACTATTATGCAAGAAGAAATTTAAAATGTATGGTATACAAAATAATCTAAAATCAAATGTACTTATCTAAAAAAACATAATAAATAATTTGTATTTTTTTAAAAAATAATATAGGAAAGTGTTTGAAATAAATAAAACTGTAACACCCTTAACCCGTATCTGTCGCCGGATTAGGGTTATAAGGCATTACCAGAATTAACACATATCATAGCTACTAGTTACTATTTATAAAGTCATAACCGAATGCATTAAAGATAATGATGTACTTTCATGACATGCTTTAAACAGTAACTTACATGTCACAAATCTATATCATCAATTTCATATATAAACAAATTTTTGGTCAAATAGTAAAAGTACTATGCGTTTGGTCATTTTGGTTACAATAGCCGAATATGCATATTTACACTTGTTCAATTTACCAACAATGCACCCAACATTTTAAGACAATTATACAAATGCTAAAACTTTATCAAACCAAATCAAACATAAATCAAATACAATGTTAATTGCCGAAAGCCTTTAACTACATTAGTGCTCAATTTCTATTAAAAGACACAACCAAAATACTCAACACCTTACGTTTCATATACATGACCTAAATCATATAATATCAAATTCCACTCAAGAACTCACACATAATATGTTCGAATATACACAACCCAAGAACATAACTCATAATGTCATTTACTCCTAATCATGTACCCATACTTACAAATTCATACGTATATGCCATAATTTAGTCATTAACAAAACACATCCAATAGTCATATATGTAGAGCATAACATAATCATTTCATAGCTTAACATGCGGTTCATATACATAAATAAGCATAAGTTCATCCAACAACTAAAATATACTATATGTCTCACTCAAAACCATATTCATGCATACATATATGACATATATAAAATATCAAGAAAAGAACTTCTGAAATAAGCTTACAACAAAACCAAACATACACAAAAATCAGTACCATGATCAAACATATTCAAATCAAAGCCAAGCATAGAAACATAGCCATTTTTGCATGGCATTTTATATACATCTCGTTCATTTTAAACTCGAAATAGTAATATAGCCTATACATGCCATAGTTTCAAAAGTTCAACTTATAAAAAGGGTACCAAAAGTAGTTGATAGTGTGATTGACTTTGATGATGATTCCCGAGCTTGTACTTAGACTTCAAAATCTATAAAATAATCAAATGGACACACATAGTAAGCTAACATAGCTTAGTAAGTTATAAGCAATTGTAAAGTATACAATTTAACATTATACAAATTAAATCAATTTATCATAATCATCAACGAAACTCATAATCATAAGTATAGATCATATTACCATTCATTAACTACCATATTTAGTAGTTTCGAAACCGAATACTCATGCAATCCTCATTAAACTTCATGTTAAACTATGCATCATTATTTCATCTCAAAACAACTCAAAAACTAATAATCACGTCTCATTTCTTTAATTTCATAAGCAAATATAACTTACCACATTAGTAATAAATTTCCCAACTAATATGAATCACATACCTGTTTATTTCATTTCATTTATCACAATTCACTAGTTGATATTCTTGGAGGATCTGCAAACCCGCACACTTAGTGCAAACCATGTAACGTATTGCACATTTAGTGTCGTTACTTTGATAAAGTGCACGCATAGTGTAATATCCCGGGTTAGGGGCTATTTTGTTGTTGCATGATATTGCATGAGTTAGTGTGCTGTGTTGCTATTTCTATGTTTTAGGGGCTTAGTTGTAGGCTAGGAGTATGCTTGAGGGAATGGGGAAAATTTAGTTTTTGAGCCTTAGGTGTAGGGAGCTGAAAGAGTTGGGGTTTAAGAAAATAATTTGGAGTTTTATTGCACAAAAGAGGAGCTGGCAAGATGGCAAGGCATGCGCTACTTGGGAGCTAGGTGTGGCGTCAATTACATGGAGTGGAGGTCTAGTGTTCGAGCTGCAGAGTCTCCATTTTGGTTCCCATTTTGGACGGCATGGAAGGAGAGGTAGAAGGCAACTAGAATTCTACCTTGGACCAAGTCATACCATTCAAAAGAAATGTGGAGAGCAATTGTAGGAGGGAGACTTGGTCATGCATGTTTGAATGAGTGGTTGGGAGTCTTTGGAGGGATTATGGTCGAATTCTTGGGGTGTGTGGAGTGGGGGAAGTGACGGCTTAGTGTGGGAGAGGGGGAAGGCCGAATGTACCTTTGCATTTTTTTTTGGTGCATTTTTTTCGGTCACTTTTTGGTAAGCTAAGGTTCTCTCATTCTTTCTTTTTCTCACCTCTTGAAACCGAAACACCTAGTCCCTTAGTTTGCCGAAATTATTTTGCTTCATTTGGTTTGTGTGTAGCCGAATGCATGATTGCATTTTTCCTTCTTTCTTCACTTGGGTAAGCCGAAAGTAAAAGTCTTTTCTTGTCATATTTTCTTCCTTGTTGAACCTTGATAGCCGAACCTAGCACTCCATCTTTATTTCATTTCTTTTTGGAACCTTGTAAGCCGAAACCCCATCTCTCCAAAACATAATTTTTCTTTCTCTCATTTCTTCTCTGACTAGCCGAAACTCAAGCACTAAAAGCACATCTTCATTTTCTTTCTTTGACAAACCGAAACTACCTTCATTCCATCCACTTCTCTTTTTCTCAATTGCCATTGCCGAAACTACATTTTGTCTCACACTTCTTTTCTTTTTCTTCCACTCAAGCCGAACATTAGAGGTGATAAACACTTAGGCCGAATCTCTTCTCTCCTAGAAGTCCTATGATTTTGGCCGAATTTTGGGTGTTGGTATGCTCTTGGCCGAATGGCCATTTCCCTTATCTCTCAAGTGTTGTGTTAATTTTGGGTTATGGAAGGGTGTTAACCTTTTGATTATCATCTTGTTACAGGGTCATTGGAGTGTGGAAGCAAGCAAGGGAACCGTCGTTCTTTTGTTAATCAATTAGTAAGTAAAGGGTAAGTAATTGGTATATTAGTGTTAGTTCCATCTGTGGGTTCGATTAAGTCCGGAGTAACAAAGGTTTAAATGTTCTCTTTTGAAGGTGTAGTTGATTGTTGGAAGGAGAACCTTTGTGGTTCGGGTTTGATAAGAAATCAAACCATTAGCAAGGTAAGGGTTTGATATTAACCCCTTTGGTTAATTGATGTTGGCCGAATGTTGTAGATGCCTAACCCCTATGTTTGGCCGATTCTAGGAGCAAGTCAATCGAGGGACCTAGACCGATTCGTTGGGATCTTTAGACTCGTAATAACCAGGTGTGTAAACTAACACACTTCTATTTAGTAATGTGATTGATAACCTTGTTGTAATTAGTGAAACAGTGATGATTGATGTGATACCCTGTTGGGTATGATCTTGGACTCGGGTAAGTCAGTATTATTATGAGCTTACTGATGATCTGTATGGTACCATGATTATGGATGTATGTGAGATGGGATAATGATGTTAAACATATTAGCATGATATGTATGACTTGTATGATATGCATGATCACATGAGTTGGTATGATGATGGGTGATATGAGTGGAGGGGGCAGTGATATTTTGTGCTGACGAGCACCAGTGTTTTGGTAACACAACTTTGTGACTTTGGGTCACCAGAGGTTTGGCACCTCCAGAGGTTTGGCACCTCAGCGTCTCGTCCCCGTGGTTTCGCACCACAGTGGGTTGGCCCCACAAGGCGGTATTGAGGGATTGACGCCAGTGATTTGGTATCACACGATGGGTTGGCCCCATCACTCGATTATTGTGACTACGGTCACCAGTGGTTTGGTACCACATTTGTGTCTTTGGGACACCAGAGGTTTGGCACCTCATTGTGACTCGTCCCTGTGGTTTGGCACCACCGTGGGTTGGCCCCACTTGAGATATGGGATCGTCTGCTAGTGATTTGGTATCACACGATGGGTTGGCCCCATCATCGGATTTGTGACTGCGGTCACCAGTGATTTGGTATCACAATCGTGTCTTTGGGACACCAGTGGTTTGGCACCACATTGACAGATATTGTGTCTTTGGGACACCAGTGTTTTGGTAACACATTGTGACTATAGGTCACCAGTGGTTTGGCACCACCAGTGGTTTGGTACCACACGGGGTAGAAAAGGCGTTACGGATGGTTAGGATCGGGTTGCATTAATTATGTTGCTATGTATGATGTGTGTTAGCATGTTGTTTTACCGGGAGCGGGATTTACGCACTGAGTCCTGTGACTCACCCTCTCCTTTGACATTTCAGGTGACTCGTTGACGCGGACATGGAGCCGGGATGGACTCGGGGTGCACATGCCATGCTTTAATAAAAGTTTTGCTCAGACTATTTGATTTGGGTACTTAAAGCTTATTTACTTTTATTTGGGTTTTATTTTGGATTGTAAAGGCCTTTTTAATTATGTTTTATGATGGTTATGTTTTAAATAGACTTTATTATGCCTTAACAAAATAATTGGGTTGAAATTTTACTAAAGACAATGATTTCAAAATTATAACGCAATGTGTTTTAAACTATACCATCGGGTATCTCACTATGTTTTGATATAAAGTAAACTCAAATGATTTTCAAACCAAACTCGATTTTTCTATTAAGTTAAAAAAAAAAAAAGTTTTAAGTAACACTAAGAAACTATTGAAGTTTTAAATGGAGTAAACTCGTCTTGATTACACATTTTGGTTAAGTCTTCAAAATTTCCGGGTTTCAAATACACCATTTGATTTCAAACAAGTCTACTCAAATTTTCTTCAAATACACTATGTTTTCACCTAGCATTTAAACGAAAAATCTGACCTCTCAAAAACGTTTTTCCCCGTAACATACCAGATTCGGACGTGGTGTCTTGTCCGGGTTTGGGGTGTTACACATAGTGCCATTACTTATATTCTGTACACTTAGTGCCAGATAACCGATTTCGCACACACAGCGCTCGGTATTCAGATTCGTTGTAACACCCCAAACCCGGACAAGACACCACGTCCGAATCTGGTATGCTACGGGGAAATCGTTTTTGAAAAGTTAGATTTTCCGTTTAAAAACTGAGTGAAAACACAGTGTGTTTGAAACAAATTTGAGTAGTCTCGTTTGAAAAACAGTTGATGTATTTGAAACCCAGAGATTTTGAAAACTTAGCCAGAATGTGTAGTTAAAACGAGTTTATACCATTTAAAACCTCATTAGTTTCTTAGTGATACATTAAACACTTTTAGACTTAGGAGAACTACAAGTTTGAATTGAAAACCATTTGTATTTGTTTGTCATAAAGACTTAGTGTGATACCCGATGGTATAATTTAAAAACACAGTGCGTTATAGTTTTGAAAACATTATCTTTCCAAATTTTAGTAGAATTTTTACCAACTTATTTTGTTAAGGCATATTAGAATCTAATTAAACATCAAACAACTTAAAGCATAAATTAAAGGCCTTTTACAAAACAAATTAAAACCCGAATAAAAGTAAATAAGCTAAAGTACCCAAAAATATAGAGTCTGGGTAACAACTTTATTCAGCATGGCATAAGCACCTCGAGTCCATCCCGGCTCCTAGTCCGCATCTACGGGTCACCTGAAATGTCAAATGAGAGGGTGAGTCGAGTGACTCAGTGTGTAAATCCCGCTCCCGAAGAAAACAACATGCTAACACATATCATACATAGCAACATAATTAATGCAACCCGATCCTAACCATCCATAACGCCTTTTCTACCCCGTGTGGTACCAAACCACTGGTGGTGCCAAACCACTGGTGACTTATAGTCACAATGTGTTACCAAAACACTGGTGTCCCAAAGACACAATATCCGTCAATGTGGTACCAAACCACTGGTGTCCCAAAGACACAATTGTGCTACCAAAGCACTGGTGACCGAAGTCACAAATCCAATGATGGGGCCAACCCATCGTGTGATACCAAATCACTAGCAGACGATCCCATATCTCAAGTGGGGCCAACCCACGGTGGTCAAACCACAGGGACAAGTCGCAATGAGGTGCCAAACCTCTGGTGTCCCAAAGACACAATGTGCTACCAAAGCACTGGTGACCATAGTCACAAATCTGGTGATGGGGCCAACCCATCGTGTGATACCAAATCACTGGCGTCAATCCCGTATAATCATCCGTGGGGCCAACCCACTGTGGTACTGAGCCACTGGGACGAGACGCTGAGGTACCAAACCTCTGGAGGTGCCAAACCTCTGGTGACCCAAAGTCACAAAGTTGTGCTACCAAAGCACTGGTGCTCGTCAGCACAATATACCACTGCTCCCTCCTCTCGTATCACCCACACATATCATACTCATGGGATTATGCATCTCATACAAGCCATGCATATCATGCCAACATATCAAGCATTACAACTCATAACATGCATAACATAATTCATGATATCATATATTATCATTAATACTCATCATAGAACAGACTTACCCGAATCGTACACATACCCCTTTTTGGGTATCCAATTATCCTTCTCACTGTTTCAATCTTATTAAGCAATCAAGTTTATTAACAACGTTACTAAGTAGAGGGTGTGTTAGTTACACACCTGGTAAAACCGAGTCAAGAATCCCAACGAAACGATCTAAGTCCCTCGTTTGCTAACTCCTACAATCGGCCAAACATTAGGGGTTAGGCATTCACAGCATTCGGCCAACACCACATAGACCAAAAGGGTTAATATCGAACCCTTACCTTCACTTGGTTTGGTTTCCTACCAAATCTGAACCACAAAGGTCCCTCTTTCCAATCGGCCACCACCTAAGGAAAAGAATCATTAATCTCTTGTAGCCTAACTTAATGAAATCAAACGAGTGAAGTAATATCACTTACCACACTTACCCAATCACTTAACAGATGAAGACGGCTCCTCTTGTTTGCTTCCACACTCCAATGACTCTATAACAAAGAGATTAACATCCTTCCTTAATAGCCAAAACCGGCCTTTGACCAAGCCACAATTAATTAAAAAAAAACCAAAAGGGGACAAAATGGCCATTCGGCCAAGAGCTTACCACCACCAACGATTAAAGCCAGGCTTCCAAAACACCACTGATATTCGGCCAAGGGAGACTACTAGGGGGAAGAGAGATATTCGGCTAAGAGACAATGTGCATTCGGCACTTAGTGTATTAGGAGAAAGAAACGAAAGTATGATGAGAAAGGTATTAATTTCGGCAATCAAAGTCTCAAACAGAGAAAAAGGGTAATGGAGAAGAGAGGGTTTCGGTTTTTGCACAATTAACCAAAAGAGAAGGAATGGGAGAAAAGCTTTTAGAGAAAAGAGTTTCGGCTACAAAGTTTTTTTAAGAATGAAAGAAAATCAAAAATGCAAGAAGAGGGATTAGAGGTTTCGGTTTCCACCCTTGAAAAGAAAAAGAAGAAATGGGAAGAGATGTTCGGCTACACCCTACTCAAGAGAGCAAAGAATTTCGGCACACCTTTGGAAATTTGGTCTTTCGGTTCCAAAAGATGAAGAACAAAATGAGAGGAGTTCACTAGCAAATCGGTATACAAAAGACAACATAAAAACTCTTAGAACATTCGGCTAACCAATGACCAAAGAAGAGGCTTTCTTGCTTGATATTCCAAAGACCGAAATTGCACCCAAAATGCCAAAAATGCAAAATGCATTTCGGCTAGCACCTCTCCCCACTATGCCGTCCACTTCCTCCCCCCCAAACTCTCCCAAAATTCGGCCATGATCCCCCAAACAACTCCCATCCACACATTCAAAATAGTTTGAACAATTCTCCCTCCTACTTTCACTCTCCACCATCCAAGTCACCTTTTGACCAAGTCCATGGTAGAATTCCACTTGCCTTCTGTCTCTTCTCCATGCCGTCCCAAAATAGGAACCAAAATGGGGGTTTCGCAGCTCGAACTCAGGACATCCCCTCCCTTGCAAATGACGCCACACTCAGCTCCTAGTGGCACCTTGCTCAGCCACTTTGCCAACACTTCTTTTGTGCAATGAAACCACAATTTATTCTCTTAAATCCCAGCTTCCTCAGCTCCCTTCCTATAAAGCCTAAAAACCAAAATTCTCCCATTCACTCAGGCATACACCTAAGCTATAATTAAGCCCCGAGAACACACAAACGACAACATAACGATCCAATAACATGCAAACAAAGTCACAACAGAATAGCCCCCTAACCCGGGATATTACAGTTCTACCCCCCTTAAAAATAATTTCGGCCTCGAAATTACCTGGTCAAAAGAGTTGCGGGTATTGCTGTCTCATCATATCCTCGGGTTCCCACGTTGCTTCTTCTATACCATGATTCCGCCAAAGTACCTTAACCAAAGGCACAGACTTCCTACGCAGAACCTTCACATCCCGATCAAGAATCTGCACAGGTTCCTCCTCCATAGACAAGTATGGATCCACCTCGATCTCTTCCACTGCTACCACATGCGACGGATCTGAACGATACCTCCGAAGCATCGAAACATGAAAAACGTCGTGAATCTGACTAAGCTCTGCTGGCAACTCAAGCTGATACGCTACTGGTCCAACTCGTCTCAACACCTTATACGGCCCAATAAACCTCGGACTTAGCTTGCCTTTCTTCCCGAACCTCAGGACCTTCTTCCAAGGCGAGACCTTCAGAAACACTCGATCCCCAACAGCAAACTCTATATCTCTTCGCTTAAGATCGGCATAAGACTTCTGCCGGTCCGAAGCTTCCTTTAATCGAGCCTGAATCAACTTAACCTTGTCCTCAGTCTCAGCAACCAACTCGGGTCCCAACAACTGACGTTCACCTAACTCCGTCCAACAAGTAGGTGAGCGACACCTCCTACCATACAACGCCTCATACGGTGCCATCTTGATGCTTGCTTGGTAACTGTTGTTGTAGGCAAACTCAGCTAATGGTAGAAACTCCTCCCAACTACCTCTAAAATCCAAGACACAACCTCTCAGCATGTCTTCCAAGATCTGAATAACCCTTTCTGATTGACCGTCAGACTGCGGGTGAAAAGCCGTGCTGAAATCCAAACGAGTACCCAATGCTTGATGCAATGCCTTCCAGAACCTAGACGTAAACCTGGGATCCCTATCCGAGATTATCGAAACTGGCACACCGTGCAACCTCACTATCTCTGACACATACAGCTTCGCTAGCTTCTGAAGTGAGTAGTCAACCCTCACAGGAATAAAGTGAGCTGATTTAGTCAGACGATCCACCACTACCCAAACTGAATCCTTCTTGCTTGGCGTAAGCGGTAACCCACTGACAAAATCCATGGTTATCCTTTCCCACTTCCACTGAGGAATCTTTACAGGCTGAAGCAAACCCGACGGCAACTGATGTTCAGCCTTGACCTGCTGACAAGTCAGACACCTCCCAACAAACTCTGTCACCTCTTTCTTCAAACCAGGCCACCAAAACTGCTCACTAAGATCCCTATACATTTTGCTACCCCCAGGATGCATAGCATGAGGACTGCTATGTGCGTCCTGAAGAATCTTCTGCCTCAGCTCAACATCTTTAGGCATACAAGCCTTACCTTGAAAACACAGAACCTCATCACTAGACAAGCTGTAACCCTCCAAACCACCATTCTGCACTTGTAACCTTCGCGCACTCAGAACCTCATCCTCTAACTGTTTCTCTCTGATCTGCTCAACCCAAGTAGGCTTAACCTGCAGCTCTGCCAGAATACTCCCGTCGTCATACAAACTTAAATGGGCAAACAATGCTCTTAAGTCCGAAACAACCTTACGGCTCAACGCGTCTGCTACCACGTTAGCCTTGCCCGGATGATACTCAATAGAACAGTCATAATCCTTCAGCAACTCAACCCATCTACGCTGCCTCAAATTCAAATCCTTCTGAGTCAGTAAATACTTCAGACTCTTGTGATCCGTGTAGACTATAGATCTCTCCCCGTACAAGTAGTGCCTCCAAATCTTTAAGGCGAAAACTACAGCCGCTAGCTCCAAATCGTGCGTCGGATAGTTGACCTCATGTGGCCTCAGCTGCCGAGAAGCGTAAGCCACAACCTTACCTTCTTGCATCAGCACACAACCCAGACCCGTATGTGATGCATCGCAATAGACTGTGTATTCCTTACCAGCCTCAGGTTGAATTAAAACCGGAGCCTCAGTCAAGATCTTCTTTAACTTATCAAAGCTTTCCTGCTGTTTCTCAGTCCATACAAACGGAACCTCTTTCCTTAATAACTTAGTCATCGGCGCTGCTATTAACGAGAAACCCTCAACAAACCTTCGGTAGTATCCAGCCAAACCCAGAAAACTACGAATCTCAGCCACTGACCTAGGCGGCTTCCAATCCAAAACTGCCTCAATTTTACGAGGATCTACCCGAATCCCCTCTGCTGACACTACATGACCCAAGAACGTCACTACTCTAAGCCAGAACTCGCACTTACTAAACTTAGCATAGAGTTGCTTTTCCCTCAGAATCTGCAGCACCACCCTCAAATGCGCATCATGTTCTTCCTCTGTCCTTGAGTACACTAAAATGTCGTCTATGAAAACCACCACGAACTGATCCAGATACTGCTGAAACACCCTATTCATCATATCCATAAACGCTGCCGGTGCGTTAGTCAACCCGAATGGCATTACCAGGAATTCGTAGTGCCCATACCGAGTCCGAAACGCTGTTTTATGGATATCAGCCTCCTTAACCTTTAACTGGTGATACCCAGACCTCAGATCAATCTTCGAAAATACCGCTGCACCCTTCAGCTGATCAAACAAATCGTCTATCCGTGGCAACGGATACTTGTTTTTAATCGTCAGCTTGTTCAACTGGCGGTAGTCTATGCACATCCGCATTGTACCATCTTTCTTCTTGACAAAAAGAACCGGCGCACCCCACGGCGAAACACTTGGCCTGATAAAACCTCGATCCAATAACTCCTGGATCTGAGCCTTAAGCTCCACCAATTCCTTTGGTGCCATCCTATACGGAGCAATAGACACTGGCGCAGTCCCGGGTAACAGATCTATTCCAAACTCTACCTCACGATCTGGCGGCAAACCCGGAAGCTCCTCAGGAAACACATCAGCAAATTCCTTAACAGTACGAACCTTCTTAACAGCAGACTCTTTAGCCTCCAAGGCATACACACGAACCACATACGCTTCACAGCCCTTCCTGACCATCTTTTCCGCTTTCAAAGCAGATACCACATTTGATAAGTAATCCCTCCTATTACCTATCATAGCCACCTCCTCACCATCAACCGTCTTAAGAACCATGCGCTTGGCCGCGCAATCCAACCTCGCCTGGTACTTAACCAGCCAATCCATCCCAAGAATCAGATCGAACTCCCCAAACGGCAGTTCCATCAGATCAGCAGCAAATACTACCCCTTGGAGTTCTAGAGGTACATCTCTAAACAGTTTATCTACTACTACAGAGTGACCTAAAGGACTAATCACAGTCATCTGCCTAGAAGATATCTCAGAGTCTAAGTCCATTGTCTCTACTATACTACTGGCAACATAAGAGTGTGTAGAACCCACATCAATTAAAGCAGTATAAGGAGTACCAAAAATCAAAAACGTACCGGTTATGACGTCCGGTGCGTCGCCCTCCTCTCGGCGCCTCGCAGCATACACCAATCCAGGCTGCCTAGCCTCAGAACTACCTGCACCTCTGCCCGGTGCTCCACGGCCCCGACCAGAACCATTACCACCTCTGCCATTACCACGGCCCCTCTGCGGTAGCGGTCCATTACCTCTGAACTGATTACGGCCCTGACTCTCAAACTGAATCCTGGCCATCCTACGTGGACAGTCCCTAATGCGATGCTCCAGAGAACCACACTCGAAGCAACCTTTACCTCCCGTCCAGCAACCACCCCAATGAGATTTCCCACACTGATTGCACTGCGGCGGTCCCTGCCTAGCAGCAACAAACCTAGCAGACTGATTCTGCCCACTCGATCTAGCCCTCTTCTGCGGATTACCCGACGAACTAGAAGACCCAAAGCTCCTCTTAAGTCTACTCCTGTCCATGCTCTGCCTTACCGACTCCTTAACACCCTCGGCTACCTTAGCCTTCTCAACTAAGACAGCAAACTCGCGCTCCTGCTGAGGAGCAATCAGCAGCCTCAACTCGTCTCGCAGACCATCCTCGAAACGAACACACCTCTCATGCTCAGTGGCTACAATACCCCTGGCATACCTACTCAGCTTCAGGAACTCAGCCTCGTACTCAGCAACAGATTTACTCCCCTGAACAAGCCTCAGAAATGCCTTTCTCTGGGAGTCAATATAACTAGCTCCGATGTACTTCTTTTGATATGCAGCTCTAAAATAATCCCATGTCAAATCCTCTGCTGCCACACTATCCCGAACCGTGAGCCACCACTGGTATGACTCATCCCGGAGAAGCGATACGATACCCTTCAGCTTCTCTTCAGCCGTCAAGTCCAGATCATCCATGATCCGCTCAGTTGCCTCCAGCCAATATTCAGCAGTGCTAGGAGCAACACCAGATACGCCTCGAAAGAATTCAGCCCCATTAGCCCGGAGTCGCTCAGGAACTGATTTCCTAACTCCTGCACCACCACTTGCCCCAGCTACTCTTTCCAACACTCGCAGCATCGCCTGTGACACTGCGTCATCTCCAGTCTGGTCTTGGAACTCACCACCTCCAGCTGGTGGCGGAACCGGTATCTCATTTTCTGAACCCTGCCCAGATCCTACGGGCTCAGAAACCGTCATTCTACCTCTACCTCTACCACGAGTATTACGACCTCGTCCACCTCGAGTGCTCATGACTAATCTTTCTACGTATCTGATTAAAGAATTTTATGCATCAGTATTTATTCCACTTGTTTTTAAAAGCAAGTCTTATGAATATTAAAGAGGATTTGTTTTCGCGAGTTCACAGAATCCTATCAGTTTCAATCTCTAAGGTAGCATACTATTGCTATTCATCAAATCATATAACATCCAATCAATTCACAAGTAATAGTACGGGGTACTTACCTGGGCGAACTGGTGCCGGAGACTCGGTGCCATGCCTTTCAAACCATATATTCAAACTCAAAACACTTAAGACATCCTTTAAAAACATTTTGGGCCTCAGGCCCACAGCCGAGCCTTTGAACTTGGCTCTGATACCACAATTGTAACACCCCAAACCCGGACAAGACACCACATCCGAATCTGGTATGCTACGGGGAAATCGTTTTTGAAAAGTTAGATTTTCCGTTTAAAAACTGAGTGAAAACACAGTGTGTTTGAAACAAATTTGAGTAGTCTCGTTTGAAAAACAGTTGATGTATTTGAAACCCAGAGATTTTGAAAACTTAGCCAGAATGTGTAGTTAAAACGAGTTTATACCATTTAAAACCTCATTAGTTTCTTAGTGATACATTAAACACTTTTAGACTTAGGAGAACTACAAGTTTGAATTGAAAACCATTTGTATTTGTTTGTCATAAAGACTTAGTGTGATACCCGATGGTATAATTTAAAAACACAGTGCGTTATAGTTTTGAAAACATTATCTTTCCAAATTTTAGTAGAATTTTTACCAACTTATTTTGTTAAGGCATATTAGAATCTAATTAAACATCAAACAACTTAAAGCATAAATTAAAGGCCTTTTACAAAACAAATTAAAACCCGAATAAAAGTAAATAAGCTAAAGTACCCAAAAATATAGAGTCTGGGTAACAACTTTATTCAGCATGGCATAAGCACCTCGAGTCCATCCCGGCTCCTAGTCCGCATCTACGGGTCACCTGAAATGTCAAATGAGAGGGTGAGTCGAGTGACTCAGTGTGTAAATCCCGCTCCCGAAGAAAACAACATGCTAACACATATCATACATAGCAACATAATTAATGCAACCCGATCCTAACCATCCATAACGCCTTTTCTACCCCGTGTGGTACCAAACCACTGGTGGTGCCAAACCACTGGTGACTTATAGTCACAATGTGTTACCAAAACACTGGTGTCCCAAAGACACAATATCCGTCAATGTGGTACCAAACCACTGGTGTCCCAAAGACACAATTGTGCTACCAAAGCACTGGTGACCGAAGTCACAAATCCAATGATGGGGCCAACCCATCGTGTGATACCAAATCACTAGCAGACGATCCCATATCTCAAGTGGGGCCAACCCACGGTGGTCAAACCACAGGGACAAGTCGCAATGAGGTGCCAAACCTCTGGTGTCCCAAAGACACAATGTGCTACCAAAGCACTGGTGACCGTAGTCACAAATCTGGTGATGGGGCCAACCCATCGTGTGATACCAAATCACTGGCGTCAATCCCGTATAATCATCCGTGGGGCCAACCCACTGTGGTACTGAGCCACTGGGACGAGACGCTGAGGTACCAAACCTCTGGAGGTGCCAAACCTCTGGTGACCCAAAGTCACAAAGTTGTGCTACCAAAGCACTGGTGCTCGTCAGCACAATATACCACTGCTCCCTCCTCTCGTATCACCCACACATATCATACTCATGGGATTATGCATCTCATACAAGCCATGCATATCATGCCAACATATCAAGCATTACAACTCATAACATGCATAACATAATTCATGATATCATATATTATCATTAATACTCATCATAGAACAGACTTACCCGAATCGTACACATACCCCTTTTTGGGTATCCAATTATCCTTCTCACTGTTTCAATCTTATTAAGCAATCAAGTTTATTAACAACGTTACTAAGTAGAGGGTGTGTTAGTTACACACCTGGTAAAACCGAGTCAAGAATCCCAACGAAACGATCTAAGTCCCTCGTTTGCTAACTCCTACAATCGGCCAAACATTAGGGGTTAGGCATTCACAGCATTCGGCCAACACCACATAGACCAAAAGGGTTAATATCGAACCCTTACCTTCACTTGGTTTGGTTTCCTACCAAATCCGAACCACAAAGGTCCCTCTTTCCAATCGGCCACCACCTAAGGAAAAGAATCATTAATCTCTTGTAGCCTAACTTAATGAAATCAAACGAGTGAAGTAATATCACTTACCACACTTACCCAATCACTTAACAGATGAAGACGGCTCCTCTTGTTTGCTTCCACACTCCAATGACTCTATAACAAAGAGATTAACATCCTTCCTTAATAGCCAAAACCGGCCTTTGACCAAGCCACAATTAATTTAAAAAAAAACCAAAAGGGGACAAAATGGCCATTCGGCCAAGAGCTTACCACCACCAACGATTAAAGCCAGGCTTCCAAAACACCACTGATATTCGGCCAAGGGAGACTACTAGGGGGAAGAGAGATATTCGGCTAAGAGACAATGTGCATTCGGCACTTAGTGTATTAGGAGAAAGAAACGAAAGTATGATGAGAAAGGTATTAATTTCGGCAATCAAAGTCTCAAACAGAGAAAAAGGGTAATGGAGAAGAGAGGGTTTCGGTTTTTGCACAATTAACCAAAAGAGAAGGAATGGGAGAAAAGCTTTTAGAGAAAAGAGTTTCGGCTACAAAGTTTTTTTAAGAATGAAAGAAAATCAAAAATGCAAGAAGAGGGATTAGAGGTTTCGGTTTCCACCCTTGAAAAGAAAAAGAAGAAATGGGAAGAGATGTTCGGCTACACCCTACTCAAGAGAGCAAAGAATTTCGGCACACCTTTGGAAATTTGGTCTTTCGGTTCCAAAAGATGAAGAACAAAATGAGAGGAGTTCACTAGCAAATCGGTATACAAAAGACAACATAAAAACTCTTAGAACATTCGGCTAACCAATGACCAAAGAAGAGGCTTTCTTGCTTGATATTCCAAAGACCGAAATTGCACCCAAAATGCCAAAAATGCAAAATGCATTTCGGCTAGCACCTCTCCCCACTATGCCGTCCACTTCCTCCCCCCCAAACTCTCCCAAAATTCGGCCATGATCCCCCAAACAACTCCCATCCACACATTCAAAATAGTTTGAACAATTCTCCCTCCTACTTTCACTCTCCACCATCCAAGTCACCTTTTGACCAAGTCCATGGTAGAATTCCACTTGCCTTCTGTCTCTTCTCCATGCCGTCCCAAAATAGGAACCAAAATGGGGGTTTCGCAGCTCGAACTCAGGACATCCCCTCCCTTGCAAATGACGCCACACTCAGCTCCTAGTGGCACCTTGCTCAGCCACTTTGCCAACACTTCTTTTGTGCAATGAAACCACAATTTATTCTCTTAAATCCCAGCTTCCTCAGCTCCCTTCCTATAAAGCCTAAAAACCAAAATTCTCCCATTCACTCAGGCATACACCTAAGCTATAATTAAGCCCCGAGAACACACAAACGACAACATAACGATCCAATAACATGCAAACAAAGTCACAACAGAATAGCCCCCTAACCCGGGATATTACATTCGTACACCTAGTACTTTACTTGAAACTGTTATTCACTTCAACAAACACATATATACTTAAACATTCAATTTTGCTTATTACATCCACTTTCCAAAAACACATTCGGTTATACTATTAATATGTTAATATGCATCACATTCAATCAATTCCATCACTTAAATATATATCCCACATAATTATCATTATCATATATGCATACATCTCATTCAACTAAATTCCCATTTCCATCAATTATTTCATTCCGCATTACCATATAGTCCATAATTACTTCTATAAAATTTATAATTATCATTATGAATAGATATTCAAATCAACCCAATTGCTTAAAAACTTACCTCGAGTATCGACGGACTTTGTTATTCCGACTATTCAATTAACTTCGTCTTTTCCTGATCCACTCCTGATCCTTTTTGTTCTTGGTCTAAATAAATTACAAATTAAACTCATTCAACATGTTTTCATTCAATTTAGTCCAAAAACACTTAAATGGGAAAATTACTATTTTACCCCTGACATTTACAATTTTTACAATTTAATCCCTATTGTACAAAACACAAAACACTCAAAATTTGAACACACTCCTTTAGGGCCGAATGTTACTCATGCCCATACAAGTCCATACATTCCATTTATTTCACATTTTGACCCTTCAATTTACAAATTTCACAATTTAATCCTAATTACTCAAAATCATCAAAATTTCCAATACAAAACATGTTAATCTAAAACATATCTTTAATATTTTGTCATCAAACATTATAAAACACAAGTTTTCACCAATGGCTGAACATCAAACATGCATCAAAATCAGAAATTCTAGCATGGGTCAGATAGTATTCGAAGCAATGATCTCAAAAACGTAAAAATTATCAAGAACCGAGCTAAAACTCACCTTGAATCAAGCTAGATGAATGCCAAACCCTTGAAGTGTTTTTCTTTCCTTTTTTTTCTTTTTAGTTTCGGTTGAATGAAGTTAAAGAAGATGAACATGCAACCACTTTATGTTTTATTTATTATTATAATCTTATAATATATTATTTATTAAAATAAACTTAACATATATAAAATAAACATGTAAATGCCTTATATAAATACATGTTGCCGTCCACTATCCTATTAAATGGCCAATTTACAACTTAAGGCCTCATCTTTATAAAAACACATCCATCTAATCACTCAATCAAATAAAAGGCTACTTTTACCACTTATGCGATTTAGTCCTTTTTCTTAAACTAAACACACAAACAGTCAAATTAACTCACGAAATTTCAACACATGCTCAATCATATATAATTAACACGAAAAATAATATTAAACTATTTTTCTGACTTGGATTCGTGGTCTCGAAACCACCGTTCCGATTAGGGCCAAAATCAGACTGTTACAAAAACATAATTTAAAATAAGATCTTTAAAAGAACAATTATATATTTATATATAGATTTAAAATAAGACATATACATAAATAGATTTTAAAAGAAAATACATACATAAAATAATATGAAATTAATAATATATACATAAAATAAGATAATTTTAATACAAATTGTATATATGTATGTATAATTAATAATATATAAGAGTATTTAAATTAAATATTATGCAAATCTTTAAAACGAAAAACATATAAAAGAAGATTTTGAAATTAAATATTTATATAATAAATTAAAAGTATATACAACCGAAAGTATACGGAGGTCGTACGGAGGAGTGTACGGAGGTGGTTGACGTGGCGAGTACAGAGGCGCGACGCGCATATGAGGGCTGTAGCCGTTGAAGGCATGCGACACAAGGGCTAGCTAGGGTTTCTGTTTTTTTTTCTTTTTTGTTCTGTTTTGGGCTTAGTGGTTTAGGTATTTGGGCTGCTGTAATTTTGTTATTGGGCTTGTAATACTGGACTGTTAATAATGTTTTTTTTTTTAAATTTGGTTAATGGGGTTTTGTTATTCGAGCCCGGGCAAATTTGGACTCGTACAGCTGCCCCTATTTGCTCGTTGTCGTGTAACGAGAACAGAGCAAATACATAAAAGGGCCAATTTTGCCGGGTCTCGTCGAGTCCTGACTTCTTTCGGTACTTTTCCTCTTCGAGTAGCTTCATTCCATCCTACTGCATCTTCAGGGGCCCGGGAACTAATGCTTCGATCCAATTCAAGGAAATTAGACTTGTAGCTTTAATCTGCTCTGCCGTAACTTCAGGGAGATAAGATTTGCTATCTTCAGTCTGCTCCGTTGCAACTTCAGGGAGATAAGGTTTGGTAAATTTGATCCGACCTACTGCAACTTCAGAGGTATAATATTTGTAACTTTAATCTTTTCCACTGCAACTTCATGGAAATAAGACTTGTGGCTTCAATCTGCTTCACTGCAACTTCAGGAAGATAAGATTTGTCGTAATTTGTAACTTTAATCTTTTCCACTGCAACACCAGGGAAATAAGATTTCCTATCTTTAGTTTGCTCCGCTGCAACTTCAGGGAGAGAAGACTGGCTTCAATCTGCTTCGCTGCAACTTCAGGAATATAAGATTCGCCATAATTTGTAGCTTCAATCTATTCCACTGCATCTTCAGGGAAATAAGATCTGCTTCTTTAGTCTGCTCTGCTGCAACTTCAGGGAGATAAGGCTGGTGGCTTCAATCTGCTCTACTGCAACTTCAGGAAGATAAGATCTGTCAATTTCAATCTACTCCACTAAAACTTCAAGGAGATAAGATCTACAACTTCAATCTGCTCCATTGCTACTTCAGGGAGATGAGATTCGTAGATTCACCGATCTTGCTACACTGTCTTCTGGGAGACATGACGTGTAGAATCAATTTCATGTGCTTATGCTTATGCCAAATGATTAGGATGTCATGATCAGAATGAATCAAATGCTCCTAATTGGATGTGTATGAATGATATTTACATGAATACAGAATGACATGAGAATGATCCTTTGTATAATGATTAGAATGCAATGATCAGAATAAATCGAATGCTCCTACCTAAATATGTTTTGCATGAATGCAGAATTTCATGAGAATGATTCCTTTTTAAATGTTTAGGGTTGTTATTGCTCATTGTTCTTCCAGGTTGTATTTGTAACATCCTGAATAATTGGGTCTGTGCATTTTATGTGTTTGAATGCTTAAAATATTAATTTGAGAATTTGAGGTACAATTGGGGCCCAAACTGGGCTGAGGCCTTGCTTTAAATAATTTGTTCAGACACTCTAGGGGTTTAATTTGAAGTTTTAGTAGTTAATGGGCATAATGGGCTTGTGGCCCAGCAATTAGGAGCACAGTAGAAGGGAGCTTTAAGTGGCGTCACTAGTGCATGAGAAGGGCCCCAATTTTGGCAGCTTGAAACCCAAGTTTTTAGGGCTAAAATTTGGCACTTAAATGAGTAAGGGGGACGGCACAAGGTTAATTTTTAGGGATTTTTAGTGTTTATTTTATGTGGATAAATAGGCAGATAATGAAGAGAGGAATTAGGGCTATTTTTAAGGAGATAAGGGATCAAGATAAAGGAAAAGATGAGAGCTCATCTAAGAGGCTAGAGTTGGCAAAAAATTTGACTCTGCAAAGGGGGAATCGGTTTCCTATATATAGAGGGGGTGCCGAAATTTGCTGCTAAAGCTCTCATCTTTCTCTTTTCTCTGCCGAAATTTCTACTCTCTTTTTTTTTTTCTCTCCTTTCTTTTTCTTCAGTTAGCCGAATCTTCAAGCCTCTCCTTGCTCTCTTTTCACTTTTCTTTTTAACCGAAACCATATCAGTTCATCCTTCCGAGATTTTCATAAAAAGCCGAAATCACTAGGATCTCACCACCTGAAGTTGCCGAATCCTCTTTAATGGAGTCTGCTTGTGCCGGAATCTAAAGGAAACAATAGGTAAGTGTTGATTTCGGGATTTCAATGTTCTTTCGGCTTTTCAAAGTCCTCAGCCGAATGGCTATTAGAAACTAATCTCTTATTTCACTCTTCTTTTCGGCATTCTGAGATTTGAAGGAGGCCAATCGCATAGATCTCTAAGTTATAGAATCGTGTTACTTTCGGGATTTCAAGGTAAGAGGATTTTGTTTATCTATATATATAAAATCGGGTAGAATGCTAACCATGGCCGAATATAGGAGAGGCCTATTTTCACAATTTATCCGGCTTTTTGAGCAAAGGGTAGATCGGTCTAGCAAGGGTATCGACATTAATCAGGTGTGTAACCTTTCACATTATTAGATTGGTTGCTATTATAAAATATATGTATAAACTGCTATACTCTGTTAAATGCCGAAATCCCGGCATAATGTTTGAAAACCCAAGAAGGGTAAAGGCTAATATCAGGTTAGTATTTCTACCATTCCTCAGTGAATGTTTCTGTTAAAAAGGATACGTTTTATATGTTGATTGCTATGAATGCTTGGGGTTGGGTAATTGATGAAAGGGGGAAGTACTCTATTTCTGGTGGCATATGTCATTTCAGCCTGGTGACTCTGTCACATACTCTGTTTCTGGTGGCCTATGCCATTTCAGCCTGGTGACTCTGTCACAACTTGACGATGAGCAGCTAACTGCAGCATGACTGCCATCGGTGGTGTGTAGCGGTGTGGGTTGATTGTAGAAATCCCCAATGGTGTGATCGGCAGGTAAGGGTGGCGTGTAGCGGATGGAAACCTAGGTTTGGGTTGGGTTATGTATGTTATTTGCTATATTATATTTTATATTCTGATCTGTGGGCCAAGGCCCAATCTGATAGTGCACAAGGGTTGCACACTGAGTCTCGCGACTCACCCTTTTATTTTAACAACTTCAGGTGACACTTAGCGCATCGGACCGGACTGGAGAGGAGAACAAGGTGGCCATGCATAAGAGCAATTGGATCCAGCTAGAAGACGTTAGTTTATTATTTTATATTTTTATTTAAGTGGACTTTAAATATGGTTGTAATAAGGCCACGGGCCACTAGACTATTATTTTTGTTTTGGGTTTTATGTTGGGCTTTTATTACTGGATTTCTACAATTTATGTTTAAATGAAGTTAAGGCATGTATGAAATTTCAGTTTTTATCTAAAATTTATTAAAGCATTTTATAACTTTACATTTTATACGAAATTAATAAATTACTAAGTTTTCGGTAAAAACATTTAAACTTGATAATTGTTTTCCAAAAATGTGACATGTTTTACTAAATTTCCTTAGTGACATGCCAGATCCGGTTGTAGTGTTTGGGCCGGGTTTGGGGTGTTACAAATTGGTATCAGAGCCCAGTTCAAAACTCGGGCTGTAAAATGGGCCTAGTAATGTTTTGTAAAGTTGATGTGAATTTGAAAAAAAAATTTGGAAGAAGATATGGCCTTCGAGTCTACCGGCACCCAATCCACCCAGGTAAGTATTCTGAACTCCTGATTGTGTTATAAATGTGGGCTTAATGGGCTTTATCGGACGTAGACTATCTAGGTTAGAACTTGATGGACTCTAGACTTAGACAAACAACTCTTCAAATCCATAAGACTTAATTTCACTAAACAAAACCTGTAAACGAGTCGCAAGACTAAGGTGTGGCAACAGGCATATGCATGTCTAGGAGTAGATCCGCCAGAGCTTGGTATTTAAGCAGTCCAAGTGACTCACCTCCTCTTCGTTGGAATCTTACCTGGTGCATAGTGACTGTTCACTTTAGCCATGACAGGATGTGGCAATATGCATACGCATGTCTAGGAGTGGATTCAGGGAGAGCTTGGTATTTAAGCAGTCCTAGTGACTCACCTCCTCTTCGCTGGAATCTTACCTGGTGCGTAGTGACTGTTCACTCTAGCTATAAGGACTTGTTCATGGGCTGAACCCATAATTAAAACCCGAAAGGGACCAACCACCCTATTTTGCAAACAAAAATCCCTAAGTTATGTACATCTCCAAAAAGATACACTTGATTTGAAAATGTTCACAGCTATGAAAAATTTACCCAAAAACCCTATGTTTACAAGAGTAACTAGATTTTCCAAAGTGCCCCTGTTTAAAAAAAAACCCCCGAATCTCAAAATTACCGAAATACCCCTAGTTTCCAAAATTACCAAAATACCCTCGGATTTCAAAATTACCAAAATACCCTCGAAATTCAAAATTATCGAAATACCCCCGAATTTCAAAATTACCGAAATGCCCCAGATTTTAAAATTACCAAAATACCCCTGGATGTCAAAATTTCTGAAATGCCCCAGGATTTTAAAAATACCACTGGATGTCAAAATTACCGAAATACCCTCGAATTTCAAAATTACCGAAATACCCCTGGATTGTAAAATTACCAAAATACCCTTATTTTACAAAATCACCAAGGAACCTTATTTTGAAAAATTACGAAAATACCCCTGTAGGATAAAATTGCGAAAATACCCCTAGGTAGTGAAGACAACAACAACAACAACACTTTTTTGTAATGAACGTGAGTTCATGGATGTTGATGATTGAATGTGTTTCTTAGAGGATATGCACTTGAGACTGAATTGTGAATGTGAATTCGAAAGAACTACTTTTAAAATTATTATTCATAAGACTGTTCGTGGTTAATCAGTGGAAGAAAACTAATAATTCATAAAATTTCTAATCAGATAAACGCGAAGCGGTAGAATGAGTACAAGGGGTAGAAGACGTCTGCCACGTGGTCGTGGTAGGGGTAGGAGGACGGTGTCGGAACCAGTAGGATCTGGTCATGGTTCTGGAAACGAGATGCCGGCTGTGGAGGAGGAATTCCAGGATCAGACTGCCGGAGATGATGCGGTATCTCAGGCACTGTTAAGAGTTTTAGAAAGAGTTACTGGGGCTAATATGGGCACAGGAGCCCGGAGATCTGTGCCTGAACGGCTTAGGGCCAATGGGACAGAAGTGTTTAGGGGAATTTCTGGTGTAGACCCAAGTTCAGCTGAGTGTTGGTTGGAAGCGGTAGAACGCATAATGGATGATTTGGATTTTACGGAGGAGGAGAAGTTGAAAGGAGTTGTATCTCTCCTGCGGGATGATGCCTACTAATGGTGGCTTACGGTTAAGGATGGTACAGTGGCTGACCGTATCACCTGGGATCTCTTTGAAACAGCGTTCCAGAATAAGTACATTGGATCAAGTTATGTGGATGCGCAGCGCAGAGCATTTCTGAATCTGGTTCAAGGGAGTAGGTCAGTGGTTGCGTACGAAGATGAATTCTTACACCTTAGCCGTTATGCTCGTGGAATGGTAGCCACGGAGCACGAACGTTGTGTTAGGTTTGAAGATAGCCTGAGGGATGATTTGCGTGTTTTGATAGCCCCACAGTGAGAGAGGGAATTCGTTGTCCTAGTGGAAAAGGCTAAGATAGCCGAGGAGGTAAAGCGGACTGAGAAACTGAATCGGGATAGAGATAGGGGTGG
This sequence comes from Gossypium australe, assembly GCA_005393395.2. Classification (NCBI taxonomy): domain Eukaryota; kingdom Viridiplantae; phylum Streptophyta; class Magnoliopsida; order Malvales; family Malvaceae; genus Gossypium; species Gossypium australe. Next base: position 124,369,400 of record CM016616.1, read on the forward strand.
AAGTAAGAGGAATTTTGAATCGTCAGGGGCAGTTGGGCAAACTCAGAAAAGACCTAGGTCAGACGGGCCAAAACGGGATGAGAGACCTGCTGCTGCTAGTCAGACATAGAAGTGTGCTCGATGTGGCAAATTTCATGTCGGTGAGTGTTGGGCAGGCAGTGGGAAGTGTTTTAGGTGTGGATCTACGGACCACCTAGTTAGAAACTGTCCACAGCAACGGGACAGTGAAGGGCCCAAAGGTCAAGGCAATGCTCAGCCGGGTAGAGGTGGTCAACAACCACCAAGGGGCCGTGGTCAAGTCAATGGTGGCAATGGCACAGGACATGGTCGTGGAGGTGCAGGTTATGCTGAGGCGAGACAGCCAGCTTTGGTCTATGCAGCACGTCGCCAAGAGGACGAGGACGCTCTAAATGTGAATACCGGTGCGTACTTTACCATAGTATACTAAGTGTTTTTTCTGGCTTTAGAATTAGAGTGCGCAGCGAAAACATAATGGTGAGACTTGGGTAGTACGATTAATAGTTAGTTGGAAATTTTGAGGACGAAATTTCTTTAAGGGGGTAGAATTGTAACATCCTAAATTTATGGGCCTATGCATTTAGTATAGGGATAGGGTTAATATGTTAATTTAAGTGATAGAGGTCCAGATTGGGCTCAGGATTAGGCAAAGGCCTTTGTTAAATTATTAGATTGGGCATTATAGAGTTAAAAGGTGGTAATTATGTTTAAAATACCAACGTGGGCTTGTGGCCCAACAATAAGTGGCACTGTAAGGGAATTAGAAGTGACGCCACACACAAGGGATTTAGGGGCCCAAAAATGTAAGTTTAATGAAGCCTAAATCTTTTAATTTAAATGAGTTAAATTTCGGCATTTAGAATTAGTGAGGTGGACGGCTACAAGGCTTAAAAATAGGAAGACATATATGGATTTGATAATTGATAATTAAGAAGATAAAAAGGAGAAAAGATAGGAGCTTATCTACAAGGAAGGTGATGGCCGAAAATCCATCACCTAGAGGAGTGTAAAATTCGGCTACTGCATGGCAAAGAGGGTGCCGAATTTCTCCTCTCTTTTAGCTTGAATTTTAAGGGCGTTTTTGGTTTTTAGCAGTAGGTGCCGAAATATCTATAAATAGGGGGCTAGCTCCTTGATTCTGACACTGAAAACCCTAAATTCCTCTCCCATTGTGCCGAAATTCCCTAGCCTCTCCCTCTCCAATTTCTTTTCTCCAATTTCTTCAAAAGCCAAAACTCTTCTCCACTTTTTCCTCCCTGTGCCGATTTCTCTAAAAAGCTGAAGCATCCATAGTCTTTTCTTCTATTCATCCTATTTGAGAATTAGTTCTATACTTCTGACATTTAAATCTTCCATTGGCATTTCCGAATCCTCCCTCTAGTGCTAGCCGAATCTCCTATGCTAAGGTAAGTGTTGATTTTTTATTAGTTCTCATAATCTATTCCCGGTTTTTGAAAGGCAAAAGCCGAAAGCTAATAGTTTAATGGTTTTATGATGGGCAGCAATTCGAGATTTGAAGGAAGCTTGGTCAATTAGATCTAAAAGCCGAAAATATCTAGTCTCCACTTTCAGGATTTTTAAGGTAAGTAGATTTTCCTAGATTTCTATTAGATTTCATCATTATATACAAGATCTTAATGTTATAATGAGGATTAACAATTAAATATTGTGATAGTAGTTCTGATAAGGACTTTTGATGGAATTAAATATGGATCAGGCAAAGGAGAAAATCCCTAAGTTTAAGAAACGAGCAGTATCTGCCGTTCGAGATAGCTGTTGTGTCGACTAAGGATAGCGTCGACATAGAAAGCATCGTTTTATCGGTAATCAGGTGTGTAGATCTCTAACACACTACTAATAAACCTGTATGTATTTATATATATATATATGTTATGGGCTAAAAAGCCGGTAAGAGGCTGTATAGACAGTCGAATAGAACCCTAAAAGGGTTAGGCAAAGATGCCAGGTACGTAAACATAGAACTCCCTATGTGTATCGAAAAGTATGTGATAATCTGTGATGATAATATATTTATGTTCTTGCATGTAAGCATGGGGATGGGATTGACATGATGAAAGGGAAGAAGGTCGCACAGCAATCAGTGGCTTTGCCACATAGGTCACGTAGTGATCGGTCTTTATGATAGGCAGCACAGCTGTCGATATATTTTTAAGGTCGCATAGCGATCGGTGGCTTAGCCACATAGGTCACATAGTGATCGGTCTTTATGACAGCCAGCACAGCTGTCGATATGGTGTGTAGCGGATGGAGGGTTGATTGTAGAAATCCCCAATGTGTGATGGTTGGTACGGGATGGTGTGTAGAGGATGGAAACCTAGGGTGGGTTGGGTTTTTCATTATTTATTGTTTATCATGTGATTATGATTGTTACCTTTATGTATGGGCCAGGGCCCATAATGTGTTTATGGGCTCAGGTCGTTGTGCGCTTGAGATTTATACACTGAGTCTTGGTGACTCACTCTTTCCTTTTTCTCTACTCCTCCAGATGAGCAGTAGATCATGGACATGGGAGCTGAGACGATCTCGAGGGGCCATCAAGCTTTATTTCTACAAATTATTATTTTGGGATTTCTTTAAAGTATTCTTTTATTTTATTTTTACTTAGGAATTATCAATGTAATAAGGCCCCCTAGTTTTATCCAATTAAGTAGTATTAACGTTCTGCAACTTATGAGATTATGTCAAAGGTTTAATTATACTTAATACAAGGTTTTATTTTTAAAATGCCGCTTATTTTCTTAAATAATGTCTATTTAATTTACGACTTCCAAAACCAACAAGAAAGCAAAAGATTTCAATATACAACCCGTAGCACGCCAGATCCGGTCGAAACGTATAGGCCGGGTTTGGGGTGTTACAGTATCACTGACGTAATATCCTGCCTTCTTGTTCAACAGACATTTTTGACAGAAAATCCAAAGAAATTGTCACTGTTTAGAGTTTCCTTCTCAAATATTTCCAACCCTTAGGCTTGGTGAGTTCTAAATAAAAGTCCTATTCCAAGTTCTCATATTATTTAGAAGTTTCTAGAGTAATATGCAAAACTCCTTTTGTGAAAGTATTATTAGTCCATTAATCATTACTTCAATACAGAATGCTTGAAAATGATCATAAATGATGGACAAAAATGGAATCTATCAGAAACGAAATCCAAAAAGAATAGGTTAATTAAAGAAAGCAATCGTTGCTGGAATACAAAATGATTAGGGGAAAAGATAGGTGCCCCCGATATCGCAGTCTGAGCTTCTCTGTACGGACTTTCTGGAGACCATTTTAAGCTCAATATGTGTTTAGGAGATCGAGAGTACTTTGTTGATGCCCCAAGATGTAACATCTCTCCTCCTTCTTAATTCAGGTATAGCAAGATCTCCACATGCCCCATCGTTGATTGCAATTTAAGCCACCCTTTTTGGGGTTTCGACTCAAAACCCCTTTGGGTCTCAAGGCGCCCTTTACGGGTTTTCACCTTGACCTCTCCGTTTTTTTTTTGAGAAAGTCTCAAAGTGCCCTTTGCGGGTTTTCACTTTGGCCTCTTTTCCTCTTTAAAAATAGCACTTCTTGACTGAATCTGAATTTATAGGGTTGGGCAAGTTCTTTCCATCCATTTTGGCCAAGATTAGTGCTCCTCCGGAGAAAGTTTTTTTTACCACATAAGGTTCTTCCCAATTTGGCATCCATTTTCCTCTGAAATCCTTTTGCATGGAGAGGATCTTTTTTAAAACCAGGTCCCCCTCGTGAAATTCTCTTGGGCGAACCTTTTTGTCATAAGCGCGCATCATTTGCTTTTGGTACATCTGACCATGACGAATAGCTTGTAGCCTCTTTTCCTTAATCAAGTTCAACTGATCATATCGAGACTGAATCCATTCTGCTTCATCTAACTTTAGCTCTGATAAAACTCGAAGGGAAGGTATCTCTACTTCAATGGGTAAAACCGCCTCCATTCCATAAACCAATGAGAAAGAAGTTGCCCCAGTAGAGGTTCTCATTGATGTTCGATAAGCATAAGAGCAAATGGTAATTTCTCATGCCAATCCTTATAAGTTTCAACCATTTTCCCCACGCTCTTCTTAATGTTTTTATTGGCTGCTTCTACTGCACCATTCATTTTTAGGTGATACGGAGATGAATTATGGTGTCTAATCTTGAATTGACTGCAGACTTCTGTGATTGTACTGTTGTTCAAGTTTAGTGCATTGTCTGATATGATCCTCTCAGGCATTCCATATCGACATGTGATTTCCTTTTTTAGGAATCTGCTGACTGTCGACTTAGTAACACTGGCATATGAAGCAGCCTTTACCCACTTGGTGAAATAGCCGATGACTACAAAGATGAATCGATGCCCATTGGAAGCTTTTGGAGAGATCGGCCCAATGACATCCATGCCCCACATAGAGAAAGGCCATGGGGAGGTCATAACATGCAAAAGCGAAGGAGGTACACAAATTTTATCTCCGTAAATTTGGCATTTGTGGCATCTCTTAGCATATTTGATGCAGTCTCCCTCCATGGTAGACTAATAGTATCTAAATCTCATAATTTGTCTAGCAATTGTGAAACCATTGGCATGTGTTCCACAAACACCTTCGTGGACTTCTTCCAGAATTTTCTTAACTTCAACAGTGTCCACACATCTTAATAGTACCTGATCCTTTCTTATTTTGTATAGGATCTCTCCGTCTAAGACATAGTCACAGGCTAGTCTTCTCAACGTCCTCTTATCGTTCTCGATCGCCTGATCAGGGTACTCACGATTTCTCATGTATCGTAATATATCGTAATACCAGGGGTGATCATCTCTTTCTTCTTCCTTACATTGTAACAATGAGCTGGGGCCTCGTAAATACTCATTTGAAAGGGTTTTACATCCTCTTGTTTGCTCACTTTGATCATGGATGTAACACCCCTTACCCGTATACTACGCCGGAACCGGGTACGAGGCATTACCAGACTTAACAATACATTCTACCAAATCCCGAGCCACAAAATTTCACTTACAATTTAAACTTTAACAAACACATCCATAAACAAGCATTATAACTCCATGACCAATATGAGCCACAACTCATGGTTAAATACAGAATAATCCTTATTACCGTTATGAAGCAATACGTTTAATCAAATTAATTAACACATATACAAAATGAATTAGTCAAGCCCCTATACATGCCATAACTTACATCATTTATAAATAAAGATACCCATAGATAGCTTGATAGTGTGAAGCGATCTCTGACGACCTTCAGCCCGAGCTTGTTTAATAGGACTCTGAAACATGGGAAAGAAAAGGGGGTAAGCTTATAAAGCATAGTAAGTTCACATGTAAAAATAATAAGCATTAGCAATGAATTTAGCTTACCACTAAGCTGTCATAACTTGCATAAATAATGCTAAGTTCTTACTTTCTCAACATACTCATTTGTAGCCTTACCAAAGCCTCAACGAGACAAATCCTCACAACAAGTTCTCTAATTGATACCATCACTAAATCACATGCTTATACTTTATTACTCATGTTCACATTAATCTGTCTACTTGAATCGCTGTCACTAAATTATTTATTTCTTGAACTACAGAGCTCCAAATTACAAACCGCTAATTTTCCCTGAAACTAGACTCACATATCTTCATACCATAAAATTTATAGAATTTTTGGTCTTGCCAATTAGTACAGTTTATTCATTAAAATTTCCCCTGTTTCACTGTTTGACTATTCTGATCTCTCTTAACTACGAATCAATTATCTCCTTGTACAGAATTCAGATGACCTTATTGTTTAGTTTTTTTAAAACTATACTCACTAAGAATTTCAAGAATATAAATTATATCACATAATTATTTTTGTACAATTTTTAATGATTTTTCCAAGACAGAACAGGGGATCACATAGTCATTCTGAACCAGTCTCACACAAATTTAAATATCTCAAATTATAAAAATCTTTTGTTTCCTCTGTTTCTTTTATATGAAAATAGACTCAATAAGCTTTAAATCAATATCTCTTCCAACTTATAATTAAATTTCTACTATTTTTTTTTTGATTTTTCAAAATCACGTAACTGTCGCTATCCAAAACAGTTTTATTTGTAAATTTTTGCTCTCACTCACTTTAGTTGTATTCATTACTTACCTATAACAATCTTTCCAATTTCCGAATACATATCGAGCATATTGCTCATATGTTGCACATGCATATACCTACACTTATCACTACAAGCCACACATAATTTCACTTAATCGATTTTTCCCGGTGAACTCATCGGTAACCTTACCAAAGGCTCAGAATACAAAGGGCATCTTACTTAATAGCTTGCTTACATACCTGCAACATTCTCACTTAACACATGAGTACTCTTTCATAATATAGGCATATTGCCAATCATGTCATAAAGTGTCACAAGCATAACTGAAAACTCATCACTTACTTAATACTTGATAATCTCAATTACTTACAATCTCAATATTAAATAAGCCTTAAATGCATACCTGTACTCATACCTGTACTCTTTCTTCATGTTCTCACCTTGTCATTTCTTTGACTTACTCTTTGGACTACTCGAGAACCTTTTCCTTTTTGAACTTACCATTGCCATGTCTGGACATGGTTTTACGTGGTATCCTTGCCTTATGAACTCACCAATGCCATGCCTTGACATGGTCTTACATGGGACCTTTGCCTTATAGTAACTCATCAATGCCATGTCTTGACATGGTCTTACATGATTTCCTTGCCTTATAGAACTTATCAATGCCATGCCTTGGCATGGTCTTACATGATATCCTTATCTTACCAAATGCCATGTTCCAAACATGGTCTTGCATGGTATCCTCGTCTTACCAAATGTCATGTTCCAAACATGGTCTTACATTGTATCCTTGTCTTAGTGCCAATGCCACATCTTGATGTGGTCTTACATGGAGTCCTTAATCAATGCCGATGCCATGTCTTGACATGGTCTTACACGGGATCCTTGTCTTACCAATGCCATGTCTTGACATGGTCTTACATGGTATCCTTAACCGTCAATTCCTCCCTTAATGCCATGTTATGAACATGGACTTTTCCGTCAATTCTTCCTTAATTGCCATGGTATAGCCATGGACTTTGAGATATCAATGCCTTGTCAAGTCATAGCTGAAACATACTTGCTCAAATTCTCAAGGTTAGTCGCATAACTCAATAATAACATTACTAATAACAATAATTGCATAATAATAAAATGCTACTCAACTTACATACTTACATTCTAAATCTCATGATATAATCAACTTAACTTATTCTCATCAAACTATGCTAGTCAATACTTTCTTGATATCATACAAAGCCATAATACAAAATATGGTCTAATATATAAATTATACAAGTTCTCTTTCCAATATCGAATTATTATCGAACATTAATCATTATATCTGAAACACAATACTATAGTATTTATGGCCAAAATATCAATTTATCATTCAAATATGCATAATTAAATACTTATTAAACATATGAACTTACCTCCATACCAAAACGGTCATTTTACCAACTTTCCTGATTTTCGATTTTCCTCCCGTTCTAGGTCCAAATCTCATTTTTCGGGGTCTAAGACATCACATTTCACTTATTTAATTAATGTACTTGTAACATCCCCAAACCCGACCCATTCGTTACGACCGAATCTGGTTATGTTAGACGGTTGGAAATCTTCTTAACTTAGAAATATTTAGAAAAACTTGCTAACTTTTGGAAAATCCATGTTTATTTAAACTTATGAGTAAAACTTTGTTATTAAAATATACTCATTTTAAAAATATATACATACAAACCCAAATTGAATAAGTAGGTTGGAAAAATATAATCATCTCCACATAGTGTTTCAAATTCATCAAACCATAATAAATACCAATAAAATAATGACTCAAAATAAATAAGAGTCAAAAGGCCTTTATTACACAATATGTCATCCAAATTCTTTGAATATAAATAAGCTTAAAAGTATTTAAATTCTTCTTTCTACATGGGCCACCATGTGTCCTCTCCGATCCCGGTCTGATCTACGCATCACCTGAAATGGTTATTAAAATTGGGTGAGTCCACTGACTCAATGCATAATCATAACACAAATTTCCATCCGTATGGGCTTGGCCCATACCAAACAATTCACATAGTAAATCATGCACATATGCATCTCAGCCCAACCCACAAACCAACCGTACTCCAACCTTGGCAGACTCCCTGCCTAAGGCCCATTAGGCTCAATTCTCCTAGGCCCAATTTTGGGATGTTACAAATCTACCCTCCTTAAAGAAATTTCGTCCTCGAAATTTCCAACTAACTAACAGTCGCACATCCTAACCTACCACACTACGCTCTTGCTGCGCACTCTGATCTTAATAAAGCTGTCATTCCACCTTGACCACGTCTGCGACAACCACGTCCCCTAGAACTCATATCTAGCGTCGCGATTTAATCTGATTAAAAGTTTTATGCATTAGAAATTTTGTTCCACTGTTTTATCCACGAGCAAATTTTATGAACAGAAGTTTCTGGAAGTCGTTCTTTCGAGCAATCAAAGTTTCATCTCAAGTTCTCTGTTCTAATTCAAACATTCACATACTTCTCTAAAGACACATTCATTCATCCATGTCACTTTCTTGAGCATTCCCAACCCAGGGGTAATTTCGACATTTTCCTATAGGGGTATTTCGGTAATAACTCAGGGTCAATTTGAAAATAGTTTTCAAATTAAAGATATTTCAAAGTTTACAAAATCTCAGGAGTCATCTTGAAAATTTTGTTTTTCAAACAAAGTGTGTTGCAAAAATTTCAGAAAGCAGGGTTATTTCAGTAATTGGGGACGTTAAGGGCATTTTCGTAAATTTCCCAAATCAGGATATCTCGATATTTGTAAAATAGAAGTTTTTGATATTTTCATAATGTAAGAACATTTTAGTAAAAATCGAGGGAATTATGAAAATTTAGAAACCAAGGGCATTTTGGTAATTTTGTTCATCAGGGGTAATTTTGTAAATTTTCAAATCAGGTATCTTGAAAATAGCATTTTTGTATACTTTTGCAAAGTAGGGAAATTTTATTAAAATTGGAGTTAAACCGGAAATCTTGAAAGTCAGGGGCATTTTAGTAATTTTCAACACAGGGGTATTTTTGTAATTTCCCCATACCAGAGTATCTTAACATTTTGAAATTTCGAGATTTTGGTATTATGCAAAGTAAAATCATTTTAACAGAAGTTGAGGGTAGTACCGTAATTTTACAATACAAGGGCATTTTTGTAATTTTGCCACTAGGGGCATTTTGGAAATTTTGGTAAATCGAGAAAACGTCTTTCAAAATCAGATTTAAGGTTTACAAACCAAAGGGGTAAGTTTGAAAATTTTAAAACTAAGGGTTTTAAAACAGTAAGGCTAATCCCTTTCGGGTTTTATTACTTGGTTTAGCCTATGAACAAGTCTTCTTGGTTAAGGTGAACCGTAGCTACGCACCAGGTAGGATTCGAGTAAAGAGGAGGTGAGTATCTAGGACTGCTTAAATACCAAGCTCTTACTGAATACCAATCCTCGACATGCGTACAGTGGTTGCCACCCCTTAACTCGGTGACTTACTTCACAGGTTTGTTTAGTAGCCTTAAGTCTTATACATGTGTTTGAGTAGACTAGTCCTAGGGTTCAACAGATCCTAGTTCACTAATCTACGTTCACATAAAAGCCCATAATATTCACATATAAATCAATTCATCAAGTAGAGTTACTTACCTGGTGGACTGCGGGTCGGAGATACAGGTGCCATGCCAGAATAACATGAAAAATATTTCATAAAAACCCCTATTTTTGAAAATCCCATTTTGAAAATGTTTTTGGGCCCAAAACCCTCAAAGCTGAGTTTTGAACCGGGCTCTGATACCAAACTGTAACATCCCCAAACCCGGCCCATTCGTTACGACTGAATCTGGTTATGTTATTGAGGAAAAGACGGTTGGAAATCTTCTTAACTTAGAAAAATTTAGAAAAACTTGCTAACTTTTGGAAAATCCATGTTTATTTAAACTTATGAGTAAAACTTTGTTATTAAAATATACTCATTTTAAAAATATATACATACAAACCCAAATTGAATAAGTAGGTTGGAAAAATATAATCATCTCCACATAGTGTTTCAAATTCATCAAACCATAATAAATACCAACAAAATAATGACTCAAAATAAATAAGAGTCAAAAGGCCTTTATTACACAATATGTCATCCAAATTCTTTGAATATAAATAAGCTTAAAAGTATTTAAATTCTTCTTTCTGCATGGGCCACCATGTGTCCTCTCCGATCCCGGTCCGATCTACGCATCACCTGAAATGGTTATTAAAATTGGGTGAGTCCACTGACTCAATGCATAATCATAACACAAATTTCCATCCGTATGGGCTTGGCCCATACCAAACAATTCACATAGTAAATCATGCACATATGCATCTCAGCCCAACCCACAAACCAACCGTACTCCAACCTTGGCAGACTCCCTGCCTAAGGCCCATTGGGCTCAATTCTCCTAGGCCCAATTTTGGGATGTTACAGTACTACTCAAAACAGTCCCTAACTCAAACTTTGGCAAAATTATAATTTTGCCCCTAAACTTTTGTATAATTATGATTTTGCCCCTAGGCTCGAAAATTAAACTTCATCCCTTATTCTTATGTTTTATAACATGCTAATCATTTTTCCCTTCTATGGAAACATCAAATTCTTGCTCTAACATGCACTTATGTACATTAGGTATTTTTGCTGATTATGTCGTTTTACTCGTTTTCACTTAAAAATCACTTAGTAAACGTTGTTTAACATAATTCTAAGCTTCATATTCTACCATAAAATATCAAAATAAATACATTTCACCTATGGGTATTTTTCCAAATATGAACCCTAGGTTAAATTATTGCTAGAATAAGTTAAATCAAGTTATCGGGACTCCAAAAATGTAAAGAACATGAAAAAGGGGCTAGAATGGACTTACCATGAAGCTTGGAAAGCTTGAAAACCCTATCTATGGCTTCCCACATGTTAAATTCGGCCTAAGCTTGAAGATGGACAAATTTGGCATTTAAATTTTGTTTTTAATTCATTTAATTCACTAAATTACCAAAATGCCCTTGAAAAAATCTTTTGAAACATACCCATCCATGACCATTTTTGTCCACCAACTTAACCAATGGCTTAATTATCATTCAAGGACCTCCAATTTAAAATTTCATAACAATTGGACACCTCTAACATGTAGAACTCAACATTTGCACTTTTTACAATTTAGTCCTTTTGACTAAATTGAGTGCCTAAACGTCAAAATTTTTGAATGAGATTTTCACGAAATCATTCCGTGAAATTGTAGACCATTAAAAATATAAATAAATAAAATTTCTCAACATTAGATTTGTGGTCCCGAAACCACTGTTCCGACTAAGCCCAAAATCAGGTTGTTACAACTCTCCCCCCTTTGGGGATTTTCGTCCCTGAAAATCTCACCAGTTAATGGATTTAGGTCTAATTTCACAAGTCACTTTGAGCTTCTCATATAGTCTCGGCATCTTCAACATCTTACTTCTTAAATAAACAGATAATTATCACTATGCTAGACATCATAACATTCTATCTTTAACTCGCTGATATATGTATCAAGATCATTTGAAAATGAAAACCAATACAAAGGTCTAAGTTGAACTTCCTATCATTCACACTTTGCCAACTTCAATTTCTTCTCAAATCTAGAGAAAGATTAAACTTATAATAGAATTTACTTCAACTGTTACTCATCAAAGCACTGAACTATACTGATGCCACAATACTCATACAGCTTAAAAATCATAGTACCATAACAAGACTAACTTCTCAATTACTTTAGTAGATAATGTCTCGGCTGAAAACAAAACATCTCGATCATCGGAGAAATTTAAACACAAATTTCCATAACAACCAATACAAAAGCACAATCTTTATACCTCTGGTAACTATATCAAAGTACGCTCGCCATCAAGTCAAAACTTATAATCATCATAAGCATTTTATGTAACATCCCCAAACCCGGCCCACGAGCCTTGACCGGATCTGGTATGTCACTACGGAAAACGTTTGAAAAGATTTTAACTTTAGAATAAAACATGAAAATTTGTGCTTATTGTAAAGCATTTTTTATTTAAAATGCTAAGTAAAAATATGTTGTCACCAAATATCCGAATTAAAACTTTGATAAATATTTTAAAAAAAATATAAGTTGCCGAGAATAACAACATTTTCAATAATAATTTGATTGTCAATCCAACTTAAACATAATAACGAATCAAATAATAAAGATACTTAATAAGTATATTTAAATACTTTAATGGGCCTTATTACAGTAAACACTTAACCAAAATACTGAGAATATAAAACACGTAAATAAGTAAAAACAGTTCCTGCATGAAAATCTGCTTCTGCATGGCCACCTTTGTATCCACTCCAACCCGGTCCCAGCTTATGCATCACCTGCGATGCTGGTAAAAATTTGGGTGAGTCATACAAACTCAGTGCATAGTTATTTCACATGTCTCCATACATATGGGCTTGGCCCATATCCACACAGTTCATATACAACATTATGCAAAAATGCAGCCCAACCCATCCTAATGTCCATCCGTCACACCTACCTCGGCAGACCTGCTGCCCAAGGCCGTGGCTAATCCACCGATCAACCGAGTGATCCACATATCCTACCTTGGCAGACTTGCTACTCAAGGCCGTGGCTAAGCCACCGATCACCTAAGTGATCCCACATATCAATCCGTCCACGGTGATGCACACAGCTATCAACCGCCGAGATGGGCACCTAGCCAACACCTCCCTTGATGAAGCACATAGCTAACATCAAGCGCCAATGTAGCACAAGGCTAACATCAGACCACGTACATAAATATGTACACCCTTTCCTTCGATATTCATATCCCAATCCCCATGCATATATTAATCTCATGGCAGGATAACATTATTAACATAACGAGCATACAACACATGCTTGCATCAATATCACATATATCACTGAAAGATTAACACCATAACCACTAACCTGTTTATTCGATCACCCACCTTGGGTATCCATCATCTTAGCCCTTATTTCGGCTAACATGCACATCATACACATTTACATATAACACATATAAACAAGCAAGAGAACAGTGCGATAACTACGCACCTGACTATTTAGCGAAATCCCGAACTATTCGAATCTAACCAGATCTTGGAACGTGGTTTTCATCCTTCCTTAATGCCGCTTTGGTCCTATTTCTTCAAAATCCTGAAATCACACACTTGCACCTTTAATAGTCGAAATCCCTTAGATAATCGAATCCAAGAGACTTCCTTAATGCTTCCTTCTTTCAGCTATACACACAAAAGAACATACTTAATGGCACTATGACATTCGGCCATGTTATAAAAACCAAGACCAAATACTTGGTTTCGACATACCAATATAAGAACTCAAAACCAATTGTTTAAGGAAAAATACTTACCACTACACTTGAGACGAAATTAAGAGCAAGAGATCGACAACACCACCCTAGGAGATTCGGCAATGGCTTCAAAGGTATCTGCACATTCGGCTATGGCTCAAAATAATGATGAAGAAGAAAAGGAAATAAGGCTTATAAGGTTCGGCTAAGAAACAAGTTGAGGAGAAGAAGAAAGGAACATAAATGGCCTTGAAACACTTGGAGTTTCGGTCAACACTTGAAGGGATGAGCAAGCCGAAACTAGGTGGCTTTTAGAGGATTCGGCTATACAAGAAAATTAGTAGAAAATAAGGTTTTAAGAAAAGAAAGAGAATAGGGAGAAAAATGCAAAGAGATTCGGCAAGGAGACTAAAAAAAATCAAAAAGATGGACACACTCCTTAAGCAAAATTCGGCACTTATTTGCTCCCTAAAGAACCCCTTGGCCGGCCACCACCTTTCCTCTAATCCAATCCCATAATAATCTCCTATTTAATTTCTTTATCACCCATTTGAAATAAAAAAAATTCAGCATTTATCTTCTATCTTATCTCTTAATCACCTATTCAAATAAATAAAATAAAACAATAATTATTCTTCTCTTCCAGCCGAATTTAAAAAGAAACATCAAGCTTAACCTCATCTATTTGAGAGTCCATGTGCAGACCACTAGCTCCTCACCTTGACGCAAAAATAAAACTTCCCCCCCGGTTCCCGCGTTGCTCGAACCTCCCTGCTCCAGGCGTCATTTATCAAGGCCCTAAGTGGCGCCTTGAAGCCACTTTACCAAGACCCATTTCATGTCAAATTCCCCTTACATATTTCCCTTAAAGCCTCCTTAGCCCAACTTCCCTTCTTGACGCAAAATACAAAAATAAAACACTCCGATGCTGCCCTCAAGACTGGACCCTCTTCCCTCCTGAAGCCCCCTTGCACCTTAGCGCCCCAAGCCACTTTGCCAACTGATTTCTTGTGTCCTAAACTCCACAAAATTTCTTTTAAGGCCTCCTTGCCCAGTTTCCCCTTTTCACTTAAAATTCCAATATTTTCCAAAGTTTTTCCCCTTCACCTAAAGTTCTCAAAAACTCCTAAAATATATCCAAACCTACTATCACTTGAATTATGCATTAAATGCATAACCCCTAAATCCGGGATATTACAGTTCTACCCTCCTTAAAAATAATTTCGTCCTCGAAATTACTTGGCTAAACTAAGCAAGGAGCTGCTATTCCTCGAACCTCTTAAGGCTCTTACTTACAAAGCTTGCCTACTATCGTTGATCGCTTTAAAGAACTAAATACGATTTCACACTTCACATTCAAAATTTCTTACATTTCAATAGCAATATAAGAAAGCTAACCCTACCACGAACAAGACAAATAAGGGTATTTCAAGAATAAGGAACATACCTGTTGTCTCATCTGGCACATCTTCCTCCTCGCGACGCCTAGCTGCGTAAACCAGCCTTGGTTGCCTCGCATCTGCGCCTTCAGCACCTCTATTTGGTGTTCCACGACCTTGGCCGGAACCATTCCCTCCATGGTTCGGACCACGACCCCTCATCGCTTGCTGACCATTCCTGCCCGGCTGCACATAACCTTGGCCTGTTGTCCGAGCCCTATTCGGATCCTAGGGACAATCCTTAATCAAATGAGACTTGGACTTACACCTAAAACATTCTCGATCTCGATTCCAGCACTCGCCAACATGATACCTTCCACACCGAGCACACGGACGGTCCGGATTTCCCTTAGCTGGCTTATGAGCAGAATTCTCCACCTTCAATCTTTTCTGAGGACTCTCAGATGATTCTGACGATCCAAAACTCCTCTTATCCCGGTTCCTATCCTTATCCCTGTTCTGCCTCATAGAGTCCTTAATCCCTTCGGCTACCTTAGCCTTCTCTACTAACGCAGCAAACTCCTGCTCCTGATGTGGAGCTATCAACAATCTCAGGTCGTCCCTTAATCCGTCCTCAAACCGGACACATCGTTCATGCTCCGTTGCAACTACTCCTCGAGCATATCGGCTTAACCTTAGGAATTCAGCCTCGTATTCCGCTACGGACTTGTTCCCTTGAACCAGCCCCAGAAAAGCCTTCCTTTGCTCATCAGTATAACGTGTGCCGACATACTTCTTCTGATATGTCGCCCTAACATATTCCCAGGTCAGATCCTCAGCTGTGGCACCATCCCGAACTGTTAGCCACCATTGATATACCTCGTCGCGAAGCAGCGCCACCATTCCTTTCACTTTCTCCTCAAGAGTTAAATCGAGCTCATCCATAATTCGCTCGGTCGCCTCCAACCAATACTCAGCTGTACTGGGTGCCACACTAGATACACCACGAAACACCTCAGCTCCGTTGGCTCAAAGTCGCTCGGGTACGGACTTCTTAGCTCTCATATTTCCACCTGCTCCAGCCACCATCTCAAGAACTCGCAGCACCGCCTGCGATACAGCATCATCCCCCGTCTGATCTTGTTGCTCAACACCAAAAGCTGGTGGTGGAGGTGGTACCTCATTCTCAGATCCTCGACCCGATCTAACGGGTTTCGACACGGCCATTCTACCTCGACCACGTCCTCTAGAACTCATTTCTAAAGTCGCGATTATTCTGATTAAAAAGTTTTATGCATTAGTACTTGTGTTCCACTGATTATCCGCGAACAATTTTATGAAAAGAAGTATCTAGAAGTGGTTCTTTCGATCAAACAAAGTTTCAGTTCAAGTTCACTATTCTAATTCAGAGAATCACATTCACATTCATCCATAAAGACACCTTCATTGATCCACAGCACTCACTTCACTTTTATGGGCATTTTTGTCCATTTCCCCACCCAAGGGTAATTTCGTCATTCGTCCTATAGGGGTATTTTGGTAATAAATCGGGGTCAATTTGAAAATCTTCACAAATCAGAGGCATTTCAAAATTTTCAAAACTTAAGGGTATTTTGAAAATTTCCAAATTAAAAGTGTCGCAGAAATTTCAGAAATTGGGGGTTATTTTGGTAATTTTGTAAGTCAGGGGTATTTTAGTAAATTTCCAAATATTTTGAGAAATGTCTTCAAAATAATTTGTGCAAATCATAAGGGTAATTTAGTGATTAAAAAAAACTAAGGTTTTTATAAAAATATGACTAGTCCCTTTCGGGTTTTAATTATCGGGTTTAGCCCGTGAATAAGTCCTCTTGGTTAGGGTGAACGGTTACTACTGTAACATCCCCAAACCCGGCCCATTCACTACGACCGAATCTGGTTATGTTAGTGCGGAAAAGTCGGTGGAAAATCTATTTAACTTAGAAAATTTTAAAACTTGCTAACTTTTGAAAAATCCATGTTTATTTAAACTTATGATTAAAACTTTGTTATTAAAATATACTCATACTAAAAGATTAATATATATACAAGCCAAATTGAATAAGTAGGTTGGAAAAATATAATCATCTTCACATAGTGTTTCCAATTCTTCAAACCATAATAAATACTAATAAAATCATAACAAAAATAAATAAGAGTCAAAAGGCCTTTATTACATATTCTATTTAAACCCAAATACTTAAAGTAAGCCTAAAACATTTAATCTCTTCTTCTGCATGGGCCACCATGTGTCCACTCCAACCCGGTCCGATCGACGTGTCACCTGCGATGCTTAAAAAGTTGGGTGAGTCATACAGACTCAGTGTGTAACCAAACCATCGAAATCCACCCACATGCTAACCACATAACATCCCAATTATCAAATGCAACATGCAAGTATAATTATTAGACATTACCACAATCTGGGCTTGGCCCACCTTCAAATTATAACAATTACTGGGCTAGGCCCTTTTCACATTAGTCCACTGATCACTGGGTTTGGCCCATGTCCACGTATGTTCCCAAAACATACCTATTCATTGGGCTTGGCCCATTTTCATATTATTTCATAAACGGAATAATGCAATCATGAAACCCAACCCAAGCCTAGGGTCCATCCGCTACACACCCCCTGATCCAGCCTACCACACACCAGGGGACTATCGAGTCACCCTCTCCTTTTCCCTCCAAAAGGCAACCAATGCCATCCACGATGTAGCGTATAGCTAACATCAAACCACGATGGAGCACATAGCAATCCATCAAGCCACGATATGGCATAAGCCGATATCAATCAAGGTAACCACGCGAACTAAATCGCAAAGATCCACAACGCGACCTCAGTCAGCGCCAATCCACGATGTAGCACAAAGCTGACATCAACCACGTACTCGAAGTACACCCGTACCTTCTTTCATAACCCGCCCATGCACATGTAACATAAAATGATGATAAGGTGGTGCATGAACATATTAAACACAATCATAGGCATACTCACACAATAAAATCAGTGATCACATAATTACAAACTTTGCTACTAACCTGATCATCTTCATACCCCCTTAAGGGTACCATTTTCACATTTAACTGCACTTATTAGCATCATACAACATAAACAGATATACTCAAATCCCGGAAACAATGGTTTAACTACACACCTTAAAACCTGGAGCTCTAAACCCTCGATCCCGACGCTATCGACTAGCGAGACTACCGCTATCTGCCTATAGCTATCTCCTGCCGCTGGCCCACACCCCGGTGGCCAATCCCGAACTGCTGAAACCGCTCTTTTCTTGAACTTCGGAATAGGGACCTTCCCTTGCCCACTCTGATTGGTTGTGGCCTCCATCAAAAAGCTTAATCAGGTAAACAGGTTAACCCCCAAAACACCACTTAAGCATTTAACCTTAATAAATAACCTTACCACCACTTGATCAAACTGACTGCTACAACCGGAGGCTTGGCCAACCACTAAAACCCTAGAGTATCTCAGTCACGGAACCCGAAAAGATCTAAGTTAACATTCGGCCCAAGTGCTATCAAGTTGAGAGAAAGAAATTCGGCAAAGGGGTGATGGATGTAGATTCGGCTATTAATTAAATCAAGGGGTAGGGAACATTGGTTTCAGCCAAAGAGAGGAGAAAAAAAGGTGTGGGGTGTACTTTCGGTTTTGAAGTGAAAAGGAAGGAAATAGGGAGAGTGAAGGGTTCGGCCACTTGGAGAAAAGGTTTCGGCAACCAAGGAAATGGAGAACAAAATTCGGCAAGGGAGAGAAGGCAGATGGTGAATGAATAATGAGCACCTCCCCCCCTATTTATACTAAAAAGCCAAGCTCCAACCCCCCAAAAATAATACTCAAAATTCTCCTAAAATACCTCCCTTCCACCCATTCAAAAAGTTTGAATGAGTCAAACTTTTACCTAGCCAAATTCAAAAAAAAAGATGACCAAGTCTTCTCCACCTTTTAAGCCTTTCAAACCGTCCATCCACCCCACCAAGATGACGCAAAAACAATGCCCATCTGCTGCTTCCGCGAATCGAACATGAGACCCTTCCTCCTGCAAATGGCGTCACCTTCCAAGCTCTAAAGTGGCGCCTTCCTACCACTTTGCCAAGCCTATCTTTGTGCCATATTTCCACCAAAAATTCTCTTAAGGCCCCCTCTATCCAAGCTCCCCTTTTTAGCCCCTAAAACTAAAAATTTTCTAAGGCAACCTACCACCACCTAGGGTTCTCAGGACCCCTAAAACTTACCCAAACACACATTGAAGTGTGCCAACACCCGAGCTAAGCACCAGAAATCCAACCCCTAAAACCAGGGTGTTACAACTACGCACCAGGTAGGATTCGAGTAAAGAGGAGGTGAGTCACTAGGACTGCTTAAGTACCAAGCTCTTATCGAATCCACTCCTAGACATGCGTACAACAGTTACCACACCCTAGCTCGGCGACTTAATCATAGGTTTGTTTTAATGGTCCTTAAGTCTTATGCACTTCTGTTTGAGTAGACTAGTCCTAGGGTTCAATAGCCCTAATCTACTAATCTACGTTCCCATAAAAGCCCATACAGTTCACATATATAAATCACTTCCATAGTCAGAGGTACTTACCTGGTGCACTTCGGGCCGGAGATACAGGCGCCATGCCAGAATAACCTGAAATTTTTTTTTTAAAAAGTCCATATTTTTGAAAAGCCCATCTTTTGAAAACTGTTTTCGGGCCCAAAACCTCAAAGCCGAGTTTTGAACCAGGATCTGATACCAAACTGTAACACCCCCAAACCCAGCCCACGAGCCTTGACCGGATCTGGTATGTCACTGCGGAAAACGTTTGAAAAGATTTTAACTTTAGAATAAAACATGAAAATTTGTGCTTATTGTAAAGCATTGTTTATTTAAAATGCTAAGTAAAAATATGTTGTCACCAAATATCCGAATTAAAACTTTGATAAATATTTTAAAAAAATATAAGTTGCCGAGAATAACAACATTTTCAATAATAATTTCATTGTCAATCCAACTTAAACATAATAACGGATCAAATAATAAAGATACTTAATAAGTATACTTAAATACTTTAATGGGCCTTATTACAGTAAACACTTAACCAAAATACTGAGAATATAAAATACGTAAATAAGTAAAAATAGTTCCTGCAGGAAAATCTGCTTCTGCATGGCCACCTTTGTATCCACTCCAACCCAGTCCCAGCTTATGCATCACCTGCGATGTTGGTAAAAATTTGGGTGAGTCATACAGACTCAGTGCATAGTTATTTCACATGTCTCCATACATATGGGCTTGGCCCATATCCACATAGTTCATATACAACATTATGCAAAAATGCAGCCCAACCCATCCTAATGTCCATCCGTCACACCTACCTCGGCAGACCTGCTGCCCAAGGCCGTGGCTAATCCACCGATCAACCGAGTGATCCACATATCCTACCTTGGCAGACTTGCTACTCAAGGCCGTGGCTAAGCCACCGATCACCTAAGTGATCCCACATATCAATCCGTCCGCGGTGATGCACACAGCTATCAACCGCCGAGATGGGCACCTAGCCAACACCTCCCTTGATGAAGCACATAGCTAACATCAAGCGCCAATGTAGCACAAGGCTAACATCAGACCACATACATAAATATGTACACCCTTTCCTTCGATATTCATATCCCAATCCCCATGCATATATTAATCTCATGGCAGGATAACATTATTAACATAACGAGCATACAACACATGCTTGCATCAATATCACATATATCACTGAAAGATTAACACCATAACCACTAACCTGTTTATTCGATCACCCACCTTGGGTATCCATCATCTTAGCCCTTATTTCGGCTAACATGCACATCATACACATTTACATATAACACATATAAACAAGCAAGAGAACAATGCGATAACTACGCACCTGACTATTTAGCGAAATCCTGAACTATTTGAATCTAACCGGATCTTGGAACGTGGTTTTCATCCTTCCTTAATGCCGCTTTGGTCCTATTTCTTCAAAATCCCGAAATCACACACTTGCACCTTTAATAGTCGAAATCCCTTAGATAATCGAATCCAAGAGACTTCCTCAATGCTTCCTTCTTTCGGCTACACACACAAAAGAACATACTTAATGGCACTATGACATTCGGCCATGTTATAAAAACCAAGACCAAATACTTGGTTTCGACATACCAATATAAGAACTCAAAACCAATTGTTTAAGGAAAAATACTTACCACTACACTTGAGATGAAACTAAGAGCAAGAGATCGACAACACCACCCTAGGAGATTCGGCAATGGCTTCAAAGGTATCTGCACATTCGGCTATGGCTCAAAATAATGATGAAGAAGAAAAGGAAATAAGGCTTATAAGGTTCGGCTAAGAAACAAGTAGAGGAGAAGAAGAAAGGAACATAAATGGCCTTGAAACACTTGGAGTTTCGGTCAACACTTAAAGGGATGAGCAAGCCGAAACTAGGTGGCTTTTAGAGGATTCGGCTATACAAGAAAATTAGTAGAAAATAAGGTTTTAAGAAAAGAAAGAGAATAGGGAGAAAAATGTAAAGAGATTCGGCAAGGAGACTAAAAAAAATCAAAAAGATGGACACACTCCTTAAGAAAAATTCGGCACTTATTTGCTCCCTAAAGAACCCCTTGGCCGGCCACCACCTTTCCTCTAATCCAATCCCATAATAATCTCCTATTTAATTTCTTTATCACCCATTTGAAATAAAAAAAAATTCAGCATTTATCTTCTATCTTATCTCTTAATCACCTATTCAAATAAATAAAATAAAACAATAATTATTCTTCTCTTCCAGCCGAATTTAAAAAGAAACATCAAGCTTAACCTCATCTATTTGAAAGTCCATGTGCAGACCACTAGCTCCTCTCCTTGACGCAAAAATAAAACTTCCCCCCTGCTTCCCTCGTTGCTAGAACCTCCCTGCTCCAGGCGTCATTTATCAAGGCCCTAAGTGGCGCCTTGAGGCCACTTTACCAAGACCCATTTCATGTCAAATTCCCCTTACATATTTCCCTTAAAGCCTCCTTAGCCCAACTTCCCTTCTTGACGCAAAATACAAAAATAAAACACTCCCATGCTGCCCTCAAGACTCGACCCTCTTCCCTCCTGAAGCCCCCTTGCACCTTAGCGCCCCAAGCCACTTTGCCAACTAATTTCTTGTGTCCTAAACTCCACAAAATTTCTTTTAAGGCCTCCTTACCCAGTTTCCCCTTTTCACTTAAAATTCCAATATTTTCCAAAGTTTTTCCCCTTCACCTAAAGTTCTCAAAAACTCCTAAAATATATCCAAACACACTCCAAACCTACTATCACTTGAATTATGCATTAAATGCATAACCCCTAAATCCGGGATATTACATTTTAATAATAAGAAGAAACCATTTTCATCAATGGAATATTTCCTACTGATATCTCATTGCTGATACTTTGAACAATAATTTATTAAGGAAACAGAAATAACAAAATCTCAAAACATAGAGCTACACAGAAAATACTCATAAGTACTAAAAATAATCTTAACAAAAGCCACACAATCTTCCTTTATTTTTATTGAGTAATAGCTAGTAAAACTGGACGCTAACATCATACGGACCTTATCGTCAACTTTCTATCTTTGCATGATGCAGAAAACCAGAAAAGATAGAGCAATTTCGATCATAGCTCAAATAAACTACAATGCTTTCATCTACCTGTAAATTTAGCTGACATTCTTATACTATAGGAATTTCATTCGAAATCTTGCAGATATATATACCTTTGAGAGTAAATGGAAAAATATAATAGTCGGAAGAGATTGCTATAATTTCTCAACCATAAACACTACATTTAGTCATTAATACATCTCGATCATGATTTCACTATCTAATTCTGTCATTACTAATCTGATATTATTCTAATTGCAAACAAAAATAAATTTAGAATAAATTCAGCAATTACATACTTTAGGCCTCATACCTGGATGAGTTAATTAGCTGAGTCTGACCTTTCTTTAACTATAACATTTCGGAATCCGAATGATTTTCATATTAATCTGACATCTTTTCTGCAACTGTGTTCATTTACTAAACCATTCTCAACTCTGATCACATTGTCAATTAATCTACAATTCAACTCTTTAGTCTTCCAGTTGTAAACCCATTCGGTCTAAATTTCATGAAATTTCTTTATAACATACCTTATTGGAAGGGGGTGAGGTTGTAACGCCTCAGACTTGCCTCTTATATACTCATGCATATGACTTAACACTCATCAATATATATATTTTGTTTCAAGGAACTTAACATGCATACTCATTTTACACAACCTTCCTATCATCTTATACAAACAAGTGCACTAATACTTTCATTCATAAATCTCGAGTAAAATTACTCTTAACATTCACTTAATTTCACAAGTTATACTCATAGCATCATACAAATGCCAAACAAACATGAACACTTATCATAGTATAAACTTTCCTTTCATCTCATTTTTCATATTTCAAGAGAAGTTCCCATCCACAATTTATTCATCATCACATAAACATCATAAACTACTATTATTACTTTTTACGAGTCTCAACTCATCATAAACACACTGTCTACACTATCAAATTTAGCTCGGTTGAAGTGTGCATTTGTCTAATAAAACAATTTACATCAGGGTCGGGAGTCATCACACTATCACAGTTCAATAGGGCATGTATAGCTAGACTCCCACACTCACTATGGTAGTCCAAGAACCGACTAAACCATAGCTCTGATACCACTAAATGTAACATCCCTTACCCGTATACTACGCCGGAACTGGGTACGAGGGATTACCGGACTTAACAATACATTCTACCAAATCCCGAGCCACAAAATTTCACTTATAATTTAAACTTTAACAAACACATGCATAGACAAGCATTATAACTCCATGACCAATATGAGCCACAACTCATGGCTAAATACAGAATAATCCTTATTACCGTTATGAAGCAATACGTTTAATCAAATTAATTAACACATATACAAAATGACTTAGTCAAGCCCCTATACATGCCATAACTTAAATCATTTATAAATAAAAATACCCATAGATAGCTTGATAGTATGAAGGATCTCTGACAACCTTCAGCCCGAGCTTATTTAATAGGACTCTGAAACATGGGAAAGAAAAGGGGGTAAGCTTATAAAGCTTAGCAAGTTCGCATGTAAAAATAATAAGCATTAGCAATGAATTTAGCTTACTACTAAGCTGTCATAACTTGCATAAATAATGCTAAGTTCTTACTTTCTCAACTTACTCATTTGTAGCCTTACCAAAGCCTCAATGAGACAAATCCTCACAACAAGTTCTCTAATTGATACAATCATTAAATCACATGCTTATACTTTATTACTCATGTTCAAATTAATATGTCTACTTGAATCGCTGTCACTAAATTATTTATTTCTTGAACTACAAAGCTCCAAATTACAAACCGCTAATTTTCCCTGAAACTAGACTCACATATATTCATACCATAAAATTTATAGAATTTTTTGTCTTGCCAATTAGTACAATTTATTCATTAAAATTTCCCCTGTTTCACTATTCGACTGTTCTGACCTCTCTTCACTACGAATCAATTATCTCCTTGTACAAAATTCAGATGACCTTATTTTTTAGTTTATTTGAAACTATACTCATTCAGAATTTCAGAAATATAAATTATATCACATAATTATTTTTGTACAATGTTTAATGATTTTTCCAAGACAGAACAGGGGACCACGTAGTCATTCTGAACTAGTCTCACAAAAATTTAAATATCTCAAATTATACAAATCCTTTGTTTGCTCTATTTCTTTTACATGAAAATAGACTCAATAAGATTTAAATCAATATCTCTTCCAACTTATAATTAAATTTCTACTATTTTTGGTGATTTTTCAAAATCACGTAACTGTCGCTATCCAAAACAGTTTTATTTGTAAATTTTTGCTCTCACTCACTTTAGTTGTATTCATTACTTACCTATAACAATCTTTCCAATTTCCGATTACATATCAAGCATATTGCTCATACGTTGCACATGAATATACCTACACTTATCACTACAAGCCACACATAATTTCACTTAATCGATTTTTCCTGGTGAACTCATCGGTAACCTTACCAAAGGCTTAGAATACAAAGGGCACCTTACTTAATAGCTTGCTTACATACCTGCAACATTCTCACTTAACACATGAGTACTCTTTCATAATATAGGCATATTACCAATCATGTCATAAAGTGTCACAAGCATAACTGAAAACTCATCACTTACTTAATACTTGATAATCTCAATTACTTACAATCTCAATATTAAATAAGCCTTAAATGCATACCTGTACTCATACCTGTACTCTTTCTTCATGTTCTCACCTTGTCATTTCTTTAACTTACTCTTTGGACTACTCGAGAACCTTTTCCTTTTTGACCTTACCATTGCCATGTCTTGACATGGTCTTACGTGGTATCCTTGCCTTATGAACTCACCAATGCCATGCCTTGACATGGTCTTACATGGGACCTTTTCCTTATAGTAACTCATCAATGCCATGTCTTGACATGGTCTTACATGATTTCCTTGCCTTATAGAACTTATCAATGACATGCCTTGGCATGGTCTTACATGATATTCTTATCTTACCAAATGCCATGTTCCAAACATGGTCTTACATGGTATCATTGTCTTACCAAATGCCATGTTCCAAACATGGTCTTACATGGTATCCTTGTCTTAGTGCCAATGCCACATCTTGATGTGGTCTTACATGGAGTCCTTAATCAATGTCGATGCCATGTCTTGGCATGTTCTTACATGGCATCCTTAACCGTCAATTCCTCCTTTAAGGCCATGTTATGAACATGGACTTTTCCGTCAATTCTTCCTTAACTGCCATGGTATAGCCATGGACTTTGAGATATCAATGTCTTGTCAAGTCATAGCTGAAACATACTTGCTCAAATTCTCAAGGTTAGTCGCATAACTCAATAATAACATTACTAATAACAATAATTGCATAATAATAAAATGCTACTCAACTTACATACTTACATTCTAAATCTCATCATATCATCAACTTAACTTATTCTCATCAAACTATGCTAGTCAATACTTTCTTGTTATCATACAAAGCCATAATACAAAATATGGTCTAACATATAAATTATACAAGTTCTCTTTCCAATATCGAATTATTATCGAACATTAATTATTATATCTGAAACAAATACTATAGTATTTATGGCCAAAATATCAATTTATCATTCAAATATGCATAATTAAATGCTTATTAAACATATGAACTTACCTCCATACCAAAACGGTCATTTTACCAACTTTCCCGATTTTCGATTTTCCTCCTGTTCTAGGTCCAAATCTCATTTTTCGGGGTTTAAGACATCACATTTCACTTATTTAATTAATGTACTACTCAAAACAGTCCCTAACTCAAACTTTGGCAAAATTATAATTTTGCCCCTAAACTTTTGCATAATTATGATTTTGTCCCTAGGCTCGAAAACTAAACTTCATCCCTTATTCTTATGTCTTATAACATGCTAATCATTTTTCCCTTCTATGGAAACATCAAATTCTTGCTCTAACATGCACTTATGTACATTAGGTATTTTTGCCGATTATGTCGTTTTACTCGTTTTCACTTAAAATCACTTAGTAAAAGTTGTTTAACATAATTCTAAGCTTCATATTCTGCCATAAAACATCAAAATAAATACATTTCACCTATGGGTATTTTTTCCAAATATGAACCCTAGGTTAAATTATTGCTAGAATAAGTTAAATCAAGTTACCGGGACTCCAAAAACGTAAAGAACATGAAAAATGGTGCTAGAATGGACTTACCATGAAGCTTGGAAAGCTTGAAAACCCTATCTATGGCTTCCCACATGTTAAATTCGGCCTAAGCTTGAAGATGGACAAATTTGGCATTTAAATTTTGTTTTTAATTCATTTAATTCACTAAATTACCAAAATGCCCCTTAAAAAAATCTTTTGAAATATACCCATCCATGTCCATTTTTGTCCACCAACTTAACCAATGGCCTAATTATCATTTAAGGACCTCCAATTTAAAATTTCATAACAATTGGACACCTCTAACATGTAGAACTCAATATTTACACTTTTTACAATTTAGTCCTTTTGACTAAATTGAGTGCCTAAACGTCAAAATTTTCGAATGAGATTTTCACGAAATCATTCCGTGAAATTGTAGACCATAAAAAATATAAATAAAATTAATTTCTCAACATCGGATTTGTGGTCCCGAAACCACTGTTCCGACTAAGCCCAAAATTGGGCTGTTACAATGGAAGCCAGAGTAGCCAAAGCATTTGCCATCTGGTTTCGTCTCGTAGGAGATAATTGAAATCAATATCATCAAACTCCTTAATTAACCCTAAAATTATCCTTCGATAATTGATCAATTTAGGGTCTCTTATCTCCCATTCACCCTTCAGTTGGTAGATCACCAATGCAGAGTCCTCATATACTTCCAACACTCTAATTTTGTGTTCTATGGCTGCACGAAGTCCCATGATACATGCTTCATACTCTGCCATATTATTCGTACAATCAAAATCCAATTTGCACGTGAACGGATAATGATCTTCATTTGGGGATACCAAGACTACCCCAATTCCATTGCCTATAGCATTTAATGCTCCGTCAAAGTTCAATTTCCAAAGGTGATCTTTCATAGCGTCCTCTTCAGTAGCTGCCGCGTACATTAGCTCTTCATTGGGGAAATCAAAGTTCAGAGGCTCGTACTCTTCTAGAGCCCTACTGGCCAGAAAATCTGCTATTGCGCTTCCTTTCACGGCTTTTTGGCTCACATAAACTATTTCAAATTCAGAGAGGAGAATTTGCCATCTAGCCATACTTCCATTCAGAGTAGTTGACTCCATCATATATTTTAGCCGGTCCAACTTCGAGATTAGCCATGTCATGTGGTATAGCACGTATTGCCTCAACCTTCGAGTTGCCCAAATTAAAGCACAACACAATTTCTCAATCGGCGAATATCTTATTTCACACTCAGTGAATTTCTTATTGAGGTAATATATCACCTTTTCCCTTCTTCCTGAATCATTGTGTTGACCTAGCACACACACCATAGAGTGATCAAACACCGTCAAATACAGGATTAATGGCATATCTAGGCAATGATGTGACAATACTGGAGGACTTGACAAGTATCGCTTGACCTTATCAAAATCTTTCTGGCATTCATCATCCCACACGCCCGGATTGTGTTTCTTCAGAAGATGAAATATGGGATCACATTTCTCGGTTAACTGTGAGATGAACCGAGCAATGTAATTTAACCTTCCCAAAAAACTTCGAACTTCTTTTTGAGTGTGTAGCAGAGGCAATTCTTGTATAGCTCGGACCTTGTTTGAGTCAATCTCAATTCCCCTCTCGCTGACTATGAAGCCCAACAATTTTCCCGATCTAGCTACGAAAGTGCATTTGTTGGATTGAGTTTTAATTAAAATTTCCTCAATCTCAAGAACAACTTCCTCAAAACTTGTATATGTTCCACTTCTATTCGGTACTTTGCGATCATATCGTCGACATAAACTTCGATTTTTTTGTGCACCATATCATGGAACAAGGTCACCATGGCCCTTTGATATGTCGCTCCTGCATTTTTCATCCCAAATGGCTTTACCTTATAACAAAATGTACCCCATAAGGTTATGAAAGTGGTTTTTTCCATGTCTTCAGGATGCATCTTTATCTGATTGTATCCCGAGAAACCATCCATGAAGGAAAACAATGAATAGTCTGTCGTATTGTCTACTAAAGTATCAATGTGAGGTAAGGGGGAATTGTCTTTCGGGCTGGCCTTATTCAAGTCTCTATAATCTACACACATTCGTACATTCCCATCTTTCTTAGGGATAGGCACAATGTTGGCTACCCATTCTGAGTATTTGACTTCCTACATGAATCCGACATCAAACTACTTTTTGACTTCCTCTTTTATTTTTAGCACAATGTCTGGCCTCATTCTTCGGAGCTTCTGCTGAACCGGTTTCCAATCCTCTTTTATGGGAAGGCGGTGTACAACGATGTCAGTGCTTAACCCTTGCATATCTTGTTATGACCACGCGAAGATATCTTTGAATTCCTGAAGTAACTCTACGAGATCTCGCTTCGTTTCTTCAGTTATGCACGTTCCAATTTTCACTACCTTTCCCTCTTCCATGGTCACAATCTCTATTGTTTCTTCATGAGGTAGAATTTGCTTTTCCTCTTGTTTTACCATTCTTAACAAGTCCGGAGATAAACCACAGTCTATGCCATTTTCAAAGCCTAGGATCCCTCTAAACACATGTTTTGCTCAAAAGGAGATTCTAAATCCGGAGCAACGTTACTCATGTCATTGATATCCGGGGGCATGTTGTAGATACAAAAGAATACACAAAGAACTAATTAATTTGAGAATAACTATTGGTACGGTATTCTGATGAATAAAATGAAATAATCTAAAAGAACGAGAAGGTATTTATTCAAAATGATCACAAGTACGTATTCCATAATGCTGTTTAGACATAAATCTTTTTCACAAAGGAATTCTTATTGCTTCTAGGCTTAATGCAACAAGTGTGTTCAGAACATTACTCTGAGTAAGCTCTAGAAACTACAGGAATTTCTTCTGCAGTCCAATTATTCAGAACACTCCCAGGCTCATAAGGGCGGATATCTGACAAGGTCCCCCCTTCAGTGGTTTCTTCACATATGGCATTGATATAAACATTTTCCAACCTTTCTTCAATGTCTTTTTCCTCTAGTGTCTTTTGTTCAGGATGAATAATCCCTCCTGATACAAAAGTCTTGGAGATATGAGGAATTATCATGGATTCCCATTTGATTTCTTCACCACTCACACTTGCCCTTCTTCTTTCCTGTTTTTTTTCTAATTCCTTCTTTCTTTGTCTCGCTTTGGCTTGAACCATAAACCAAAGCGGTCATATTTGTCTTTCGGCATAGGCACCTCAATTCTTCCTTGAAGACGCCTCCCAAGTCCTTTTCTTGGTAAAGCTCACGTTCCAACCATCAATTGTAGACCCATCCTTGTATTTTTGATATTTTCGGCACCAGAATCTTGCTCCCCTCAGTGATGAATGTCGCATTTACAAATTCCAAAAATCGAAATGAACATTCGATTGCTTCGTCATCTGTTTCCAAATATGGCACATCACTAGTTACAGTTACAATGATATCCTCTTCAGCATTTATCGTTATCAACTAACCTTCTAATACTAACTTCAACTTCTGATGCAGCGATGAAGGCACTACCCCTGCCGAATGTATCCAAGGTCTCCCGAACATGCAGTTGTATGAGGGCTTAATATCCATCACTAAAAAGTCCACCTCATATGTAGTTGGGCCAATCAACAAAGGTATTTTTGTTCTCCCAATGACTCTTCTTTCTGTGCCATCGAATGCCCGCACTATATTCTGAAACCCCTTCATGTGCGAGCTAGCTACGAGTAATCTATTTAGTGTAGACAAAGGTAATACATTCAATGCTGACCCGTTATCTATCAAAACTCTCGACAATGTATATCCTTTACATCTGGTGGTTATGTGCAAGGCTTTAGTAGATCCCATACCTCCTGAGGGTATTTCATCATCGTTAAAGAAGATGAAATTATCATCACTTATGTTATTAACCAGTCGATCCAGTTTATTGACAGAGATATCATTAGTCACATACGTCTCATTAGCATATTCATCAATGCAATTCGATGTACCTCTGAACTTAGGAGCAAAGCTAGTATAGATATACGAGCTGGCTGTTTATGCAATTGTTCCACCACACTATACTCGTTATGCTTCAGAAATTTCAAGAATTCCTTAGCTTCTTCCTCATTTACTAGTTCATTAATAGACAACTCAGGTTCCACTATTTTTCCTTTCTTTTGTTCTACTGTCGGAGCTTTTCCCTTTACAGGTTCTGTTCGGGCATTTACCAAATCATAGCGTCTTCCACTACGCGTGTGAGAACCTATATTTTGATCCTCAGTGCTGGTTGAACTCTCTTTTCCCGGGACTGTCACATTACAATTGTAATTCCAAGAGACCCTTTTGTTATCCTTGTAAGAAAAAACTGTTGGTTTCTAAATTATAATCTTTGGTGTCTGAATCCCTACTTCATTTTTGGGACGTGGAATAATGATCACAGGATAATTGACTTTTGAGCCCTTCCTCTTTAGCCTTTTCATAAAATTCTTTTGAGCCCTTCCTCTTTAGCCTTTTCATAAAATTCTATCTCCTTGTTGTCTATCAGGCCCTGAATCAAAGCTTTGAACTCCTCACATTCTTTAATTTTGTACCCCATTTCATGATGAAACTCACAATAGTTTCCTATCTCATCACAACTTACTTCTAGATTCGACATAACTAACCCCCTTTTTGCCATTTCCTTCGAAATGCATTTCAAAGAAGTTTTTACCACTGCGATATCAGTCTTGATTTTTCTCCTTGCCTTTTAATCAATCGCATTTACTCCACCATCAGTGTGATTGGGTAGCGGGTTGTCGGTATTTGGTGCATCATCAAATTTTACAATGCCCATTTTAATAAGTCTTTTAACGACTTTCTTAAAGGTCATGCAATTTTCTATTGAATGCCCCAAAATTCCCGCATGGTAGTCACATTGAGTGTTTGCATCGTACCATTTGGGGTATGGGGGCTGTAATGGTGCTAGGTAAAAATAAGACATCGCGTGTGCATCAAACAGGCTCTGATATAACTCTCGGTACGACATTGGGATAGGAGTAAACTGGAGCTTTTCTGAATTCATCCTTTGGTTAGATTCCTGCCTTAGAGGAGTCTGAAGGCTAGTGGTTGTCGTCCTTGGTGGGTCAACGGTAATTTGCTTTGAGTAGCCCCTTACTGTATGTTCCCACATTGTTTCCCTCATTTTCTTTCTTTCTCGGGGTTGATCTTTTGGCACTTTCCCCCACATCTATTTTACCGCTTCTCATACCATTCTCAATCATTTCACCAGACATCACTATGTCCGAGAAACTCGTTGTGGTGCTCCCCAACATATGGTTGATAAACGGGGCTTTCAAGGTGTTGATGAAAAGCATTGTAGTTTCTTTCTCCAGAAGAGGTGGCTGGACTTGTATGGCAACTTCCCTTCATCTTTGGACGTATTGCCTGAAGCTTTTATTCTGCTTCTTCTCCATACTCTGTAGTGTAATCTTATCGGGTGTCATGTCCGTTACATGACTGTACTGCTTCATAAAAGCTTGTGCTAAGTCTTTCCATGAGTTGATTTGGGCACGACTTAACTGATTGTACCATTTGGTTGCTGACCTGATTAGACTGTCCTGGAAGCAGTGGATCAGTAGTTGATCATTGTTGACGTATCCTGTTATCTTTTGACAGAACATGGTTATGTGAGCTTTGGGGCAACTAGTCCCATTGTATTTTCAAACTCCGAAGTTTTAAACTTTTAAGATAGTACCAAATCTGGGACCAAATTCAGGTCCTTGGCATCAGTTCTACAATGGTAATCAGCATTTTCCATTGCTCTAAATTTTTCTTCTAACCATCTGCACCTGTCCTCAAGCTGTTTCGGCAGTTCCGCTTTTGCTTTTTCCATTTCTGTCACATCATCCAAATCGGGGACTATGGGGTTGGTTGGGTTAGAACCTGATCCCGCTTGGAAATTCATTAGCACCGAAACACCCCCTGAAATTGTTGAGGTTTAATTGTGACGGACGCTCTTCGAGGATACACTTCAGGATGGGTTGGGGTAAAACCCGGAGGATAAAGCGGTTCCTCATTATCTTCTTCAGTATTAACCATGGGGGTCTTTCCTTTGTCTATTCCTCCCGCCAGTAATTGAGTCAATTGAGACATCATATTTTTTTGTGATTCCATCATCCGGTCCATCATATCTTGTTGGACCTTAGCCAGCTGCTCTTGCATTTGCAATTGAAGTTTATCTTGCATCTCCCTTTGGAGTTGTTCAAGTTTTTCTAATCTCTGATCCATATCTTTCGTCTTGGTTCAGGTACCGTAGGGATGTTTGGTTTTGCTGGTGTCCAGGTTAATGCTGAAATAATTTCAACCAATTAGGGCCTTCCCATGAAATCCAATGCATATGATGTAATGCCATGTGAATGCATGAAATGAATGCAAAAAGGTGTCGACTCTGATTCAATTTCCATTAGAAAACTTTGCCAGAAAATAAAGTTTTTTACATAAAATCAAGTTACAAATAAGGCTTTTCCATAATGCTTAAAGCTTTAATTTTCTTAAGTAGTGAAGCTAACTCCTGTCCTCGATCTGACTGCAACTCATACTTCGCACTCAGTATATCCGCTTGTACCGCCAAAGTCTGCAAGTAGTCAGCTATCTCTCGAATTTGGGTTATGGCTTCTCCCATAATGTAATCCATGTTTCTAACTTGATTCTGCGAATGATAAAGCTACTCCCTCCACCGTTTTTCACTTGTTTCGAAAAACTCAATCCGCATTTCACAATTCCGTAATGCTGCCTCTAGTTCTTCTATTTTCCATTTCATTTCTTCTATCTTACTTAAGCTCGCTCTCAATTCTTTCACAGAATTACGACTTCGGTAATGATGAAGAGATTTCTCAAGTTCCGCTACTCTAGCCCTTAACTCGCTCCGTTCATTTATGCTTTCTCAGAGGCTTTTTTCCAATGCTTCATTTT
Organism: Gossypium australe; assembly: GCA_005393395.2. Classification (NCBI taxonomy): domain Eukaryota; kingdom Viridiplantae; phylum Streptophyta; class Magnoliopsida; order Malvales; family Malvaceae; genus Gossypium; species Gossypium australe. The sequence goes on from CM016616.1 coordinate 124,403,071, forward strand.
GTGCTTGTGCCTCTTGAAATTTCTCTTCCCATTGATCAGCTTTAGTCATTTCCTCTCGAACCTCCTGACGCCACTGTTCTGAAGTTTTCCCTAACCCAGCAGTCCTCATCGATAGACGCATCTTCTTATAGTCTGCCTTTAAATTATCCAGATCCTCTTCAGCCCTATTTTTCCCTTTTCTTAACTTCTCAGCCTCTGACTTCTGCACTTCTACATCTAATCTCAAGTGCATTTTTTCTTCCTCCAGTTGCTCAATCCTCTTCCCGAACTCGGAACTCTTCTTTTCAAAGTCTGTCTTATAATCTTTAGCTCTGACGGGACAACCTGTAAGTATTCTTCCATTGATCGAGCACCTTCTAAACTCGGACCAGGAAAATTATCATTAATCCTTTTGCTAAATCATTCGTTGTATTCAGGCATCATCATAGAACCAACAGCCAATCTCTTCATCCGGCAAGTCTGCTTCCAAGCATCCGAAATCTCTCGAACCTTTTTCTTATAATTGTCGCCTTTATATGAGAACTCACATTGAGCAAGCCCATAAGTTGCCGGTATAAATTGCCTCGACTTATACTGCCTTAATACAAGCAAAGGAGTGTATCCAATGGCCCCCCAGATTCCAGGCAAAGGTACATAACCAAAACTCTCACACCTATAAAGGATCTAATCAGGGATCATCCAAAAGGTTCTCCATTCAATATCTTTCTCTTTGAGATTTTGAAGAATTCCCATCCACCTTTCTTCTGAAATGTCGTCTCTCCTTTGCATAGATACTTCTTCTATTAATGGAGAATAACTCTCAAAGAAGACCCAGTAAGAGACCTTGTCTACCTTTCAAAAATGTCCATGAAACCATATTAATAACAGCTGCGCACATCCAATAAATCTACCTTCGTCTGCCCTCTAACACAGGCTCAAAGACCTGAATGTCTCAGCTAGAATTGTAGGTACAGGTGTGACTCTTTTATAAAAGCGATCGAATAAATCAGCGACTGCTTAATCTATATGCCTTAAAGCTTTAGGAAAAATCACCAAACCATAAATGCTCAAGGCGAAAATGTCAACTTTTTCTTTACATCCGCGTGTGCTAAAATCAAGTCTATCAGGTTCACCCAAGGAATACATTTTCCATCCACTTTCTGTTGAATTCGAGCCGTAACCCAAGTCTCACTCATCCCAGTAATATTCATTAACTTCTTCATAAAAGTTGGGGCATTAGCGGCTCTAGAGTAAGCTTTATCGACTTGGATCTTTGGACAACGCAGCAAGGTCGTATATTCCTCCACAGTGGGCACCAAGTCCACCTTTCCGAAAGTGAAACAGCTATAGACAAGGTTCCAAAACTGAGTCATAACCCGAAACAAATGCTTGTCTATCTTGACATCCAACAAATAGGGTATATCGCCATAATTTTGGTAAAACAACTGCTTAGTTCCCTCATCCCAGTGGGCCCATATGTCTCTCAATTCTTGTAGTTCATTTTGTATCACACTGATGCGGGTGAAGCCCCACAACTCCGATGTATATCCTTCAGCTAGACTATCCCCTTTCTCTAGTTGTAACTTCTCTGACCATGTGCGGACGGCCACATTATCCTCGACTTTATTAAGAAATACATTCTCCATGTTAAGTCTTCTAACTTAATAACCGAACACGAATCGACTCCTCTTTAAATATACAATATCATGCAATCACAACCCAGAATAAAAACACACAAGTCAGTATCAAATAATAAGATTCATGGCAAATGGAAAATAATCAAACACCTATATGGATAACCACTAACATTTAGCATCATTCCATCTGTTGAGTTCCTATGGTTCACTATATGAGGTGGGGTTCTAAAGAAAAAAGGTACCTGAACCAGCAGATTCCTCAATCCTCACACATTATAGGTTCATATGGATCGAGTTCGGTTCAGGGGAATACATTTCCCTATGGCCATGCGGAGATGAAAATCTCATGAAGACATAGATACGGATGTATCTCGGAAGTAATCCACTAGCCTATGCGAAGGTGAAAACCTCACGAAGGCATAATTTCTCACTCCCACTTAAAAGGTGTAACCCTAACGGTTATGCAATGCAATGCCAAAGTATTCTACTAGAGACTCAGACCACAAAAATCATAAAAATTACAAACAAATGCGACAAAAGAATCATGATTTTTCAAACCAAATTTTCAACTTTTGACAAAAGGACAAAAAATAATCAATTTTACGGCCTGACTCTCTTACAGGTCCCCAGTGGAGTCGCTAATCTGTCGAAACCATTTTTTATGTTTGGAAACACGGGGATTGACTTTAAAAAGAAAATGGAGTCGCCACCAACCTTTTTTGTTTAGGTGTGATCGGATCGCCTATAAAACATTTTTTTATTTTAAAAGAAATTAATTTTGGTTTACGAATTCCAAGAAAAATGAGTTCGGGAGTCAGTTACGCACTAGGAAGGATTAGTACCCTCGCCATACCCAAAATTGAACCTAATTGATTAATTAATGTCCTAGTGCCAAAAATTTGAAACAATTTTAAAATGCAATTCCATTTTAAAAAATTTTAAATAACTCGAATTGGATATTGAGATTCTCTTGTTTCGAATGAATAAAATATCACATCCAGCAAGCTAGGATATGACGTTTCAAACCCTCGATGCCAAGATCATCTGTAACATCCTGAAATTCAGAATTTTATGTTTTGCATTATATCATGCGTTAGGCTAGTTTAGAGTGTTAATTGTGTATGTTTAGGGGTCCTAAGAAGGCTTGGGGTTGAGTTGGGACCTAACAAAATTTTTGTGTTTAAACACTTTAAGGAGAGAAGGTAAATGGCATCAAGACTTAAGGAAATAAGTGTGTATTTTGCTAGCACAAGAGGGGCTAGTAATAGAGTGGTGTGGTGTCACATGAAGGGGCTTAAGGGGTGGAGTTCGAATCCCACCTATTGCAAAAAATTTTGATTAATTTTTGTGCTTCTTCCCAAAGTGTCGGCCATGGCTATAAATAAGGAAAGGAAGACTTTCTAAGTATGGAAAGAAGACTAAGGATTATGGTAAGGAGGAAAGCAAGGGAAAAACAAGGAAAGAAATAAAGGAAAAAGGTACGGGAGGGAACATGTTGGCCGATTTTATGGAATGTGTTTTGGAAAGAGTTTTTGGTTAACCTTGATCTTTTTGGTAAAGAGATGCACGGTTTTGGGAGGGGGACTTGGGAGCCGAATTTCCTATAGTCATTTTACAAGTTTTGGTGCATGAGAGGCTTGTTTTCTTTTTAGCATGTGTTTTCTTTTCCAATTCTTTCCCTTTGCTTGCCGAAACTCTAAAGCCAAAATTGTTCACCTTTCTCCTTTGTTGCCGAAACACTCACCTTATTTTGCTCATTTTCCCTTTGTTAGCCGAAACTATCTAGCACTTTTTCTCCATCTCTTCTTTTCCTTTTCACCATTTCCTCAACCCTTCTCTCTTCTTCTTTAATCAATATTTTGATGGTTGAATCTTGCTTGATCTTTTCTCTCTAAATAGCCAAAACTTTAATCACATTATTTCTTCTTCTTTCTTGCATTTTGGGTATTTCTTCTTGACCGAATTGGTAAGTGATCTCTTTCTCTTCTTTTCATTTTTTTTTCCTAGCCGAATGTGTGTCCATCATTATTCGATTGTTCTACTTGTTTCTAAACTGAAAACATCACTCTCTCCTATTCCCTCATATCGTAATCAACTATTTTTCGTAGTGTTCTAGTGGGTGGCCAAATACCACATCCTTGTTGATTCATCCGTAGTCATAAGCCCAATCGGTGGAAGTTGGATCTATTATTGTCAAGGTAAGGGATTTCTTCAAGGTTCATTTCGATATCTCTCAATACTTGGTTATTCCGCTAAAACGAATCAATGATTATGTTTAAACGTTTATTCTAGGGACTAATCGCTCGTTCGGAAGTAGTGGTAAGCTGAACTATCCCTAAACAACTACTTGCGCTCATCATAGTATTTTCTAATCGAGACTTTTCCAATGGAGGCAAGTGGTAGCGATTTGAAAGGAAAAGCGATTGGAGGACAAAAAGGGAGTGATTTGCAATTCCTACTCCTAAGTTCAAATGTAGGGCGGTATCAGTGATTCGGGCCCACCGGGTTGTGGACCATCATTCGGTGAGAATAGACAAATCGTGGTCGTTCACGATACTAAGGGTAAGCATTTCATTAGATTGTCTGATTTAGATTTGGATTAATAAAATCTCGTTTGTTGGTTAATCGAGTATAATGGTGATTTAGGTGCCGACAATCAAGAAGGTTTAGTCCTTACCGTAATCAGGTGTGTAATCTCACACCGAAATCCCGTAGATTCCGTAACACCCTGAATTTGGGCCTAGACTAAGTGGGTTCGTGTGTCGAGAGAATGGATTTTGTCGTTAAAAAAAACTTGTAATTATTGTTTGGATTTAGATTAATGTGTAATTATTGTATACTAATTTTTCCTCCCTTTTAAATATATTAACTGAATTATAATAAAATTTAATGTGGCATAATATTAAACTCTATGTAGTCAATTTATGCATCAATTTATCAAATATTTTCCATAATTTTGTCCTTGTCATATAATTAATTATTTTATTTATGTTATCAGTGTGATGAACGAAGTTATAATTTAGAAATATTAATTTTTCTATTATTCTCGATTTAATTTTTATATTTTAATATAATTTAGTTCTTATATTTTTTATAAATTAATTTCTATCGTTAAATTTTCGTTAATATACAATATGAGTATATATAATTTGAGTGTACTAAAAAAAATTAATATGTGGTTTATACTAAAATAAGATAATGGTCAATTTTTAATTGACCCTTAGATTATGCTAAAATTTGGGGATTTGATTTATATGCTTTACTTTTTTTTTTACATAGTTTGTCCCTCTACTTTTATAATGTCACTAATACATTTAAATAGTTAATTTTTCTTAAAAATATTATTCAAACAGAAATAAATTATTTTATCATGAAAACTTTGAATGGACATTTTCTTTTAAAAAAAAAATTATTATTGCATGTTTAGTTTAATTTTTAGGAGGTTTAGGAAGGGTTGGTAGTGTTGGAAAAGTCCTAGGCTCGATCTAGGGCTTTAGCAAAAATGTTGTTTTTTTCAGGGAGGTTGGTGGTAGTCATAAGGCTTTTAAAATATTGTTGGGTTAAAAGATATCACAAAGAAGTAGGTGGTCTGGTGGCTTGGGGCGTTTTGAATAAGTTGGTGGTCAAAGGTTCAAGTCTTGGACTTGGCAAAAAAATTTTTATCGCGCATAAGTTAGTATGAAGGCTTAGAGTTTAGACCTTATAATTAGTTGGGGCTGATTTACAACACAAAGAAACGACTGGCCCAGTGGCAAAGGCGTTAGGAGCAGGAGGGGGAACAGGGTTCTAGTCGCAGTGTGCGCTAAATGTTGTGTTTTTTTTAAGTAAACCTGGAGTGCGACAGAAGGTTTATAATTAAGTAGGGAGGAAATATGACTCAAATAAAATACGTGGCGCAGTGGCAAGGGGCGTGTACCATAGTGAAAAGGTTGGAGGTTCGAAGCTCGGTGTTGTCGAATATTTTTTGGATTTCTTTGGATGATTTGGTCGCTATGAAATAGGCCTTAAAAGAAGTTGAGAATGAAACATATCACAAGAAGAGTTCTGGTGTAGTGGTTGGTAGTGTGTGGTTGTACTTGGAGGTCTCGGGTTCGAGTTGCCTTGTGCACAATACTTTTCTATTTTGCTGCAGGCGTGGGGAAGGTGGTTGAAGTGGACCGAAACACCCAAAGAATGGCTGCTGTTCTGGGAAGGCAATTTGAATGTAATTCGAATTGGAGTTTTGGATAAATAAAGGAGTTTTTGGATGGGGATGAAGATACAATTTTGAGATAATAAAGGAATTTAATTGGTGATAAGTTTGAGTCGATTAGGGAGTGTAGATCTATTTATTTATCTATTTATTTATTTATTTTAGTATATATATGGGTGCCAAAATTCTCTTTAAATAGAGAGGATACCTCTTCAATTCCGGCATTTGAACCCCATTCTCTCAATCGTTTCTCTCATTCTCTTCTACAAGCCAAAACCCTAGTTGCTTTCTGTAATCTTTTCTTTTGAATTCTTCAGAAGCCGAAACCTTCTATTCCATTCTCTTCTTCATTCTTTTTCTCTTGTGCCGATTTCTCTATTAAGCCGAAATCATAGACCCCATTTGATTTCTTCATTAAAAGCCAAATTGTCATAAGACTTCTTTGAATCATCTTCACTTCTTGATTTTTTTGCAAAAAAACCGAAATCTCCCTAAGTGCTAGCCGAATTCCCTATGTTGAGGGCGTTATTCCGGGATTTGAAGGAGACCTGATCGTCTAGATCTAAAAGCTGAAAATCATTAGTCTCTAAGGATCATACCTCTTTTCGGGATTTTAAGGTAAGGTAGTTTTCTCTAGATTTTCGTTACGTTAGATTATCGTATTCGTAATCTTAACCCTATGTTATGGATTAACAACCACATGTTACGATGGTAGCAACTGATAAGGTCCCTCGATGGAATCAAATATGGATCAGGCAAATGAGGGGATTGGATCTGTAAAACCAATCCCTAAGTTTAAAAAGCGAGCGGTGTCAGCAGTTCGGGATTGGCCAGTAGGTTGTGGACCGGCATCTGAACAAAATCTTAGACAGATAGCAGTTTTAGCAACTTCTGATAGTGTCGACATAGAGAGTGTTGTCCTAACGGTAACCAGGTGTGTAACTTTCCACACCATCTAGATTTGTTTGCTAATACATGTATATAAATCTATTTTGTCCTGTTAAATGCCGAAATCCCGGCATAATGGTTAAAACCCGAAGAGGGTAAAATCAAATCACCAGGTTAGTGTTCTCTGTCATTCCTACGTGAATGTTCCTGTTAAGATGACATATGTGATAAGTATGCTGATTCCTGTGATTTCATGGGGTTGGGTTTGATGAAAGGGGAAGTGTTCTGTTGTAGCGGCTTTTGCCGTGACATGTTGTAGCGGCTTTTGCCGTGACCTGTTGTAGTGGCTACGGCCATGATCTGATGATGAGCAGCATGACTGCCATCGATGGTGTGTAGCGGTGTGGGTTGATTGTAGAAATCCCCAATGGTGTGACTGGCAGGTAAGGGTGGCGTGTAGCGGATGGAAACCTAGGATTTGGGTTGGACTTTGCATAATTTTTGTTATATATATATTAATCTGTTATTCTGTTCTGTGGGGCTAAGGCCCAAATCTAATGGTGCATGAGGGTTGCACACTGAGTCTCGCGACTCAACCAATTACTTAACATTTTCAGCTAGCACCTAGTGCATCGGACCGGGCTGGAGAGGAGCGCAAGGTGGCCATGCAAAAGAACATTTGGATTCAGCAAAAAGACTTTAGTTTATTATTTTATATTTTTATTTAATGGGTTTTAAATCTCATTGTAATAAGGCCATGGGCCACTGGATTCATATTTATTTTGGGGTTTTATTTTGGGCTTTGACTGTTACTAGACATTTAAATGTTATGTTTAATTAGACTAGGGCATGTACTAAATTTTGGTTTTAAATTCATAAAGGCATCAGTTAAATTTATATTTTATATATATTATCTAATTACTAAGTTTTCCGGTATAAACATTTAAGTTAGAAAAGATATTTTCCGAAAAAAAAGTGACATGTTTTACAAAAATTTCCTAGTGGCATGCCAGATCCGGTCGTGGTGTTTGGGCCGGGTTTGGGGTGTTACAGATTCGTGAATCACTATTATGTTGGAAGAATAGATCGTTGTTGTTATACAAGTCTAATATCCGTAATATAGCATGAATCGAATTATTGGCTTAAACATTATTATTTCTAAAATCTGTTAAAATCGGTATAAAATTTGTTAAATTACGAAAATGCCCTTATGGGCCAAATTACGAATATACCCTCAATGGGCCGTTTTTATCAAAATGCCTTAATGGGCCGAATTGCTTAAACGCCTTTAAAGTATCGATTTACGAAAATGCCCCTATGGGCCGATTTACCAAAATGCCCCTACGAGCTGATTTGCTAGAATGCCTTAGTGGGCCGAATTACCAAAGAACCGTAATGGGTCGATTCACCTTAATAAATTTGTAACATCCCAAAATTGGGCCTAGGAGAATTGAGCCCAATGGGCCTTAGGCGTAGTAGCGATTAAATTTTTAGAGAACAAGAGATCGGCTTAAATGCAAGTTAGACCTATTGGATAAGTGATTTTGGAAGGTTAGAGGGCTTCTATGAAGTCCCGGGATCAAATATTGGCTTTGGGGAAATTTTGGTTTTAGGTGAAAAAAACCCTGGAAGTTGGCAGATAGGCCTTAAGAATAAAATATGGAGAAAATAACACAAGTGGAGTGTGTGGTGTAGTGGCAAAGTGACGCCACATAAGAGACAAGGGGGTGACGCCACAAGGAAGGAAGGAGGTCCAAGGTTCAAGTCTTGGCTTTTGCATTTTGGTTTCTTTTTGCTTGGACCTTAGAATTTGGCCCATAGTTTATATTTAGTTGCGCATGGTTTAAGACACAAGAGGAGCTTGTGGCCAAGTGGTTAGCGGCGTGGATTATGTTGCAAGGGAGCCTGGGTTCGAATCTCATGAGAAGCAAGGGAGTATTTATTTTGCGGATTGGACGGCAAGAGTTTCAGTTGAATTTAAACTCTACTGAGGAAGGGATCCCACATCGGAAAGACACAAAGAATAAAGGTGAAGAGCTAGCTATATAAGGAGCATCCTAGGAGGAGAGTAAACACATCTTGGAGGGCGTTTGGGCACAAGAGTGGTCGGAGCGCGGATTAGCCCCAGAGTCCTATCAGGTGTGTAACTCTCTCTACTCTAGTTGTAGAGCGGCAAATGCCGAAATGCCGATTACACGGCATTAGTAGCCACACGAGCGTGCGAGCGCATGTGTGGGCTTCGACGCGATAGTTGAGGCCATCAGTAGTATTCTCGTGGGTTGGGGCTGCTTGGGCCTCGATGGGCCGAAGTGGGCCCAATGGGCCTGTGGGCCCATATGAGTAAATTGCATGATTGGTTAGTATATGTTGAACTAGACTAGGTGGAAGTTATATACGTGGCTAGATTCGTGTTAGGTGGGCCACACGAGCGTGTGGGCCCGGATGGGCCGAAATCGGGTTTTAGGCCCAATCGTCCGGTACAACCGGAAGTGGTAGCTGAGTCGCTAGTGGCGACATTAGGCCTTCAGAAAGGCCATTGCAGGTGTGAATTTACGGAAATACCCTTAGTAGGTAAAATTACGATTATACCCTTAGAGGTTGATTAGCATGATTATGTTGTTTAGTTTTGGCCGATTGTAGGGGAAGGCTTGATCTCGCATATCTCGGGTTGTGGCTAGTGCTCGAAAAGTGTTAAGGAAGGGGGATCTAGTGCGTTAGATCTTGATCTACGGGATTTGATAGTCGCATTAGTAACAAGGTGTGTAAACTAACACACTTCTTGCTTTGTATATGTTTGATAAACTGATTGATTGGTAAAACTGAAATAGTATGGTTGAGTGATATGATACCCTATGGGGTATGTGCACGGATTCAGGTAAGTCCGTTTCATTATGAGTACTGTTATTGATACATGATGTCATGATTTATGATGTATGTGCTATGAGATGCAACGTTAAACATGTTTGCATGAGTTGAATACTATACATGAGTTGGTATGATGATGGGTGATATGAGTGGAGGGGGCAGTGATATTTTGTGCTGACGAGCACCAGTGTTTTGGTAACACACTTTGTGACTTTGGGTCACCAGAGGTTTGGCACCTCCAGAGGTTTGGCACCTCAGCGTCTCGTCCCCGTGGTTTCGCACCACAGTGGGTTGGCCCCACAAGGCGGTATTGAGGGATTGACGCCAGTGATTTGGTATCACACGATGGGTTGGCCCCATCAATTGTTTTGTGACTTCGGTCACCAGTGTTTTGGTAACACACTTTGTGTCTTTGGACACCAGAGGTTTGGCACCTCCAGTGATTTGGCATCACATCTGTGACTATACGTCACCAGTGGTTTGGTACCACACGGGGTAGAGAAAGGTGTTGTGGATGGCTAGGTTGGGTGCATATTAATTGGATGCATGATGATCATGTTTGTATATGATATTTTGCTAATCCGGGAAAAAGGTTGGCACACTGAGTCTTGGTGACTCACCTTTTTCCTTTAACCATTTCAGGTAGTGCATAAAGCTGGACCGGGATCGGAGAGGACAAGGTGGCCCATGCCGAAGATGATGTTCAATTATTTCATGCTTGATTTTGATATAAGTACTTTATTTGAATTGTTGGGTTGTAATAAAGGCCATTTTATGTTTTTGGTATTACTTTAACTATGGTTTATTTAAAATAAATTGCTATGTGAAAATGATGTTAATCCTAGCAACCTATTTATGAAGAATATGTTTAATAAAGTTTTTTTTCTAATTCAGCTAATTTATAACTTCAAAGTTTCTCATAAGGTAATAAATAAACAAGGTTTTCAAAAGTTAATTTCTTCAAGGTTTATTCAAAAGTGAAGAAGATTTTCAACCGTCTTTTTTTTCTAGTGACATAACCAGATTCGGTCGTAGTGAATGGGCCGGGTTTGGGGATGTTACAAAATTACTTGATTAATGGTTGATATTTATATGTGGATATTTTATGTTATTTTATTATGTATGTGGCATTTTTACATATTGCATGGGATGGGAAAAATTGTATGGAGAGTAGTGTAGCCTGGTGGCATTGCCACAATTTGTATATTATTGTGCTTAAATACGATTTCAGTGGCTTGATCACAAAAATACTATATGATAGCAGTTTGACTGCAAATTTGGTGTGAGCGGCGGGGTGGGTTGACTTGATCCCCACAGGTGTGATTGGCTAGTTGGGGGTGTGATGGATGGATGGGTTGGGTTGCATACATTTCATTTAAATATTGCTATGTAAATGGGCTTCGGTCCAAGATGATACTATACGGGTTCAGGCCCAGTGGATGACGGTAAGGGGATTATACACTGAGTTCTAGTAACTCACCCCTTTTCTTAACCCTTGCAGGTAATGCTCAATGATGAGGACTTGGGCCATGGATGACTCGATGGAGGCCACGCTTTGGAAATAATATTTTCGAACATTAGTAAACTTCTTTTCCATTTTATTTCGTTACTTTTACTATTTTGGGTTTTAAAGTTGGAATAAGGCCTCTGGGATATTTTTATTTTGTTTTATGTTTGGTCATACTTATTATCTTTCTTGAATTATTTTAAATGGGGATTTTCTAAAATCATAAATAACGGTTTTCCAAAATTGATTAATAAATAGTTTTCATAATAAATATGCACAAATAATTTAACTCGAATTCTCTTCCGGATTATCAACAATATTTTCAAAAGCCACGGTTTTTAAAATATCACGAATTTGAATATCGGTTCTTCAATTAACCTCCCAAGATTAGTAGTACTTTTATCGAATATTTCTAATCAAACTTGTTTTCTTAACTATAACCAAATAACACCTATTTTAATACGAATCACAAGTTCTTTATACGTTTTCTTCATGTGACATGTCAGATCCGGTCGTAACGCATGGACCGGGTTTGGGGTGTTACATCATCTCATGATTTCCAAAGTTCATGCATTGAGATTTTTATAAGGATATTCAATTATTTGGACAAACGAAAAACCGAAACCTAGCACGGTAGGGTACGATTTCTCAGATTTCCAAACACGAAATATTGCCTTGTTTTTTGAAAACATGGACAAAATTTTAAAAGGATATTTGGTTATTTGGCCAAACGGAAAACCAAAACCCAGCACGTTAGGGCACGATTTCTCGAATTTCCAAACACAAAATATTGCCTTGTTTTGAGAAATTATCAAATGGGTGATTTTAAAATCGACTCGTAATGCATTTATTCAATTTGCTCGGGATAAAAAAGAAGTATCTAGTAAAAGTTTAAATATATTGGAATTTAAATCACAAAACAATACCGAGAAACACAAGCATAGCATCAATCATGAAATAATATATGAACTCAACATTATACAAATGAATAGAAATGATACAAACGATTTAAATGTGCAAATACACAATAGCAATTATTTCATGACATATTCCATTTCAAAAGACCTATTTTAACAATCAAAGACCAATAAACTAAATAATATAGTAATCTTACAAAATTTACATGGCAAATTAGTATAAAACAAATTTTGAATGATAACAAATGGATTTAAAATAAATAAGAAAGAGGAGTTTGAAACCAACAATTTATGAAAAAATTTAGAAAATAAATTATAATCAATATAATAATTTATAAATGAGTTTATGAAATAACTATTATGCAAGAAGAAATTTAAAATGTATGATATACAAAATAATCTAAAATCAAATGTACTTATCTAAAAAAAACTTAATAAATAATATGTATCTTTTAAAAAAAATAATATAGGAAAGTGTTTGAATAAATAAAACATAATTTAAATAAGATCTTTAAAAGAACAATTATATATTTATATATAGATTTAAAATAAGACATATACATAAATAGATTTTAAAAGAAAATACATACATAAAATAATATGAAAGTAATAATATATACATAAAATAAGATAATTTTAATACAAATCGTATATATGTATGTATAAATTAATAATAAATAAGAGTATTTAAATTAAATATTATGCAAGTCTTCAAAACGGAAAACAAATAAAAGAAGATTTTGAAATTAAATATTTATATAATAAATTAAAAGTATATACAACCGAAAGTATAAAGCAAAATAAACATTGTAAAATCAATAAAATGATTCAAAATAATTTATTAAAACAATTTCTAAAAATAAATGACAAATAAATTTAATACCATAAAAAGTTTGCAAAGATTATAAACAAAAACTAAAAAATACTTAATTGAAATAAAAATAAAATTAAAAGGCTATTTTATGAATAAATAAAATTATTTAAATAAAGTCAAGGACCAAACTAAAATGCGCCCAAACAATCATGGATTGTACTAGCAAATATTCCAATAGCCAAAACGCAACGTAGATAGGACCCAGTTGAAATGACGCACAAATCCTCGAGAAAGAATTAAAAAAAAGAAAGAAAATACAAAAAAACCTAATCGAATGTCAATACAAAATGGAGGGACTAAGTGCGCAATTATCCTTTCAGCATGTAAACACGCAGATCCTGAGGGCAATGGGTCGGATCGGATCGGGGCGGCCTTATACGGCGTCATTTTGAGGCTACTGGAATGAGCCCAAACGACATTGTTTCCTTAATGAACAACCTCTTAAAAACAAAATTAAAACAATCAGCCACTCTTTTTTTTAAAACAAAACCCTAGCCCCCTTTTATTCTTTTTAGCCAAAACCAAATCCCCTTTCTTACCACAGAACCACCACCTCCATCGGTGGTCGGTGGTAAACAATCACCCTCCGTTTTAACCCTATTAAAAAATATGCCAAAGATTTGACATGTATTCACCATAGTGGCAAGAGAAGGCTTCGATTTCCCCTTGGGTGCGACTTCAACGAAGGAGACGAAGCTCTGACGACGCTACCCAAAACAGGTACTCTCCTTCCTTTCCCCTTTTTATTTTCACATACAAAAACAAAAAAAAAACGAATTGAAAGCCAACAGAATCTGAAATTTTTAAGAAATTAAAAAATGAAAATCACCTTTGCAATTCTGATTTTTCCCTTTTGTATTCAGTGTGGGTAACCCCTTACAGATTTTCTTTGTCCCTTTTATATAGCCGAAAAAAAGAATCAGAATACAAGAGAAAAAGTTTCTATTTTCTCTATTGTCTACTATCTTTGCTGTCTTTTTCTTTTGCTTGTTGTTTTGTTTCCTTGTGCAGGTGTGTGACGCGCAGTGGAGGCCGTACCGAGGAGTGTACAGAGGTGGTTGACGTGGCGAGTACAGAGGCGCGACATGCGTGTGGGGGCTGTAGCCGTTGAAGGCATACGGTGCAAGGGTTAGCTAGGGTTTCTGTTTGTTTTTTTCTTTTTTGTTCTGTTTTGGGTTTAATGGTTTAAGTATTTGGGCTGCTATAATTTTGTTATTGGGCTTGTAATACTGGACTGTTAAAGGACTGTTAATAATGTTTTTTTTTCTAATTTGGTTAATAGGGTTTTGTTATTCGGGCCCGGGCAAATTTGGGCCCGTACACTAACAATTCCTAAGGTTCAACCGGGATTTTTTTCTCGCTTGTTGAACTTTGTCAAATTCATTCAAAGAGTAAATCACAATTCATACAATAACAACACAATTAAAGCATAAATAATAACGCATTATTTAAATACAAACTTACCTCGGTTCAAAAATAGCAGAAATGAACCTAATCGTCAATAACCTTGTTTTTCCCCTGATCAAGGTCCGAACATCGTCTTTCTTGATCTATAATAGCAGATTTAACTTATTTAATTATCACATTGCTCAATTCGGTCCAAAAATCATACTATAGAAAAATTACATTTTTGCCCCTAAGCTCGAAAAATGAAATCTATTAAATTTATTTGATTCCCAAGCCTAGCCAATCCTCTTTTATACTTATAGAAGTCCATATTTTTCATTTAATCATACTTTTACACACATTTTATAATCTTTTTACAAATACGTCCTTTTGACATTTTCATCAAAAACCACCTAACAAAAGTTGTTTATCAAACATCAAACATGAATAATCTACCATTAGACATCAAAATACACAAATATCCAACATGGGTCAAACCCTAGACCTTGATTATTCCTTAAATTAGTGGTAGAAATAGGTAGATCGAGTGATAACGACTTCAAAAACATAAAGAGCATTAAAAACGGGGCTAAGATGTACTAACAATCAAACTTGGAAGTTGAGCAAACCCTAGCTATGGTGACCTTCTAAATTTCGGCACTTGGGGGAGAAGATGGACAAGATTTTAGCTTGATTTTCCCTTTTTATTCTTTTATTTACCAAATGACCAAAATGCCCTTCACTTAAAACTTTGAAATTTTATCTCACCATGTCCATTTTTGTCCACTATCTTAAAAAATGGTCTAATTACCATCTAAGGACCTTCAATTTAAAATTTCATAGCAATTAGACACCTGTAACATGTAGAACTCAACTTTTGTACTTTTTACAATTTAGTCCTTTTTGCTAAATTAATTGCTCAAACATCAAAATTTTCTAACAAAATTTTCATGAAATCATTCCGTGAAACTATAGAAAATAAAAATAAAATAAGAATGAACTTTGCTGTGTCGAATTTGTGGTCCCGAAACCATTGTTCTGACTAGGCCCAAAATTGAGCTGTTACAATATCAATGGCTATATGGTAGCTTAAAATAATTATATAAAGTGATGATTGAGAAAAATTAGCTAAATTGATATGTTAATTGATCAGGGACTAAATTATAAAAATTGTAAAATTTTAGGTAAATGTGTAATTTGGAAAATTGAAAGGTATAAATTGTAAAGTGAATTAGAATTAAATTAGATGCTAATGAATGAGTAATTTTATATTATAGATCAAGAAACCAAAGAAAAACGGGGAAAAGAGAAATTGACAGATTAGTCCCTAAATTTCTACAAACTCTACAAATATGCCCAGGTAAGTTCTTATGGTTGAACTTTGATAATTATATTGAATTGATGGATGGTACTATATATTTATTTATACTATTTGTTAAAAAAACATGAAATATTATTATATAATGAAATTAAAGTAAATGTTCAGATTTAATGGAACGCAGGATTTGAGTACCATCGTTTGTAGTAAAGGATGAATTGACGGATAAGACCATGGTTTGACCATGACAATGTCTAAATGTAAGACCATAGCTGGGCTATGGCATTTTAATGAAAAGACCGTAACTGGGTTATGGCACAAAGAGAACGATGTACTCATATCCGTAAGTCGTTCTCCGATTCAAAAAGACTTGGTTAGTGACATGGAAAATTCATGCATATGAAACTTGTCTGATAATAATGTACATTCATGATTATGAATTGTTATCAAAATAAATATACACGAAATTCATGAAAAAAATGGTATAAGGAATATTGATTGTTATTAAATTGAATGTATCTGGAATTGTGATATTTGAATATTGGAAAATTGTGGAAATTGAAAAGTGAATTGAAACCCCATTAACTGTATCGGGATGAGTTAGATATAGTTGGCGTGCCATTGGATTGGAAGTGTTCAGGGATTACTTCGACTTCGAGTCGATTAGACACAGGGTGTCAAACTATTACTTCGGATAAATTTGATGAGGTACTAGGTACCAATTTACTTCGGCAAGGTCAATGAGACACTAGGTGTCAACTTATTACTTCGAATTATCCGATGAGGCACTGGGTACCAAACTGGTGTGTTTTGGTTGGATCCGTGTATCCGTCCGAGTCCGAGTCAGGTTAATAGGGGTAAACAAATGAATTAAATCGATATTGAATATGAATTGGAATGAGATATTGAATTGAATTATATAAATAAGATGTATGAATCATGAGTTCATGAAATGGGCATTGATATTGTTAAATGATTGTGTATTAAATTGTGATAATCCATTTGAGATAGTAAATTGATGAGAATTGTATGTGCTAAGAATGATCTATATATAATTAATATTGAAAGACTTATGGTTATTACCGGTATATACCTGAAATACTTGGTAATAATATTTACTTGATATATTGAAAGTGACATGTAAATATGTGATTAACTTTGATATGTTGATACAAGGAAATTATGTATAAGGTGATGAGTAATAAACCCAAGGGTGATATGTCGTGAAAATAAGTTTATCAATATTGAATTTATATGTAAGATGTGCAAGTATGATAACTATTGTTGTTGCTTGATGATTAGGCAACTATTGTTGTTGCTTGATGATTAGGCAAGTGCCAGGCTATTGATTGAATAGTAGTATGTTTATTTGTTTGAAGTACTAGAATGGTAAGTATTTAAGTAAAAATAAGTGCTCATGAAAGAATGATAAGGCTTAAATCATGGAATTTCTTATGAAATGACTTATTATGTGTTCAATACGAAAAAAGGCTTGGTTAAATGCACTAACTTACGATCATGGCTATATGATATGCATATGGAATAAATGTAGAAGAGTTAAAGTTATATAAAATTTTACTAAGCTTGGGTAATAAGTTTATGTGTGTGATACTATGGATTTATTCACCTTATGAATTAATGAATATAGTTTTATGAGTACTAGGGAAAAACAATATGGAAATATTTGGATATATATAATTTTATATTTGAAAAGAATTAATATGATTAAAGATTATACGAACTTACTAGGCATTCATTGCTTACATGTTTGTTTTATTTATTTACCTTACAGATTATCGGAAGCTCAAACGGGTTAGAAGCTTATCGGAGCTATATCACACTATCCATTGGTTTTATCGGTAATTATGGATGACTTGATTCTAGTTATAATGGCATGTATTGTAACATCCTAGATTAGGGGTTATGCGTTCGTGTGTAATTCATGAGATAGTGGGCTCAGTGGGTGTGTTGGATGTGTTCTGAGGAGTTCTAGGAACCCTAAGGTGCATGGAAATGTATGGAAATGTATGGAAATGTATGGAAATGTATGGAAATGTGTGGAAATGTATGGAAATGTAAGGCAATGTATGGAAATGTAAGGAAATGTAAGGAAATGCTTTGGAAACGTTAAGTTTAAAAGAGGAAAGTGAACATTTTTGGAAACTAGGGGATGTAAGGAAATGATGTGGAAATGATTCAAAAGAGGAAAGTAAACATTTCTGGAAACTTGGAAATGTAAGGAAATGTCAAGTTTAAAGAGCCAAACGAAAATTTTTGGAAACTTGGAAATGTAAAGAAATGTCAAGTTTTAAGGCTTAAAAAGAGAAAACTAAGGCAATGTGGCCTTAAGAAAAATAATAGGAGGAATTTGACACACAAACAGGCTTGGAAAAGTGGCCTGGAAATGCCACTTAAGGCCCAGGTAAGTGACGCCACCTACATGAGCAAGTGGGCCTGAGTTCGAGTCACATGGGAAGCAAATAAAAGAAATTTTATTTTGCTTCCAGAAGAAGTGAGGTGGACGGCACATTGCTATAAATTAGGAGCTTTTATTCTTTTATTTTTAAGAGATAAAGGGTGGATAAATAAGGGATAAATAATGGATTTATTTTAGATTATTTTCAAGAGATAAATGATGGATAATTATTGTTATTTTTTTAGGAGATAAGAGATAAATATTGGATTAAGTTTTGTTGATAATTAAAGTGATAAATCAAGGGATAAAGTTATCAAAATAGAAGAGTGGTGGCCAAGTAAGGGACTCTAGCCTAGTAAATTCGGCTATAAAAGGAAAGGAGAGGCCATTCTGCATTATTTTCTGTTCTTTGAAAGCCTCTGCCGAATTCTCTTCACCAAATCCTCTTCTTCTTTTATTTTTGCCAAGCCGAAATACCTTGTGTTTCTAGCCGAATCCTCCATCTTTATTCTTCCTTCTCTTTTCTTTCTAATCCCTCCAAAAGCTGAAAGTTGTGAGAGCATCATTTAGCCATAGCCGAATCTCTGAAGGTTGAAGTGAAGGTGCAATCGTTTTCTTCAAATAAGGGTAAGATCCAAGTTTGGTTTCCATTCTTTTCTTTTAGATTAGCCGAGAGATAATCTAACCCCATACATATTTTGGTTGCCGAATATGGAAGGATCTTTCGGGATTTACTAAGTGTAGACTACAAGGAAGGAGAAGTTCTTTTCCCGAAGGTACACCATAAGCTGCGTGTTCCTTAGTTATTCGGTGAATTTCGGGATTTAAAATCCACAAGGTAAGTCATATTTAACATTCGGCTAAGGGTTATTTGTTATGAATAAATGTTAGAAATTGATCTAACATGAAGTTATAGGGATTTCGACAGACATATAAGGCAAGGAATACTTTCGGGATTTGGAAATTGCAAGGTAAGTTTTAGTGTACTAATCCTACTAGGTGTAACATCCCAAAAACGGGGCTATTTGGAATTTAATTATTTTTCTTATGTATGAACTACTGTGATATTATTTATGGAATAATAGAGCTTAATTAAGGCTTTGAGTTGGCACGGGTTGGTAGAAAACTTCAGTTTTTAACTTTTAAGGCAGGGAGCCTTAGCAGGAGGGTGTTATAAGATTAAATGTGGATAATTTGACACAAAAATGAGCCTAGAATAAGTGGCAAAGGAAGGCCATTTAAGAACTAGCATGTGACGCCACCAAGGAGCAAGGGAGAACCTTGGTTCGAGTCACAAAAATTTCCTTTTTGCACTATATGTTGGACGGCACAAGTAGGAGAGATTTTCTCTCTTTAAATATTTTTTTTAGGATAAAAAGGATGTGATATTAATTATTTTTAAAGGGATTTTATTCTAAGGAAAATAGGAGATAAATGAGGATATTACATGGATTATTAAATAGATATTATTGAAGTTTTATTTTGAGGATAATCAAGGATATTATTTGATTAAAAGGATTATTTGGCTATTATTTGGGATTATTAGGTGATTATTATTATTTGAATTAAATCAATTTAGTGGTTATGAGAAAAACAAGGAGTTGGCTAAGCCTTGAACTCCTTGGACGGCAAGCTTAGGGGAGGGGAGTGCCGAATGCTTATAAAAGCCTTCAGCTATCACTTGTTTTCTTTTTTTTTTTCCATCTTTGCTTGTGGCCGAAACTCTCAACCCTCCCATCTTTTATTCTCATTCTCTTTGAGACTAAAAGCCATCAACTCTTTTCTCAATCTTTGGCCGAATCCTCCACATCTCTATAGCCCATCTATTTCCTTTCTTCATAAATCAAAACCCCTATTGTCCTACCTCCAAATAGCCGAATATACCCTCTTGAAGTGCCGAAACCTCACATTCCTCCTTGGTTGCACTTTGGCCGGATAGTGCAGTGGCATTGATACTCCGGGATTTCTCTGTAATTCAATCAATTATCAAGGTAAGGGATGGCCGAACCCTCCTTTCGTATTTTCTTTTTCTTGTCGACTTATGGGATTGAATGGAAGCCGAAGTTTCGGCAATCAGTAGCAAGAGTTCTAACCAGTGTTGAAATCGATGATAGGCACTTCGGGATCTCAAAACAGTGAGACCGGATCTTGCATTCTCTGACATTCGGTTTTGGGTAGGTGGTGGTAAGTGTCTACTTATAAAAAATTTCTCTTCTAATGACTAAGAAAAGCCGAAAGCTATGGTTACTAATATTGACCAATTGTAGTTTATGAACCAGATTCGCGATTCGGGTGCCGAAGCTAGAATTCAAGCGATTAGGTAAGGATTCGGGTACAAAGTATGACCCCTTTAAATTATTTGGTTTGGCCGAATGGCCCATATCACTAACCTTGATAGTTGGCCGAATATAGGGGCAAGGACTTAGAGTGTGGCCGATTGATTATCTTCGGGATTTAAGACTATCGTGGTAACAGGTGTGTACATACACACCATATAACTTATTTACTATGCTAAGTAATGTGAATGCTAACTTGATTTATGTAGCAAGGCTTGAATACCATAACGGTATAAGTGGTGAATCAGGTAAGTACCTGTGCATATGATTTCACTATTTTATGCTTTTGGGAAGCATGTTGTGTTGATACATATGATAAATCTGTGTATGATTGTTGACTATGTGGGTTGATTGAGTGGAGGGGGCAGTATATTCGTGCCGACGGGCACCAGTGTTTTGGTAACACACCGTGACTACGGTCACCAGAGGTTTGGTACCTCCAGAGGTTTGGTACCTCAAAGCGACTTGTCCCTGTGGTTAACACCACCGTGGGTTGGCCCCACTTGAGATATGGGATCGTCTGCCAGTGATTTGGTATCACACGATGGGTTGGCCCCATCAATCGATTCGTGTCTACGGACACCAGTGTTTTGGTAACACATCGTGACTATATGTCACCAGTGGTTTGGCACCACCAGTGGTTTGGTACCACAGCGGGGTAGACAGTGGCGTTTGGTTGGCTAGGTTGGGGTACATAATATTCTGCATATTGATTGTTATATGTTGTGTATGAAAATGTCTTTAAAACGGGGGAAGGGTTACATACTGAGTCTTGGTGACTCACCTTCTCCTTTACATTTTTCAGGTGACACGTAGATCGCGGATGTGGAGCCGGGTTGACTCGAGGTGGCCATGCGGTGGATTTAAATTAAATGAACTTTAATTTTAGTTATGATAAATTTTATTTCCGGTTTTTAGTTTATTTGGATGTAATAAGGCCTCCTGATATTTTATTTTTGTTATTTTTTTTTCACATGTCGAATAATTGTTTTAAACAATGATTATCAATATCAAATTAAAGGCACATGTTTTCCCAAAATTAACACGAAAATGTTTTCATCGTGCCATCGGGCACACTTGATATTTTATAATAACTTGGTTGAATTAATTCTAAATAAATTCTAAGTAAGGTTTAACAAAACAATCAATTGAAAAGGTTTTCGGCAACTAGGAATTTTTACTTTCCAAAAGTGTTTTCCAAAATATTTTCCACTGTAGCAAACTAGATTCGGCCATGGTGTTTGGGCCGGGTTTGGGTTGTTACAAAATTGGTATCAGAGCCCAGTTCAAAGCTCGGCTGTGGGGGCCCAAGGCCCAAAAATGTTTTAGTAGGCCTTTTGAATTATTTTTGGGTTTTAAACAGTATGGCCCGAGTCTCCGGCACCGATCCGCCCAGGTAAGTACATCTAAACCTCTTGGTGAATTATATTCTGTAGAAGGGTAGGAAGCATGGAACGTAGATAGACTTATAGGAACTTGAACCCTAGGATTAGATTACTCAAACACACAAACAGAACATAAGACTTAAAGAACTAAACCAACCTATGACTTAGTCACTGAGCTAGGGTGTGGTAACCCCTGTACGCATGTCTAGGATTGGATCCGGAAGAGCCTGGTATTTAAGCAGTCCTCGTGACTCACCTCCTCTTCGCAGGTATCCTACCTGGTGCGTAGCTTCGGTTCACCCTAACTCAGAGGGCTCAGTGGTGTGGCAACCTCTGTGCGCATGTCTAGAAAGGTTCAGTGGGAGCTTGGTATTTAAGCGGTCCGCGTGACCCACCTCCTCCTCACTCGAATCCTGCCTGGTGCGTAGCTTTGGTTCACCCTGACCACGAGGGCTCGGTCATAGGCTAACCATAATGATTAAAACCCGAAAAGGGAATTAGCCTTGTTTTTCGAGAAAGAATGAAACAACAAAAACCCTAATGTTTTTGAAACTTTTGCGATAACTCTTTCAAATCTGAGAACGTCATTTTTACAATGTTTTCCTCGAAAAACTTGATTTGTGGAAAATTACAAAAATGCCCTTAGGGGTAAAATTACTAAAATGCCCTCGGTTCATAAAATATCAGTTCAATGATTTTGCTCAAAAATTTCAACTATTTTACAAATATTCAACAACTTAGTTTTGAAAATCATCAACAAAATATTTTGGTCTTGGAAAATTACAAAAACGCCCTTAAGTTGCAAAATTACCAAAATGACATTGACTTTTGAACATTTTGCAAACAGCAACGTTTTAAGAAAGAAAACTCTCAAAAAGGACCCTCAGAGTTTTACAATTGTTAAAACATCTTCGATGTGCAAAATTTACAAAATTACCCCTGATTGACAAAATTACCAAAATACCCCTGGATTCCAAAACGATGCCATATCTTTAAATTTTGCCGATTTTCGAAAACATCCTCCAGTTTTGGGAATTTCAAAGTGATCTGTTTTATTAAAATTTTACAACTTCTTCTATTACGAAAATACCCCTGTAGGAAAATGACGAAAATACCCTTGGGTTAGAAATGGGCAGAAATGTCCGAAGAGCGAATAGGTATGGAAAGTATTAGGGAATGGATGCATGAGCTCCTTTGTGTGAATCAGGATAGGAAACTGAAACCTTGTTTGCTCGAAAGAATCTCTGATTAAAACTCTATCCATAAAATTTCTTCGCTAATAAGAAAGTGGAACAAATGCTAACGCATAAAAATTTTTCTTAATCAGATTAAAGCACGGTAGATAGAATGAGTTCTAGAGGACGTGGACGCCGTGGACGCGGTAGGGGTAGGATGACGGTGTCTGAACCCGTCAGGTCGGGACAAGGTTCTGAAAATGAGGTACCACCGCCACCACCACCTCCTACTTTTAGAGCTGAGGAGCAGGATCAGACCGGTGGTGAGGCTGTATCGCAAGCTGTTTTGCGAGTCTTGGAGATGGTGGCTGGGGCTGGTGGAAACTTGGGAGCTCAGAAGTCTGTTCCCGAGCGAATTCGGGCTAACGGAGCTGAAGTGTTCCGAGGTGTGTCAGGAGTAGCACCCAGTGCAGCAGAATACTGGCTAGAATCAACAGAAAGGATCATGGACGATCTTGACCTGTCTAATGAGGAGAAGCTGAAAGGAGCCGTGTCGCTTCTGAAGGATGAAGCATATCAGTGGTGGCTCACTGTTCGAGATGGGGCCACGGCGGATGATCTTACGTGGGATTATTTTAGAGTTGCTTTTCAGAAGAAGTATGTGGGCACTAGCTACACTGATGCTCAAAGGAAAACTTTTCTGGGACTAGTGCAAGGAACTAAGTCAGTGGCAGAATATGAGGCGGAGTTTCTAAGGCTGAGTAGGTATGCTAGAGGCATTGTGAACACTGAACATGAGCGCTGTGTCTGCTTTGAGGACGGGCTTAGAGATGATTTGAGACTACTGATTGCCCCACAGCAAGTTCGTGAGTTTTCATCCCTAGTGGAAAAGGCTAAGGTAGCCGAAGGGATCAAGGAGTCTGTAAGGCAAGGTTATGACTGGAATAGGCAGAAGAGAAACTTTGGGTCGTTTGGGTCTAGTGGTAACGTTCAGAAAAAGGCAAGACAAAGTGGGCCAAGTCAGGCAGCGAGGCCCATGGACGCTAATCAAAGACCGGCTCAGTGTAACCGTTGTGGAAAAGCCCATTGGGGAGGTTGTTGGACTGGTGAGAGGGGTTGTTTTGAGTGTGGGTCTTTGGAGCATCGTGTCAGAGATTGTCCCCGGAAACTAGCTAAGAATCAGCCAGAGGGGCAGAATCGTACTCAGGATAAAAATGTGGGACCACAGAGAGGTCGTGGTAATGGTAGAGGAAACAATGGTCCTAACCGAGGTCCTGGAAATCAGGGCAGAGGTTCAGGCAACACAGAGGCTAGGCAGCCTGGCTTAGTCTATGCGGCAAGGCGTCGCGAGGAGGGTGACGCACCGGATGTCATAACCGGTACGTTTTTAATTTTTGATCTTCCTTACATTGCACTAATTGATGTGGGTTCGACGCACTTGTACATTGCTAGTAGTGTGGTAGGAACTATGGACCTAAACTCTGAAACTGCTTCTAGGGAGATGACTGTAGTTAGCCCTTTAGGTCACTCTGTAGTGGTAGACAAACTTTATAGAGACGTACCCCTAGAACTCCAAGGGGTAGTATTTGTGGCTGATCTGATGGAACTACCGTTTGGGGAGTTCGATTTGATCCTTGGAATGGATTGGCTGGTTAAGTATCGGGCGAATTTGGATTGCGCGGCTAAGCGCATGGTTCTTAAGACGGCTGAAAATGATGAAGTGGTTATGATAGGTGATAGAAGGAATTACCTATCCAACGTGGTGTCTGTCTTGAAGGTTAAGAAGATGGTCAAGAAGGGTTGTGAGGCGTTTTTGGTTCAAATCTGTGCTTTGGAAGCTAAGGAGTCAGTAGTTGGAAAGGTCCGAACGGTTAGGGAATTTGCTGATGTGTTCCCAGAAGAGCTTCCGGGTCTGCCTCCAGATCGGGAAGTTGAATTCGGTATAGACTTGCTACCCGGTACGGCACCTGTGTCTATAGCACCTTACCGAATGGCACCAAAGGAATTGGTGGAGCTGAAGGCTCAAATTCAGGAGCTCTTGGATAGAGGGTTTATCCGACCAAGCATATCTCCGTGGGGAGCACCTGTGCTGTTTGTCAAGAAAAAGGACGATTCTATACGGATGTGCATCGACTACCGTCAGTTAAACAAGCTAACGATCAAGAACAAGTATCCGTTGCCTCGGATTGACGACTTGTTCGATCAACTGAAGGGTGCCTCGGTGTTCTCAAAGATAGACCTTAGGTCGGGTTACCATCAACTTAAGGTGAAAGAAGTAGATGTTCACAAGACGGCATTCCGAACTCGGTATGGGCATTACGAGTTCTTAGTGATGCCATTCGGGTTGACCAATGCACCGGCGGCATTTATGGACTTAATGAATAGGGTGTTTCAGCAGTACTTAGACCAATTTGTCGTGGTGTTCATAGACGACATATTAGTTTATTCTAAGACGGAGGAGGAGCATGACAAGCATTTACGGATAGTCCTACAAGTGTTGAGGGAAAAGCAGTTATACGCCAAATTCAGTAAGTGCGAATTTTGGCTTAGGGAGGTGGCTTTCTTAGGTCATGTAGTATCAGCTGAAGGAATTAGAGTAGACCCTCGTAAGATTGAAGCAGTATTGGATTGGAAACCACCTAGGTCGGTGGCTGAAATACGAAGTTTTCTGGGCTTAACGGGGTACTATCGAAGATTTGTAGAGGGATTCTCCTTAATCGCAGCGCCGCTAACTAAGTTACTAAGGAAAGGTGTTCCATTTGTATGGACAGAGAAGCAGCAAGAAAGCTTTGATAAGCTAAGGAAAATTCTGACGGAAGCTCCGGTTTTGGTACAGCCTGAAGCAGGGAAGTTGTTTACCGTCTACTGTGATGCATCCCATACTGGTTTGGGATGTGTTCTGATGCAAGAAGGAAGGGTAGTAGCCTATGCGTCCCGTCAGTTAAGACCGCATGAGGTTAACTACCCAACGCACGACTTGGAGTTAGCCGCAGTTGTCTTCGCTCTAAAGATATGGAGACACTATCTGTATGGGGAAAAGTCAATAGTCTACACTGATCACAAAAGCTTGAGGTATCTTCTGACTCAGAAAGATCTAAACCTGAGACAACGGTGATGGATTGAACTGTTAAAGGACTACGATTGTTCAATCGAGTATCATCCGGGCAAGGCCAACGTGGTAGCTAACGCGTTGAGCCGGAAGGTTGTGACGGACCTAAGAGCGATGTTTGCTCGGTTGAGTCTATATGATGATGGGAGTCTTTTGGTAGAACTTCAAGTTAAGCCAACATGGATCGAGGAAATTAAGGAAAAGCAATTGGTGGATGAAGGCTTGAACGCTAAGAGGATACAAGTTCAGGATGGTGGTTTGGAAGGGTACAGTCTGTCTAGGGATGGAGTGCTTTGTTTTCAAGGGCGAGCTTGTATGCCAAAGGATACAGAATTAAGGCGGAAAATTCTCCAGGATGCACATAGCAGTCCATACGCTATGCATCCGGGAGGAAGCAAGATGTATGGAGATCTACGGAAACAGTTCTGGTGGCCTGGGTTGAAGCGTGAGGTAACTGAGTTCGTGGGAAGATTTCTGACGTGCCAGGAGGTTAAGGCTGAACACCAATTGCCATCAGGGCTACTTCAACCGGTAAAGATCCCTCAATGGAAGTGGGAGCGGATCACTATGGATTTCATCAGTGGGCTACCCCTGACGCCTAGCAAGAAGGACGCAGTTTGGGTGATTGTGGACCGTCTGACTAAGTCAGCACATTTCATACCGGTAAGAGTGGATTTTTCTCTTCAGAAGCTAGCTAAGTTGTATGTGACAGAAATAGTGAGATTGCATGGTGTGCCAGTATCGATCATCTCGGATAGGGATCCCAGATTCACGTCAAGGTTTTGGAAAGCGTTGCATCAAGCTTTGGGTACACGGTTGGATTTCAATACAGCCTTCCATCCACAGTCCGACGGACAATCGGAAAGGGTGATACAGATCTTAGAGGACATGTTAAGAGGATGTGTCTTGGATTTTAGTGGTAGTTGGGAGGAGTACCTACCACTAGCAGAATTCGTGTAACACCCCTTACCCGAAACCCTTGCCGGAATCGAGTACGTGGCATTACTAGACGTGACCATTAACTCGGGGAGTAAAATTTTTAAAGCTGTCCATCTGCGTCACGCTGACTAAATCGGCCATAACTCGAGTTACAAAACTCGAAATTTAGATCCGTAAATTTTCCTTGAAACTAGACTCATATAAATATTCACCATAATTTTTCCAGAATTTTTCATGTGGCCAATTAGTACAGTTTATTCTTCAAAGTTTCCCTTATTACACTGCTTGACAATTCTGACCTGTCCCTATAAAACTGCAGTTATCTAATTGCACAAATTTCCTATGATGTTCTTGTTTATACCAAAAAAAAATAGACTCATTAAGGGTTCTACACATATAAACCATGCTTCTCAATTATTTTTGTACAATTTATGGCAATTTTTCCAAAACAGAACAGTGACTGACGAATTCATTTAGAGCAGGTCTCACTAAAACTTAATTATCTCCTAATGTATCAATCTTTTGCCTACTCTGTTTCTTTCATGTAAAAATAGACACAATAAGGTTTAATTATATACCTCATTCACCATCTAATTCAACTTATCCTATTTTTGGTGATTTTTCGAAATTACTTCACTGCTGTAATTAAAGACTGTTTCTATACTAAATATGATCTCTAGCTTATAACCGAATATACTCACATGCAATTCGTACCATCCATGCATTTTAATCATTTACGAAAGTTAGCTTGTACTTAAAACATTCACATGATATTATAACATCATCGATTTAAAAGAGTACCAATATTACCGACATTTATGACAAAAACCCCAAAAAAACATACTTAACTAAATATTTAGCCATATTCGCATGGCTGTTATATACAAGGTCAAACATCGTATGTTTTTAAAACTTCATCTAGCCTATACATGCCTTCTAAATCGCAACCAAAATTCAAAATACCAAAGGAAGGCGATAGTGTGGTTGACTTTGCTGACGTTTTCTCGAGTCCGTAGCTAGATCAAATCTATAAAATGGAACAATATTAAACACACACGGGTTAAGCTATCGTAGCTTAGTAAGTCATATGCAAATAATAACCCAATAACAATAATAATCTAATAAAACATAACCAAACCATACTTGTAAATTCAATATTCATATGTAACTAAACATGAAATAAGTTTTGTCCAAACAAGCATCTCTTTTCACTCGGTAGCAATAGAAATTTCATTTAACCGAACACATACTATCATAATACATTTATACAATTCACATTTCCTTAGTCATGATCTCGCATTCAATTACCTTATAAACAATTGCACATATAAACTTTGGCATGAATATGAATTTCGCATTTACATATCATATATATATTTATAACATTAAACCGAATATAACCAATCATATGCTTAAACATATGGTTTCATTCACTTACTTCATAGCTTAATTTAATTCAAATATTACCTCCATGACATTGATAATTTATTAAGGTACAAACAAGCCATACTTATGAAATTTAACTACCAAACATTTTTCCACGCCTGAATTATTACATTTCCAAACACACATTGATCATTAATATGTTTAATATCCCATAGACCTTAATTTCGCCAAATATATATATACGCTTAATCCCTATAAACACGTTAAAGGTTCACATTTGAAATACCTACTAATCGAATGCACATAAATCTTTTAATTTTAATATAAATTTTACAATTCAATTTATTCCTCATGTAACATTAGGCCGAATATAAGCTCAAAAATCAAACATTAATATCACATATTTGTGCATTAATCCATACATGGCTTTTCATGTACACATTCACTACCATTAACGTCATTTTTAACTTGTATCACATATCAAATAATTAACTTACCTTATTTCTAAAAAGAAAATAAATTGTTACGTACCTGTTCACTTTAACTCATTTAGCACGTTTGATTATTCTTACCGTTGCTCCCGTAAAAATTAGCTAGGCATAAAGTATTATGTAATACACCGGCACAGAGCCTGCTAGGCTTAAAGCCTGTTATTATACACCGGCACAAAGCCTGCTAGGCTTAAAGCCCGAATACTATCATATTTATAAAGCTGTTTCGCAACCAATTCATATATCGAAACTTTTATATACTTCATGATCCTTGTACGAATTTTTCGAACATCATATCTCAATCGAACTAAGCGTAATCATATTAAATTATACTTTTAAAAATAACGATCCATCTAAGCCACCCTTTAACATACATATTTATAATTATATATATTATCTCTTATCGCAAGTGCGTATATTTTGCCAACTTAATTATTCAATGGTTATAGATATATACATGTATTTATTAATCCGCATTCGGCTATCACATATAATAATTCCTATGCCTTATTCGGCAATTTGACAATAAAATTTGTCATGTCACTCAAACATGTACAATTTAATATAGCGATAATTCAAATTAATCCGATTTCTTAAAAACTTACCTCGAAATTTGGCGTATTGAGCTTTCCGACTATTCGTTCAACTTTGCCTTCCCCCGATCCAAACCCGTTTTCTTTTATTCTTTATCTAAATAATTCCAATTTAAACCCAATAAATTTATATTCATTCAATTTGATCCATAAATACTTAATTTAGCAATTTATGAATTTACCCTTACTTTTACAATCTATACAATTTAGTCCCTACTACAATACTCATGAATTACTCAAAATTTACCCAACTTCCTTTAGGCCCGAATCATCCTAAGGACTATATAAGTCCATATACTTCAATATTTTCTCAATTTGGCCCTTCCATGAGAATGTTTTCACAACCAAATTTTAAATTAGCTACATTCACCTAAGACCCAAGAGTAAAATATTTCCATCTAGCTCAAATCTCCCATTTACTACCAAAAACCATCCTAAAACTTAAGTTATCATCAATGGCATAACCAACATACAAGACCATTTCACGAAATTAACACATGGGCTTTATAATAGGATGAACATTCATCTCAAAAATGCAAAAATCATTGAAAACCCAAAGCTAAAACTTACTTAATTGAAATGGATATGTGCCGAACCCTTGTTGAACTTCTCCCTTCTTTTTCTTTTACTAGTTTCGGCCATGGAAGAGAATGATGAACATGCATAGCTTTCTTCCTTATTTTATGTTTTTCCCACTAATATAACATTTTATATTATTAATATAAAACATATATTTAACTTAACAAATAAACAAACACATGATATAATATTATCTTGCCGTCCACCACAAGAAGAATTGGGGAAATTGACATGCAATTTCATTCTTTCAAACAACACTTCAATTTAACCCCTTTTATTTAATGAATGCTACTTTTTACCACTTATGTAATTTGGTCCTTTTTCTTAAATTAAACATACCAACAGTCAAATAATTTCACGAAGTTTTAACACATGCTCAATCATACATATTTAACACGAAAAATAATATTAATTTATTTTTTTCCGACTAGAACTCGTGGTCCCGAAATCACATTTCTGATCAGGCTAAAATCGAGTTGTTCCCAAGTGGGATTTTATTACAATTTAGTATTAAATTATAAAACAATTATAATATAATCTTTAACATATAAAATATTACTTAAAAACATGTTATAGGACCACATTGCCGTCCACTATGACTTAAAATGGTTATATTACCCTTTAAGTACTTCACTAAAATAAAGCCACATCAATCTAACCATAAATCAAATTAAAAAGGCCACTTTTACCCGTTACTCGATTTAGCCCTTTTTAACTAATTGAGCACACAAACATTTAAATTTTTATACGAAACTTTCACACCCATTAATTCACATATAACTGACTCAAATTATAATATTAAAATATTTCTCGGACTCGGATTCATGGTCCCGAAACCACCGTTCCGATTTGGGTCAAATTTGGACTGTTACAATTCGCTTATAACAATAGTTATCAAGCGAGTATTCAGATGGCTCCATACGAAGCCCTATATGGACGTAAGTGTCGTACTCCGACGTGTTGGACGGAGTTGGGTGAGCGACAGGTGTTGGGTCCAGAATTGGTAGCGGAAACTGAGGATAAAGTCAAGGTGATTCGGTCTCGTCTCAAGGAAGCATCAGATAGGCAGAAGTCTTATGCCGATCTCAAACGCAAGGAAATGGAGTATGCTGTGGGAGACAAGGTTTTTCTGAAGGTGTCGCCTTGGAAAAAGGTGTTGAGATTTGGCCGAAAGGGGAAGCTGAGCCCAAGGTTCATCGGGCCATATACGGTGATTAAGCGAGTAGGACCGGTAGCTTATCAGCTTGAGTTACCAGCAGAACTGAATCAAATCCATGACGTCTTTCACGTATCAATGCTGAGACGGTATCGGTCAGACCCTTCGCACGTTGTGCCAGTAGCAGAGATCGAGGTGAATGCGGATTTATCTTTTGAAGAAGAACCGGTTCAGATCTTAGATCGAGATGTGAAGGTTTTACGTAGGAAGTCAGTGCCCTTAGTGAAAGTGCTTTGGCGGAACCATGGTGTGGAAGAAGCTACGTGGGAACCTGAGGATGTGATACGGCAGCAATACCCCCATCTGTTTTAACTAGGCAATTTCGGGGACGAAATTTATTTTAAGGGGGGTAGAACTGTAACATCCCAAAAACGGGGCTATTTGGAATTTAATTATTTTTCTTATGTATGAACTGCTGTGATATTATTTATGGAATAATAGAGCTTAATTAAGGCTTTGAGTTGGCACGGGTTGGTAGAAAACTTCAGTTTTTAACTTTTAAGGCAGGGAGCCTTAGCAGGAGGGTGTTATAAGATTAAATGTGGATAATTTGACACAAAAATGAGCCTAGAATAAGTGGCAAAGGAAGGCCACTTAAGAACTAGCATGTGACGCCACCAAGGAGCAAGGGAGAACCTTGGTTCGAGTCACAAAAATTTCTTTTTTGCACTATATGTTGGACGGCACAAGTAGGAGAGATTTTCTCTCTTTAAATATTTTTTTTAGGATAAAAAGGATGTGATATTAATTATTTTTAAAGGGATTTTATTCTAAGGAAAATAGGAGATAAATGAGGATATACATGGATTATTAAATAGATATTATTGAAGTTTTATTTTGAGGATAATCAAGGATATTATTTGATTAAAAGGATTATTTGGCTATTATTTGGGATTATTAGGTGATTATTATTATTTGAATTAAATCAATTTAGTGGTTATGAGAAAAACAAGGAGTTGGCTAAGCCTTGAACTCCTTGGACGGCAAGCTTAGGGGAGGGGAGTGCCGAATGCTTATAAAAGCCTTCAGCTATCACTTGTTTTCTTTTTTTTTTTTTCCATCTTTGCTTGTGGCCGAAACTCTCAACCCTCCCATCTTTTATTCTCATTCTCTTTGAGACTAAAAGCCATCAACTCTTTTCTCAATCTTTGGCCGAATCCTCCACATCTCCATAGCCCATCTATTTCCTTTCTTCATAAATCAAAACCCCTATTGTCCTACCTCCAAATAGCCGAATATACCCTCTTGAAGTGCCGAAACCTTACATTCCTCCTTGGTTGCACTTTGGCCGGATAGTGCAGTGGCATTGATACTCCGGGATTTCTCTGTAATTCAATCAATTATCAAGGTAAGGGATGGCCGAACCCTCCTTTCGTATTTTCTTTTTCTTGTCGACTTATGGGATTGAATGGAAGCCGAAGTTTCGGCAATCAGTAGCAAGAGCTCTAACCAGTGTTGAAATCGATGATAGGCACTTCGGGATCTCAAAACAGTGAGACCGGATCTTGCATTCTCTGACATTCGGTTTTGGGTAGGTGGTGGTAAGTGTCTACTTATAAAAAATTTCTCTTCTAATGACTAAGAAAAGCCGAAAGCTATGGTTACTAATATTGACCAATTGTAGTTTATGAACCAGATTCGCGATTCGGGTGCCGAAGCTAGAATTCAAGCGATTAGGTAAGGATTCGGGTACAAAGTATGACCCCTTTAAATTATTTGGTTTGGCCGAATGGCCCATATCACTAACCTTGATAGTTGGCCGAATATAGGGGCAAGGACTTAGAGTGTGGCCGATTGATTATCTTCGGGATTTAAGACTATCGTGGTAACAGGTGTGTACATACACACCATATAACTTATTTACTATGCTAAGTAATGTGAATGCTAACTTGATTTATGTAGCAAGGCTTGAATACCATAACGGTATAAGTGGTGAATCAGGTAAGTACCTGTGCATATGATTTCACTATTTTATGCTTTTGGGAAGCATGTTGTGTTGATACATATGACAAATCTTTGTATGATTGTTGACTATGTGGGTTGATTGAGTGGAGGGGGCAGTATATTCGTGCCGACGGGCACCAGTGTTTTGGTAACACACCGTGACTACGGTCACCAGAGGTTTGGTAGCTCCAGAGGTTTGGTACCTCAAAGCGACTTGTCCCTGTGGTTAACACCACCGTGGGTTGGCCCCACTTGAGATATGGGATCGTCTGCCAGTGATTTGGTATCACACGATGGGTTGGCCCCATCAATCGATTCGTGTCTACGGACACCAGTGTTTTGGTAACACATCGTGACTATATGTCACCAGTGGTTTGGCACCACCAGTGGTTTGGTACCACAGCGGGGTAGACAGTGGCGTTTGGTTGGCTAGGTTGGGGTACATAATATTCTGCATATTGATTGTTATATGTTGTGTATGAAAATGTCTTTAAAACGGGGGAAGGGTTACATACTGAGTCTTGGTGACTCACCTTCTCCTTTACATTTTTCAGGTGACACGTAGATCGCGGATGTGGAGCCGGGTTGACTCGAGGTGGCCATGCGGTGGATTTAAATTAGATGAACTTTAATTTTAGTTATGATAAATTTTATTTCCGATTTTTAGTTTATTTGGATGTAATAAGGCCTCCTGATATTTTATTTTTTTTATTTTTTTTTCACATGTCGAATAATTGTTTTAAACTATGATTATCAATATCAAATTAAAGGCACATGTTTTCCCAAAATTAACACGAAAATGTTTTCATCGTGCCATCGGGCACACTTGATATTTTATAATAACTTGGTTGAATTAATTCTAAATAAATTCTAAGTAAGGTTTAACAAAACAATCAATTGAAAAGGTTTTCGGCAACTAGGAATTTTTACTTTCCAAAAGTGTTTTCCAAAATATTTTCCACTGTAGCAAACTAGATTCGGCCATGGTGTTTGGGCCGGGTTTGGGTTGTTACACTAGGATTTGGATTTATGGCCGAATGGTTCTTTACTAAGTATTGAATGATTAATTAAATGTAGAGATCTAAGATCTAAGGCATTAGATCAAGCTTCTCGGGATTTGGATTGGAAACCCTAAGCAAATCAGGTGTGTACCCCACACTATTTCATAATACGTTTTATGGTTGTGTTAAATAATATATGTGATATTAAGAATATGAAAGTGGCTAAGGTACCATGATATGGTACTAAGTACTCAGGTACGTTTCCTACTTCTACTAGGAATATGAAAAATGTTATTCGTAACATGAGAATATGATAAGAATGTGAACTTGGGCATGTAATTGCATAATATGTTATGGGCATATGGGTTTGTTTGAAAGGGGAAGTGAAAAGTGGTGACCTAAGACCACAATAATCTGAAAGTGGTGACCTAAGACCACAGTAATCTGAACGTGGTGACCTAAGACCACGAATGCGGTGACCTAAGACCGCAATTTGGAGTGTAGCAGAAGGAGGGTCGACTTAGTAGTCCCCACGGTGTGACTAGCAGGTACGGGGGTGTGTAGCGGATGGACAATTAGGTTTGGGTTTGGGAATGCATCATAACTTGTATTTTATGTTTTGAATGTGTAACTATTGTATGCCTGATTCTATTATGATTTAGTGTCGTGTACACATTGAGTCTGTTTGACTCACCCCGTTGTGGGACCATGTTTCAGGTGATGAACAGTGATGGACCGGGACGGCAGTACTTGTGGTGGCCATGCTCAACATGAAGTTTATATTTTTATGGACTCTTGAATTTATTTTAGTACTTTGAAATATTTTGGAAACTATTTGATGTAATAAGGCCATAAGGCCATGATGAACGATTTTTATTTCTACTTGTTGTTTTATTGTGTTACAAATTTTGATCAGGTTAAAGACTAAGTATTTTATTTTAAAATATACTCGATATGTTTATTACTTAAAATTAAAAAAAAGGTTTTCTAATATAAAAATCCAATTTGTTTTCAACACAAGCCCAACCCAAACAATATTTTTTTTTTAAAATCACACAAGTTTTTCTCTAAGTAACAAAAGAATTTGAAAACCGGTTTACTTGAGGAACATACCAGATCCGGTCAGGGCTCGTGGGCCGGGTTTGGGGTGTTTCAGTTTGGTATCAGAGCCCAGTTTTAAACCCTTGGCCTGGGGTTTAAGGCCCAAAACGTTTTCAAATCGAGCCCAATTAAGATTTATGGAAATATTTTATGAAATAAGCAGGTTTTATGACATGGCACCTAAGTCTCCGACCCGAAGTCCACCAGGTAAGTACCCCTATCCTTTGTGTGATTTATATTGTGATTTGTAGAAGGGTAGAAATGGAATGGAACGTAGATAGTATGATAGGTACTTGAACTCTAAGACTAGCTTACCCCAACAGTTACATAAGATTTTAAATGTTTAATTGAACAAACCTGTGGCTAAGTCGCCGAGTTAGGGTGTGGCAACCATTGTACGCATGTCTAGGATTGGTATTCGGTGGGAGCTTGGTATTTAAGCAGTTCGCGTGACTCACCTCCTCTCCACTCGAATCCTACCTGGTGCGTAGCTTCGGTTCACCCTAACCAAGAGGACTTATTCATAGGCTAAACCCCTAACTAAAATCCGAAAGGGAACTAGCCGTGTTTTTATGGAAACCCTAGTTTTTTTTAAAAAAAAAATATTTCAACAAATCACTCTTTTGAACTGAGAAAATTGTTATTTTTGAAAATTTACCAAAAACTTCTAGTTTACAAAATTACTAAAATGCCCCTAGAGGTAAAATTACAAAAATGCCCTTGGTTTATAAAAGGTCCAATTACCCAACAGTTTTTCCAAAATTTCACTATTTTATAAATGTTCAAAAAAAAACCCTTATTTGCAAAATATCAAAATACCTTGATTTTGGAAAATTACAAAATTGCCCCTAACTTACAAAATTATCAAAATGACCCTGATTTTCAAAATTTTTGCAACATCGCCGATTTGGAAAACAAATTCTCAAAAAGAACCCTCAAGTTTTGCAAAATTTTGAAATACCCCTGATTTATTGAACTTTACAAATTTACCCTGATTTGTAAAAATTTACCGAAATACCCCTGGAATTTCAAAATTACCGAAATACCCTCGAATTTCAAAAATTACCAAAATACCCTAATTGAAAAAATCACCAAGGAACCTTATTTTGACAAATTACAAAAATACCCCTGTAGGGCAAATTACGAAAATACCCCTGGGTAGTGGAAAAACAACAACAATGAAAACTACAACGTTTCTCTGAATGAACGGAAGTTCATAATTGATTGATGATTGTATGAATAGACTGTGTGCCTGTATGAATACGAAAGAACCACTCCTAAAATTCCTTTCATAAAACTTCTTCGCGGGTAATCAAGTGAAACAAAGACTAATGTATAAAACTCTTAAATCAGATTAAATCGCGACGTTAGAAAATGAGTTCTAAGGGACGTGAACTTAGAGATTGTGCCTAGAAAGTATGATGGTTCTATTAAGATCAGAGTGCGCAGCGTAAGCATAGTGCGGTGAGAAGGATTGTACGACTGTTAATAAGTAATTTCGAGGACGAAATTATTTTTAAGGAGGGTAGAACTGTAACATCCTAGATTAGGGGTTATGCGTTCGTGTGTAATTCATGAGATAGTGGGCTCAGTGGGTGTGTTGGATGTGTTCTGAGGAGTTCTAGGAACCCTAAGGTGCATGGAAATGTATGGAAATGTATGGAAATGTATGGAAATGTATGGAAATGTGTGGAAATGTATGGAAATGTAAGGCAATGTATGGAAATGTAAGGAAATGTAAGGAAATGCTTTGGAAACGTTAAGTTTAAAAGAGGAAAATGAACATTTTTGGAAACTAGGGGATGTAAGGAAATGATGTGGAAATGATTCAAAAGAGGAAAGTAAACATTTCTGGAAACTTGGAAATGTAAGGAAATGTCAAGTTTAAAGAGCCAAACGAAAATTTTTGGAAACTTGGAAATGTAAAGAAATGTCAAGTTTTAAGGCTTAAAAAGAGAAAACTAAGGCAATGTGGCCTTAAGAAAAATAATAGGAGGAATTTGACACACAAACAGGCTTGAAAAAGTGGCCTGGAAATGCCACTTAAGGCCCAGGTAAGTGACGCCACCTACATGAGCAAGTGGGCCTGAGTTCGAGTCACATGGGAAGCAAATAAAAGAAATTTTATTTTGCTTCCAGAAGAAGTGAGGTGGACGGCACATGGCTATAAATTAGGAGCTTTTATTCTTTTATTTTTAAGAGATAAAGGGTGGATAAATAAGGGATAAATAATGGATTTATTTTAGATTATTTTCAAGAGATAAATGATGGATAATTATTGTTATTTTTATTAGGAGATAAGAGATAAATATTGGATTAAGTTTTGTTGATAATTAAAGTGATAAATCAAGGGATAAAGTTATCAAAATAGAAGAGTGGTGGCCAAGTAAGGGACTCTAGCCTAGTAAATTCGGCTATAAAAGGAAAGAAAAGGCCATTCTGCATTATTTTCTGTTCTTTGAAAGCCTCTGCCAAATTCTCTTCACCAAATCCTCTTCTTCTTTTATTTTTTCCAAGCCGAAATACCTTGTGTTCTAGCCGAATCCTCCATCTTTATTCTTCCTTCTCTTTTCTTTCTAATCCCTCCAAAAGCCGAAAGTTGTGAGAGCATCATTTAGCCACCGCCGAATCTCTGAAGGTTGAAGTGAAGGTGCAATCGTTTTCTTCAAATAAGGGTAAGATCCAAGTTTGGTTTCCATTCTTTTCTTTTAGATTAGCCGAGAGATAATCTAACCCCATACATATTTTGGTTGCCGAATATGGAAGGATCTTTTGGGATTTACTAAGTGTAGACTACAAGGAAGGAGAAGTTCTTTTCCCAAAGGTACACCATAAGCTGCGTGTTCCCTAGTTATTCGGTGAATTTCGGGATTTAAAATCTACAAGGTAAGTCATATTTAACATTCGGCTAAGGGTTATTTGTTATGAATAAATGTTAGAAATTGATCTAACATGAAGTTATAGGGATTTCGACAAACATATAAGGCAAGGAATACTTTCGGGATTTGGAAATTGCAAGGTAAGTTTTAGTGTACTAATCATACTAGGATTTGGATTTATGGCCGAATGGTTCTTTACTAAGTATTGAATGATTGATTAAATGTAGAGATCTAAGATCTAAGGCATTAGATCAAGCTTCTCGGGATTTGGATTGGAAACCCTAAGCAAATCAGGTGTGTACCCCACACTATTTCATAATACGTTTTATGGTTGTGTTAAATAATATATGTGATATTAAGAATATGAAAGTGGCTAAGGTACCATGATATGGTACTAAGTACTCAGGTACGTTTCCTACTTCTACTAGGAATATGAAAAATGTTATTCGTAACATGAGAATATGATAAGAATGTGAACTTGGGCATGTAATTGCATAATATGTTATGGGCATATGGGTTTGTTTGAAAGGGGAAGTGAAAAGTGGTGACCTAAGACCACAGTAATCTGAAAGTGGTGACCAAAGACCACAGTAATCTGAACGTGGTGACCTAAGACCACGAATGCGGTGACCTAAGACCGCAATTTGGAGTGTAGCGGAAGGAGGGTCGACTTAGTAGTCCCCACGGTGTGACTGGCAGGTACGGGGGTGTGTAGCGGATGGACAATTAGGTTTGGGTTTGGGAATGCATCATAACTTGTATTTTATGTTTTGAATGTGTAACTATTGTATGCCTGATTCTATTATGATTTAGTGTCGTGTACACATTGAGTCTGTTTGACTCAGCCCGTTGTGGGACCATGTTTCAGGTGACGAACAGTGATGGACCGGGACGGCAGTACTTGTGGTGGCCATGCTCAACATGAAGTTTATATTTTTATGGACTCTTGAATTTATTTTAGTACTTTGAAATATTTTGGAAACTATTTGATGTAATAAGGCCATAAGGCCATGATGAACGATTTGTATTTCTACTTGTTGTTTTATTGTGTTACAAATTTTGATTAGGTTAAAGACTAAGTATTTTATTTTAAAATATACTCGATATGTTTATTACTTAAAATTAAAAAAAAGGTTTTCTAATATAAAAATCCAGTTTGTTTTCAACACAAGCCCAACCCAAACAATTTTTTTTTTTAAATCACACAAGTTTTTCTCTAAGTAACAAAAGAATTTGAAAACCGGTTTACTTGAGGAACATACCAGATCCGGTCAGGGCTCGTGGGCCGGGTTTGGGGTGTTTCATGTATAGGTTATTTTGATTAAATGTTAGTTTATAGGTGTTATGTAGATATTAGTTATTTATTTGGTTTAAGTTTTGGTGTTGTGGTATTTGCATGATTTGCATTATAATGTTGATGTGATTGAATGATGAGAGGTAAAATAGTAGTCGAATATGCATAAGAGGTGCCTAAAAGTATAATGATTATGTATGTCTAAATAAAAGTTAATACAAAGAATCATGAAAGAGTAAAATTAGCATTAAAATAGTTTCTGGATAGCAGCAATGGTTCAACTTTGAAAAATCACCGAAAATTTTGGAAATTGAATTAGAGGTTTAATAAAACATTAAATTAAAGTTTATTGAGTCGAGTTTTTCACAGAAGAAACGTTGCAAGCAACGGAATTGTAAATTATGAGATATAATAAATTTTGTGAGACAAGGTTAGAATGATTTCAGGTTCCCCTGTTCTGACTTTGGAAAATATCAAAAATTTATAAAAAAAATATAGAGGTTTAAATTTATATGTTTAAATTCTTAATGAGTCTATTTTTAATAGAAACAAAAGAAAACATCATCCAAATCTCGTACTAAGAGATAATTAATTTTTAGTGAAGAAAGGTCGAAGCTGTCAAACAACACAACAAGGATAAATTTGAAGATTTTACTGTACTTACTGGCTAAATTATAAATTCTGAAACTTTTATGGTAGAAAGATATTTGAGTCTAGTTTCAAAAACATTAAGCAGACCTTAATTTAGAATTCTATAGCTCTAGATATAAATAATTTAGTGACTACGACTCAAGTGGACAACTTTGATGTGAACATAAGTAAATAGTAGAATTATCTGTAATTTTTCTGTAAACTCCGGTAACATCCCGTAACCCTGTTCCGGCGACGAATGTGGGTTAGGAGTGTTACATGTAGTGTTATCTGACCATGCACAATGACGTATCTCTCAACAACTATTGAATTAGTAGATATAAAAACATGATAATCTTGGTTAAATTCACGATCTATATAACAATGCAGTTCGATTTATTAATTACAAACATCTTAGAAAAATCTATTATAGGTATGTATCAGTTCGATTTCATTATTCGTAAGCCCCTTAAAGTTTTACATTTTATTCAATTTAATACCTAAAATCGAAATAGTCATAACTAGTCCTTTTTAACT
This sequence comes from Gossypium australe, assembly GCA_005393395.2. Lineage (NCBI taxonomy): Eukaryota > Viridiplantae > Streptophyta > Magnoliopsida > Malvales > Malvaceae > Gossypium > Gossypium australe. The sequence goes on from CM016616.1 coordinate 124,443,645, forward strand.
AATCATTTTGCATGGGGTCTCTCCTCCATTTTATTTGCAAGGCCTAGGACAAGTGTGCATTTCTTAATCTTCTCGTTAGGATACTCTGCAAAGAGTTGTAGTATTATCTGACCATGCACAACGACATATCTCTCAACAACTGTTGGATTAATAGATATAAAATCATAATCATCTTGGTTCAATTCCCAATTTATATAACAATTCAGTTTAATTTATCAATTCCGAACATCTTATAACAATCCATTATATGTATGCATCAGTTCAATTTTATTATTCATATGCCCCTTAAAGTTTCACATTTTATTCAATATAGTCCCTAAAATCAAAATAGTCATAACTAGCCTTTTTAACTAATCATTTTGCACGGTGTCTCTCCTCCATTTTCTTGCAAGGCCTACAACAAATGTGCACTTCTTAATCTTCTCATCAGGATACTCTACAAAAAGTTGTAGTATTATCTAACAATGCACAACGACATATCTCTCAACAACTGTTGAATTAGTAGATATAAAAGCATGATCATCTTGGTTCAATTCCCGATCTATATAATAATTCAGTTTAATTTATTAATTCCAATAATCTTATAAAAATCTATTATATGTATGTATCAATTCAATATCATTCTTCGTTTGCCCCTTAAAGTTTTACATTTTATTCAATTTAGTCCTTAAAATTGAAATAGTCATAATTAGTCCTTTTTAAATAACCATTTTGTATGGTGTCTCTCCTCCATTTTATGTGCAAGGGCTACGATAAATGTGCACTTCTTAATCTCCTCATCAGGATACTTTGCAAAGAGTTGTAGTATTATCTGACCGTGCACAACGACAAATCTCTCAACAGCTGCTTATTATATGTATTTTTCAAAGAAGAAATTTCTTTAATCATTTTTATAGTGAGGCGTGCATAATATTAAAAATGATGGTGGTTTTGATTTAAATTACGCAGGGTGCCATGTCGAAAAATGAGAGGGTTAAGATTCACAATCAACAAATTTCGATGCTTCAACTTGGTGTTGATCTTCAACGCGGTAGGTGCAGGGGATATCATAAAGGCTAGCGTGAAAGGATCAAGGACAAGGTGGATGAGCATGAGCCAAAACTAGGGTCAGAATTGGCAGTTAAACGTTGTGTTGGTTGGCCAGTCATTCTTATTCATGATCACAAGCAGTGACAGACGCACTTCTACCTCTTGGAACATCATCCCTGTCCATTGGCAGTTTGGTAAAACATTCACCTGCAAGAATTTCAGACTTTGATTTCCCTATAAGTTAACACATAAGTTAGAAAAAGAAAAAATTTAACACATAATCCATTTCCAGTTTTACACTTGATTGGCTCCAAGTTATCAATACTTAATTGCATTGGTGTAAAAACTTCTTTCTTCCCTCAAATGCTTGCACTGAAAGTTTAATTCGATTTAAAATACTTAAATCATGTTAAAATGGCCAAGTTCAATTTTAGTTCGATTTTAAAATATTTTAAAGGTTATTTAAATTTAATTTCAATAGGAGACAGACCTAAAATACAAATAGACCAAAAGTTTAAATTTTCGTACAACCCGAACAACAGCCAGAGTATTTTGAGTAGCAAAACAGGTAGCCCAAATTTCCTTAGACCTAATCCATGTTGCCTTATTCCTCTGTCGCTTCACCTGCTTCCACTTGTAGCAAGACTAAGAACTCGAACCCAACTCAGGTAAGAAATCTCCCTTTCCCTCCCATTTTCAAGATTACCGGATGTTATATATAACTTGTTAGTATCACCCTCTCGAATGAATCTTATAGTCGACAACTATTGCTGAAACCGATCGCAAAAATCCATCATTCTCGCTTCACCTCTTTCAACATCGAGGATGGAAAACCATCATTCTCGCTTCATCTCTTTCAACACCGAGGTTCATTATTAGGTAAAATTTGCTTCGATTTTTCCACTACCAACATTGTTATCTCTTATTTTTCTATTCTAAGCTGATTTTTCCATTGCTTGGATTCTACTAGCATGAACTCTATGTTGTGTCTTTATTGCCATACAAGAATTTGTGGGTTCAATGTTAAAATTGTAATGGATTAAATTATAAGAAATTGTTTAAGTCAAAAATGAATATTTGTGAACAATGTGGAAGTTATATCTGTTATGCTCGATTGGTATATACTTGCTTATAATTATACTTTCATTTGAATTATTAGGTAAAATTTGCTTTGATTTTACCACTACCAACATTGCTATCTCTAATTATCTATTCTGAGTACAGTGCTGGTTTTTTCATTGCTTAGTATTCTACTGTCTTGAAGTCCCTCTTGTGTCTTTATGCCATCATTGCTATCTCTGATTTTTCTATTCTGAGTACAATGCTGATTTTCCATTGCTTGTATTCTACTAGCATGAACTCCCTATTGTGTCTATATTGCCATATATGCTATTTCTATAAGAATTCCCTGAATATGCCCTTGGTATGAACTTTTCTTCGTCTTGATGAATTGCTGGGTGGCTGACATGTGGAAAACTTTGTTTATAGTTGCCTTATCTTTGCCTTTCATTTGTTCTGTTCTATTTTGCTGTGCATTGATGGTCGTTTTGACTTTTTTTTATTAATTCATGATTCAATATTTTACTCAACGTTTTTTTAGATAAGATATTATACTTTTTTAACAATACTAACAAGTTATATATAACACCCTTTTCAGTTGCTAATACTCGTCAATAAAAAAATGGATCGCCAATGTAAAAAAGTTATATCCAGGTCATATATCAATCTAATATATACTTTTTTTATTATTTCTTTAATTTCACTAAAATTGTTATATTTTGAAGTTTAGTGGTAAAAATTATTTATTTATTTTTATATTATGCATATTTGTTTTATGGTTCATATACGAGGTTTGTGATTTTTTTTTCTCAACAATTTTGTTTTCAAGGTTTGAACCTATGCTATCCCTTGAGAGTGGAATGTGCTTTACCATTATACCCAACCACTTGTTGATAAATTACTTAATTTTAATATCTTATTTTTTAAAATTTATTTGAAAGGTATATTATAAAATTTTCCAATGAAATTTCTCTTAAATATAATTTATAAAATTTAATTAATTAAAATATTAAAAAGAATTAACCATAAAAAAAATCAATTGTGACATTTTTACCTTGACATTATTTTCATGTTTAGACTTGAATTTTAGGATAAGTAATTGCATTGATATAGATATAAAACATGTGTTAAAATGATGTCAATTTGAGCATAAGCAATAGTTGGGGTTCTTAAAAGAGTCCAACTCTTTATCAAATATACCCACCACACGCCAAGAGATGTTCTGTAGAATTGCACTTCGTATCCTTGTGGCCTAAAATTCCATAGGTACAAACTGACTAGTCTAAGTTCACTTTGTAAAATAAAACAAATTAATTCCGAAGGGAAAACATATATACAGTATATATATGTGGAATATTTTTAAAATATTCAAATATATATGGATAATTATTTAATATGTTAAAAATTTCCACAAGTAAAAGTGAGAGGAAAACATATGATTATAAGGTGTTAAAAACTAAAAAAAATATAAATATATAAAAGAAAGTGATGTGTGTCAATTTTTTAATTATTTTGTGTAATTAAAAATATATATTGTTGTTAACAATTGCTTAATTTAATGATAAGTGTATAATGTTATAAGTATAAGAGTTTAGGTTCAATTCCAAGCAACTCTATACTTTACTTTCAAATATAAAAAAATTATAATGCTAATATATCAAATAACAAACTTGTATATTGTGTATTATATGTCGAAACCACCCTTTTTGAAAAGGCGAGAATTGGACTTGGGTTTTGAAAATGGATAAAACGGGAGTCGCCACCGACCTTTTATTAGGTGTGATCGGATCACCTTTGTTTTAATAAAACATTTCGGTTCACTAAAACGGGGGTTTTGGTCTTCGAGCATTCGAGAAAATAGGTTCGGGAGTCGGTTACGTGCAAGGAAGGATTAGCACCCTTACAACGCCCAAAATCGGTACCAAATTGATTAATCAATGTCCTAATGTCGAAAAGCTTGAAAAAGATTTTGAAATTTGTTCTATTTTTGTGATTTTAACAACTTGATTGAATATCGAGTTTCCCTTGTTTCGAAGGAATAGAGTCTCGCATCCAGCACGATTGGACACGATAATCTAAGTCCCTGAATTCAAGATCATCTCCAAAATTCTCCGAACACACGCATTGCAATTTTGAAAGGATATTCGTTTATTTGGACGAACAGAGAATCACACCCAGCACGATTAGGCACGATCTCTTTGAACTTCCAAACTCACGAATTACCTTTATGAAACCCCTTTTATGAATTTTAAAAAAAGTGTCGGGTTGCAATTTTAAAGTGGCAATCCACATGGAATGATGCAAACGAAAGACTCACGACGCATGATAACAAAAGACGCAATAATAGAGATCACAAGAAATGACACTGAAATAATAACAATAAATAGAGACCAAAAGACGTTAGTAGCTATGGGATATAACAGTAAGTATGCTAGTGATAATGATACTACAAAATACGTACGATATAATAACATATAGTAATAGTATTAGTAGTAATATAAAATATGTACAACATAATACCCTAATGATGATAGAAAGATACTAAAATAATGATAACAATGTCAATACAATGATAGTAATAATAAGGACACAAAATATATACAATATATTAACATAGATATAAATATAATAATAGTAGCATAATAATAACGGTAATGAATAATAATACAGAATATGTACAGGAAAATAATATATATGTAGTGATAATAATATAATAAGGTTAATATATTCAGGTAATAAGGTATATATAACATGTTAATGACAATAGTAATGGTAGTAATATGTATAGTATAACATATTAATATAAACTCACTAATAATAATAATAATAATAATAATAATAATAATAATAAATAATAATAGTTAGTAGGATAATGATAATAATAATAATAATAATAATAATAATAAATGTTAGTTAAACAAAATAATGGCAAAATGTAAATATAAAAGGATCTAATTGTATCTAAAGCGAGAATCGGGGATCAATTTAAAAACCCAAAAGGATGAAAGGGCTAAATTATAAAATGGCAGAAATCCAATTAAAACCCATCAAAACGTGGAAGGGCTAGAAGGGCAATTGGCCCTTCCACTCAAAGACACGCGGACCTCAACCCCGGGTCGGACCGAATCGCGGGTCAGAGGAGCCTGGGTTCCCCCAAAACGGCACCGTTTTGGTGCCTGGTGGGGAACCCATGAAACGACGCCGTTTCTATGGGTACTTATACCCCCTTTTTTGCTGAAAAAGAAGATTGGTTTAACCCTAAAATCTAAAGGGGAAACAGCGCCCCCAGCCTTCTCCCTCTCGTCTACTTTCCTTCGACGATCGGGCCTCCTTCCCGACCGGTTCGTCGCACTATCGTGCCGTTTCCGGTGGTCGACATCGCATGGAGGTAGGCGCCGTGTTATCTCGTTGAAGCTCCACTTGAAGGCCGGCCCTTAGGCACCCAAAAGCGAAGGGAGAGGGTCTTCAGCACCCCCTCTCCGGCCAAGCTCCTATGACGGAGAGACCCTTCCGATACTGCGGCCGCCAACGCTTCGGTAACCCCTTTTCCTTTTTTATTTGTTTATAAAGATTCGAAAATGGAAAATAAAAAGGAGTAAATAGATCGACAATGGATGATAAGAGGAAAAGGGAAATCAACCTTTTATTTTTTGTTTTCTTGATTTCTGATGGTAAAAAGGGTTACAAGAGTTTTTGTTCTTTTTCTTTTCTAATTTTTGATCCCCTAATCCGTGAAAAAAAAAAGATCCTGGCGATATCAAGTTTGAATGGCTTTATAGCCGGAAAATTACAACTGTCTTTCTTAATCTACTATTTCGCCCATATTTGCTCTTGGTTCCCTCTGTTTTTTGTTTGTCAGTCTTTTGCAGGTGATGGGCGAAGCATGCAAAACGTGTGGGTCGTCCGAGGCATGTGCTGGTCAGGAGCGTGGGGCGTAGTGCGCTCGTGGGTGATGGGCAGTGGCAGGTGCATGTGAGACCGAGGCTCGGGGCGTTGAATCTGGAGAAGTGCACGTGTGGAGCCGAAACGGCACCCGGGGCGCGTGTGTGGAGTGGAGGCGACGCGCGTGTTGGGGACGCGCGGGGCAGATGAAGAGTTTGCTGGCGGCTTGGCTTTAGGGTTTCTGACAACCTTTTTAGTTTGGGCCGTTGGGTTTATGTAAAATGGGTCAATGGGTTAGGTTGTAAATGGGGTTTGATTCTTTAATTTGGGCTTTAATTTCCCTTGTAAACGGACATTTTAAGAACTATTTTTATTCCCCTTTTTTTAGTCGGTTTTGACTTTATTCGGGCCCTTAATCTGCATCAGGCCCGGACGAAAATTGGGTACTACAGCTGCCCCTCTTTGCTCATTGTCGTGAAACGGGAATAGAGCAAAGACAACAAAGGAAGCAATTTTGTCCGGGCTTAGCCTTGACTCCTTAGTCCCTTTCTCCTCAAAACCCTGTTATTTTGATTCACCCCACTGCGGCTCCTGCGAAACGTGACCCGTGGCTTCAATTCGCTCTTCCTCAGTCTTGTTCCTTTTTCAGCTTGCTCCCACAGGGCTTTGATGAAATCAGAACTGCCTTTTTATTTTCGCGTCATCTTCGAACCGTAACTCTTTGCTTTGATCCGTTCTACTGCTATTTCCAAGAGATAGGGCTTGTAGCTTCAATCTACTTTTATTGTTTCATTGTATTTTCAAAGAGATAACATTCGCAATTTTCAATCCATTCCACTACTGGTCAGTGGTAACAGGGGAATCTTCAACCCGTTCCACCGCTGTTTAGTGGTAACAGGATAATCTTCAACCCGTTCCACCGCTGTTTAGTGGTAACAGGACCGCCTTCAACCCGTTCCACCGCTGTTTAGTGGTAACAGGACCATCTTCAACCCGTTCCACCGCTGTTTAGTGGTAACAGGACCGTTTTTAACCCGTTCCACCGCTGTTTAGTGGTAACAGGACCGTTTTTAACCCGTTCCACCGCTGTTTAGTGGTAACAGGACCATCTTTAACCCGTTCCACCGCTGTTTAGTGGTAACAGGACCATTTTAACCCGTTCCACCGCTGTTTAGTGGTAACAGGACCATCTTTAACCCGTTCCACCGCTGTTTAGTGGTAACAGGACCATCTTTAACCCGTTCCACCGCTGTTTAGTGGTAACAGGACAATCTTTAACCCGTTCCACCGCTGTTTAGTGGTAACAGGACCATCTTTAACCCGTTCCACCGCTGTTTAGTGGTAACAGGACAATCTTTAACCCGTTCCACCGCTGTTTAGTGGTAACAGAACCATCTTTAACCCGTTCCACCGCTGTTTAGTGGTAACAGGATAATCTTCTCTACTGAAATTTTAAATAAATAAGGATTAGAATCCTCAATGTTAACTCAGGGAGACGGGATTTGTAATCTCAACCCACTCCACAGGAACTAAGAATCCAGGGAGAAGAGATTCGTAGTCTCAATCTTCTCTACTGAAACTTCGAAAATGAGAAAGTATTCTTGATGTTAACTCAGGGAGACGAGATTTGTAATCTCAACCTACTCCACTGGGACTTCGAGGGAATAAGACTTCAGAACTTTTTAATTTGCTTCCTCACTATTTCGGGAAGACTTCAATCTTCGGTTTGCTCCACTAACGTCTCTAGGGAACGAGATCTGAATTTTTCGATATTGCTACCGCATTCTCCAGGGAACCTGTCCTGTAGAATCAGTTTTATGCAAATGATGTGGATGCGATGATTGGAATGATCCAAATGCATGTACTATGGACGACACCTACATGAATGTAGAATGTCACGAGAATGGTTTGCTACGATGATTATGGTGCGATGATCAGAATGAATCAAATGCCCCTAACTAAACGTGTTTTGCAAGAATGATCCTTTTCTAACGGTTTAAGGTGCTCATCGCTCGTTGCTTATCAGGGCTATATCATTGATGTCTTATGCTGCAATCTTGTTTGGCTAGCGTTCATGGCAGAAAACCCAGGAGGACAATTATCTTACTCAACAAATTTGCCCCACTGTAACTTCAAAGTTCATCTCATTGTGACCTAGGGGTATAAGATTTGAATTCCTTCACTCACCCCACTGCATCTCCAAAACGTAGAATTCGTTTCCTTTTCGACCCATTCCATTGCTATTCAAGGGTACAAGATCCAAATCCTTCCGTCTATTGAGCATTCTTCGGGTGTCCCAACCAGATGTATATGCATGAATGCGGAGTATATTTTCCTTTCAAGAATGATTCTGGTTTTGCATTTGGGTTAGCAATGCCCCTTTCTCGCCAGGATTGTATCACTGACGCAATTTCTTGTCACTTTGTTCAATCGCCATCTTTGAAAAAAAATCCATAGAGACAACCTCAATTTGGATTCAGATATTTCCAACCCGTAAGCTTGGTGGATTCTGAACAACAATCCCGTTTCAGACTCCTGTATTACTTAGAGGTTTCCAGAGTAATATGCAAAACTCCTTTTACGAAAGTATTATTAGCCCAATAATCATTATTTCAATGCAAAATGTTTAAAAGGGATCATAGTGATGGGTGAAACAAAAATTTATTGGGAGTATAGCTCGAAACCAACAAGTTAGTCAAGCTTGCCAATGTAATGAAAAGAAAGTTTATTTAGAGTGTATTTTGAAAGGACAAAGATAGTAAACTCAAAATGGGTAGAATAGAAGCTAGGTGCCCCAGATATCGCAGCTTGAGCTTCCCTGTTCAAACTTCTTAAGGACCATTTTAAACTCAATATGTGCTTAAGAGATCCAGAGTACTTTGTCGATGCCCTAAGACGCAACGTACCTCTTCGTTGTTGCTTCAAGTATAGTGAGACCACTGTCTGCCCCATTTCCATCGAAAAAATTTGAGCCGCCCTTTTCGGGTTTTCAACTCAAACCCACCTTTGGTCCCAAGGCGCCCTTTGCGGGTTTTCGCCTTTGGCCTCTCCTTTTCTCTTTTTGTTTTTTTTTTTTTTTTTTTTTTTTTTTTTTGAAGAAGACTTCCTTCTTGTTGCCCCTTTTTGAATTTTCCGGATTGGGCCAATCTCTGCCATCTCTTTCGGTCGATATTCATACTTTCCTAGGGCAGACTTTCTTTGCCGTACAAGGTCCTTCCTAGTTCGTCATTCGCTTTCTTCTGAAGTCTCTTTTGTGCGATATCATTTTCCTTTCCAGAGCCCTATCATGGAATTTTTTTTTTTTTTTTTAAGGTGATCCTTTTTGTTGAGAATTCACATCATCTGATCGTGATAGATAGCTCCCGATATTTCTCTTCAAACTCTCTCGATCACATTGGGATTGGGTCTATTCCGCCTTATCCAATTTTGGCTCGACCCGTGCCTAGGGAACAGAGGATTTCGACTTTTCTAGGCAAATCTTAATGAGGAGGGGGCTGCCCCGGCAAGGGCCTTGGCTGATGTTTGATGAGCATAAAGGGTAAATGTAACTTCTATATGCCACTATTCACAAGTTTAGGTCATCGACCCTTGTTTTGTTGCCCTCTCTTTTTTTTTTTGATTTTTTTTGAATTTTTTTTTTTTTTTTTTTTTTTTTTTTTTTTTTTTTTTTTTTTTGGCCTAACGACTATCCACTTTGTGACATTGGCATACGAAGTGACCCTCACACTCTTGGTGAAGAGATCGTCATCCGTGAAGACGGATTGATGCGGACCAGAAGCTTTCTAGGAGATTGGCTTGATAACGTTCATGCCCCTTGTGTAGAAAGAATGGAAGAGGCACATAAGTTCTGTCCTCCTTGATTTGTCGTTTGATGCTAAAATTTTTTTGGGTAGACCAGTGGCTCGAACCTCTTGATTAGCTTAGTCCGGGTAGAATAATCAGTATGTGGACTTCTTCTGTGACTTCCTTAGCTTGGATAGCGTGCTTCATGCCTCAGTGATCATACGAAAATACCTTTGAACTCTTGGAGATAACTCACTGATTCCTTGCCTTGTTCCTACGGCCAGCTGAGCTTCTGTTTTCATCTCCCTGGTAGTGTTTGCTGACACTCCGTAGGATAGGATCCACCATTCTTAACAGTTTAGGAAATAGATTGCGGTCCTTGCCATCTCCGCAGTCCTCCGATCCATTTAGGCACATATCTCATTAAAAGGAGAGTTGGTAACAGCGTCGCTCATGTCGTTGATATCTGGGAGACCCATTGTGGGTATGAAGGTAGAAGATTAAAAGTATGATATGAAAATGAAATGATACCGAGTATGAGATGCGAAGAGTGGAAATAAAGATGCATTTTATTGGAATAAAAATTCTGGAAACAAGCCTATTTCACAAAGGATTCTTGTTGCCTCTAGGCTTAAAGCAACAAGCATGTTTTGAATATTACTCCAGATCAGCTAAAATACAAGGATCCCTTCCACAGTCCTATTGTTCAAAACACTCTCAAACATGTAGGGTCTTGAAAACTTAGATTCTTCGGTTCATTCTCCAGATACGTCATGCATGTTCCAATTCCTCAGTGTCAGGTTTTGCACTGGAGCCCTGAAGTGGATGTGCTCCTGATCTCACACCCCCATTTATCACGGTGCTCTCAATAGTTACCCTTTTAGTAGCATGGTTGAGCGATGAATTTTCTGCATCAGAGGAGTCATCGAACCTTATAACTCCTATTTTGATAAGTTTTTCGACTAAGTTCTTGAAAGCGGTACAGTCTTCTATCCAGTGTCCTACTGTTCCGGCATGGTAGTCGCATTGAGCATTCAGGTCATACCATTTGGGGTACGGGGGTTGGCACGGTTTCAAGTAGTGAGGAGACACCACGTGTGCATCAAATAAATTTTGATAGAGCTCCTTGTATGCCATCGGGATGGGTGTGAACTGGAGCCTTTCCGTGTTAGGCCTTGTATTGGAATTTTGCCTGGTAGTCACCATCCTTGATTGTTTTATTGCCATTAGATTTGCAGGGCTATCATCATGCTTACTCGTACTACCTATTCCCTTTTCCTTCTTCTTCTGGATCTTCAATGTCCGTTCCCTCCTTTCTTTTGCCACGGCCCGAACAACCGGTTTGGCTTGATCATCCTCAGGGTTAAAACATGAGCCCGTTGGGAAGTTTGCGATGGTTGAGGTATTGGTCTGACGTCGGGGTCCGATAATGATGGGTGCCCCTTGCGACTGCGTGTCTGGTTGAGCCGGGATATTCCTCGGGGAATAAACAATTTGTTCGTCATCATTCGTACCGTTGATAGTTGGGGCACTCCTCTCTTCAAGTCTTTCAGCGAGTAGTTGGATTAACCGACGCATTACATTCATTTGATCTTGCATATCCTGCTGAATTTTGGCCAACTGTTCTTGCATCAGTATTTGCCTTTGCTCTAATCTCTCCAACCTTTGTTCCATATCTGGAATAATTTCACCTAATTAGGGTTTTTCTACAAGTTTTGATGATATAATGCGAATGCGTGGAATGCAATGCGAAATGCACGATATGCAATGCGAAATGCCTGAAATGCAATGCAAAAAAGAAAGAGGGACGTTGATTATGAATTTGATTCCTATTAGAAGAACTTATCTAGAAAGTACGTTCCTTTAATGAAGTGGGCCGCATATACGGCCCGTCCTCCTAGTCCAGGTGAAAACACCAATCCTTTTCTTCGTCTCGAATATCGTGATCGTGTCCCGCCTCTTCTAGCTCCTTATTTGCTTGATCCAGGTTGTCCTTCATCCTTACTTACCTTTTGCGATGCTCATAGCCTTCTGATGACTCCCGAACAATCCTTTTCGGCTTGAACCTTCCAACAAGTCCCCTTCTTCGTATTTGGATGTTTTAATTATGTCCCGTAAGCCTCCTTGGCAGACGTATCTTCTGGCTCTTCGTTGGCTTAATCCAAGTTGTTATTACGACACTCGTAATCTTCTAATGACTCCCGAGCAATCCTTACGGCTCGAATCTTCAGATAAATCTTTTTCTTCGTACCCGGATGTCCGTGGTCGTGTCCCTTGAATTCTCTTAATAGACATCACTCGCTTGTCTTCCGTGATGCTCATAATCTTCGTATGGCTCCCGAACAATCCTTGTCGGCTTCAATCTTCAAGGGGTGTCTTGTCTCGTTGCTTACCTAGGCCCTGTTCAGATGACCGTATCGTGTTCCACCTTATCAAGTAACACATTTTCTTATGACAAATTCTTCTGTTTAGCAGTCAAATGCGAATCAACACCTCCTTTCTAAGATGATGCAATGCAATGCAAATGCATGGAATGAATGCGAAAAGAAAGAGAGGCGCTGATCATGAATTCAATTCCATTAGAAGAACTTTTCTAGAAAATAAAGCTCTTTACATAAAACGGATTACATACACGGTTTTGTCTTCATAGTCCAAGCAAAACACCGATCCCTTTCTTCGTGACAGAATGTCCTGACCATACCTTGTGCGCTTCCTTGGTAGATGCATCTTTGGCTCTTGGTGGCTTGGTTCAGGCCGTGTCTCTTTACTCGTTCCTCTTCCGTGATCGTTTATAAGCTTCTTAACCTAAAAAGTCAAGATCTGACGACTCTTGAATAATCATCATTGGCTTGAACCGTCGGGCAAAGTCTTGTATTCTTTCTTGGACTGTACGCTTTCCCTAGTTGTTTACTTGGACTATATTTGAGCAGCCGCATTATAATCCACTTTATCAAGAAATTCATTTCCTTATGACAAACTCCTCTTATTTAGGAATCGAATATGAATCAGCACCTTCTTTCTATGATGATGCTATGCAATGCAACCATAACAGAGGAAAACACGTTAGCGCAGGAATAATAATCAGAATAGAGCATTTATCCGGGTGGTCTCTAGGGTTCGACATGGCTCTACCTATGGTGGGCTCTTAGGTCTCTCTACATGTGGTTGGTTCTAAAGAAAAGGGTACCCGAACTAGCAGATTCCTCGATCCTCACCCATTATAGGCTCATATGGACCAAGTTCAGTTCAGGGGAACACATTTCCCTATGCCCATGCGGAGGTGAAAACCTCACGAAGACATAGGTACGGATGTATCCCGGAAGCAGTCCCCTAGCCCATGCGGAGGTGAAAACCTCACGAAGGCATAGTTTCTTGCTCCCACTTAAGGGTGTGACCACGACGGTCATGCAAACATGAATGCGGAGATATATCCTATGTGACTCGACATTATTGCAATCCTAGTACCCACAAAGTTAAAAGTGGAGATTGGATTGAAAAATACAATCATTTTTATTGATTTTGAAACACTCAAATGAATTGAAATAATTATCAAAAGCCCTCTCATCTCGAAATGTCGAAATGCTATATCCAGTAAGCTAGGACACAGCATCCCGAATTCTCAAGAGTAAGATAGGACACAATTCGGATCCTTGTTATTTTGAAAATTCTTATCTCAAAGTAACGTGATGTCACACCCAGTAAGTTAGGGCACAACATTTGTACTCTCGAGGATAAGCTCCTTTTTTATTTCAAATCAAGAGAAAAATGATGTTGAAAACGATTTTTCAAATTTTGACAAAAGGACAAAAGAAAATAATCAATTACATGGCCTGACTCTCTTATTGGTCCCCAGCGGAGTCGCCAAGCTGTCGAAACCACCCTTTTTGAAAAGGCGAGAATTGGACTTGGGTTTTGAAAATGGATAAAACGGGAGTCGCCACCGACCTTTTATTAGGTGTGATCGGATCACCTTTGTTTTAATAAAACATTTCGGTTCACTAAAACGGGGGTTTTGGTCTTCGAGCATTCGAGAAAATAGGTTCGGGAGTCGGTTACGTGCAAGGAAGGATTAGCACCCTTACAACGCCCAAAATCGGTACCAAATTGATTAATCAATGTCCTAATGTCGAAAAGCTTGAAAAAGATTTTGAAATTTGTTCTATTTTGTGATTTTAACAACTTGATTGAATATCGAGTTTCCCTTGTTTCGAAGGAATAGAGTCTCGCATCCAGCACGATTGGACACGATAATCTAAGTCCCTGAATTCAAGATCATCTCCAAAATTCTCCGAACACACGCATTGCAATTTTGAAAGGATATTCGTTTATTTGGACGAACAGAGAATCACACCCAGCACGATTAGGCACGATCTCTTTGAACTTCCAAACTCACGAATTACCTTTATGAAACCCCTTTTATGAATTTTAAAAAAAGTGTCGGGTTGCAATTTTAAAGTGGCAATCCACATGGAATGATGCAAACGAAAGACTCACGACGCATGATAACAAAAGACGCAATAATAGAGATCACAAGAAATGACACTGAAATAATAACAATAAATAGAGACCAAAAGACGTTAGTAGCTATGGGATATAACAGTAAGTATGCTAGTGATAATGATACTACAAAATACGTACGATATAATAACATATAGTAATAGTATTAGTAGTAATATAAAATATGTACAACATAATACCCTAATGATGATAGAAAGATACTAAAATAATGATAACAATGTCAATACAATGATAGTAATAATAAGGACACAAAATATATACAATATATTAACATAGATATAAATATAATAATAGTAGCATAATAATAACGGTAATGAATAATAATACAGAATATGTACAGGAAAATAATATATATGTAGTGATAATAATATAATAAGGTTAATATATTCAGGTAATAAGGTATATATAACATGTTAATGACAATAGTAATGGTAGTAATATGTATAGTATAACATATTAATATAAACTCACTAATAATAATAATAATAATAATAATAATAATAATAATAAATAATAATAGTTAGTAGGATAATGATAATAATAATAATAATAATAATAATAATAATAAATGTTAGTTAAACAAAATAATGGCAAAATGTAAATATAAAAGGATCTAATTGTATCTAAAGCGAGAATCGGGGATCAATTTAAAAACCCAAAAGGATGAAAGGGCTAAATTATAAAATGGCAGAAATCCAATTAAAACCCATCAAAACGTGGAAGGGCTAGAAGGGCAATTGGCCCTTCCACTCAAAGACACGCGGACCTCAACCCCGGGTCGGACCGAATCGCGGGTCAGAGGAGCCTGGGTTCCCCCAAAACGGCACCGTTTTGGTGCCTGGTGGGGAACCCATGAAACGACGCCGTTTCTATGGGTACTTATACCCCCTTTTTTGCTGAAAAAGAAGATTGGTTTAACCCTAAAATCTAAAGGGGAAACAGCGCCCCCAGCCTTCTCCCTCTCGTCTACTTTCCTTCGACGATCGGGCCTCCTTCCCGACCGGTTCGTCGCACTATCGTGCCGTTTCCGGTGGTCGACATCGCATGGAGGTAGGCGCCGTGTTATCTCGTTGAAGCTCCACTTGAAGGCCGGCCCTTAGGCACCCAAAAGCGAAGGGAGAGGGTCTTCAGCACCCCCTCTCCGGCCAAGCTCCTATGACGGAGAGACCCTTCCGATACTGCGGCCGCCAACGCTTCGGTAACCCCTTTTCCTTTTTTATTTGTTTATAAAGATTCGAAAATGGAAAATAAAAAGGAGTAAATAGATCGACAATGGATGATAAGAGGAAAAGGGAAATCAACCTTTTATTTTTTGTTTTCTTGATTTCTGATGGTAAAAAGGGTTACAAGAGTTTTTGTTCTTTTTCTTTTCTAATTTTTGATCCCCTAATCCGTGAAAAAAAAAGATCCTGGCGATATCAAGTTGAATGGCTTTATAGCCGGAAAATTACAACTGTCTTTCTTAATCTACTATTTCGCCCATATTTGCTCTTGGTTCCCTCTGTTTTTTGTTTGTCAGTCTTTTGCAGGTGATGGGCGAAGCATGCAAAACGTGTGGGTCGTCCGAGGCATGTGCTGGTCAGGAGCGTGGGGCGTAGTGCGCTCGTG
Source organism: Gossypium australe (assembly GCA_005393395.2). Lineage (NCBI taxonomy): Eukaryota > Viridiplantae > Streptophyta > Magnoliopsida > Malvales > Malvaceae > Gossypium > Gossypium australe. The sequence continues at coordinate 124,459,524 of CM016616.1, forward strand.
GGTGATGGGCAGTGGCAGGTGCATGTGAGACCGAGGCTCGGGGCGTTGAATCTGGAGAAGTGCACGTGTGGAGCCGAAACGGCACCCGGGGCGCGTGTGTGGAGTGGAGGCGACGCGCGTGTTGGGGACGCGCGGGGCAGATGAAGAGTTTGCTGGCGGCTTGGCTTTAGGGTTTCTGACAACCTTTTTAGTTTGGGCCGTTGGGTTTATGTAAAATGGGTCAATGGGTTAGGTTGTAAATGGGGTTTGATTCTTTAATTTGGGCTTTAATTTCCCTTGTAAACGGACATTTTAAGAACTATTTTTATTCCCCTTTTTTTAGTCGGTTTTGACTTTATTCGGGCCCTTAATCTGCATCAGGCCCGGACGAAAATTGGGTACTACATTATATATGTTGAAGATTTTGGTTTTATTCGTCAAAATAGCATCTATTTTCTATACGATATTATAAAAGTAGAAATTAAGATAACACATTTTAAATTCGTATCAAATGAATATGATAAAAAATTTAATTACCACTCCATTCAAAACAATACAAATGACACTCATTTGTAAATAAGACATATTTTACGAGGCACTTAGAAAAATGATTAATAAAATATTTAACCCAATTGATTTTAGTAAATTTAAATATAGGAATGATTGAGGTTAAAAACTTTATTAATTATTTTTTAAAAAAAAATTAATCGATAAGATATATTTTTTAAAAAAGTAAGATGATGATACACTTTCCGTTGAGAAAAATTAAAATGGGTGGTATTTGGATTAAAAAATAATATTTTTGTGGTCGATTTAGTGAATATATAAATTATATAAATACTAATAATAAAAACAAAAAAAAATGGAACTTAGAAAGAGAGATTTGGAATTAATTTGGACAATTATTGCTCATTGCTACCTAATTGCCTTTATTTGATTTGGAATTTACTCGCAGCTACAATTATTTTAGAGGCCTGCATCTATATTTTAAAGTTTTAGAAAAATGGAGTCGGAAGCTGATGTACCTACTTTACCTATCTTTTTTGTTCTCTATCTTTTTTTTTTTTTTGAAAATTCTATGTTTGATTTTTCTACATAAAAACGACTTTTATGTTACATGCGTGTGGTTAATATTAATATTATTTTCATCGTAAATTTATATAGTTTAAGCTGGTTAAAATACATTTACTTTTTTTATTTAAAAGTTAAAAAAATTATAAATAATTCTATACATATAAAAAAATAATATTAAATGATTACATTACAATCCAACTTTGTAACCAGGGGCGAAGCCAGAAGAATTTTTTAAGGGGGGCCGGATAAAATTTAAATTTTTTATAGTTTATATCTTTATAATTTATAAAGGATTAAATCGAATTTTTCTAATTTTAGGGGGCCAAAGTGTAATTTTATCTTTATTAATTTAAAATTTTTAAAATAATTCAAGGACTAAACTAGCAATTTTACATTTTAGGGGGGCCGGGGCCCATGCCAGCCCCCCTGGCTACGCCCCTGTTTGTAACATATAGCTTACTCCATATAAATATATAATATATGAGGTAAAATTACCACAAAATCTCATACATTATACGTTTTATTACATTTTTGTTCTTCTATTGAAGAAATGAGTAAATTATCTCTTATACGTTAGATGAGTGAGTAAAATAATTTTTTTCTTAAATTTTGATGTTTATATATAATTTATAATAATAAATTTATCCCTCAATCTTTACACATTCATCCAATTAAAATCATACACTTTTATTGAAAGTAAAATAAAAATATTTTAAATTAATAAAGCTAAAGGATAAAAAAAATCTTAGTAACAATTTTTTAAAAAAATCACTTAAACCCTTTTAAATTTTAAAAATTATTAAAAAATCATAAAAATTATAAAAAATTTATAAAAAAGGCTATGAAAATTTTAAAATTATATTTTTTATTAAAAATAAAATCCATTAACATCTAATAATTATAAGATTTTGAAAAAAAAATTATCCTTACTTTTTTATTACTCGATATTATTATTATTTAATAAAAAGTTCATAATTTTAAAATTTTATAAATTTTGTTTATAAAGTTTGAGATTTTTTAAAAGTAATTTCTAAATTTTAAAAGGGTTTAAATTGAATTTTTTTAAAATTTTGTTACTAAAACTTTTTTTGACCATTCAGACTTGTTAATTTCAAAAAATTTAACTTGTAAGAATCAAAATGAATAATTTAAAAACATCAAAACACAACAAACATTTAGCCGAGGGACTGTTTTGCTGGTATAAAAGTTAATCTACTCATATGAACTTGGATTGCAGATTGATCAACCATTTATATTTAACGAAATTAATCCCATCCCCACACTTCATTCCTGCTGGACCATGGATTTCAATTTTCATAGAATTTTAAGTGCCCTCTCCTCTCTCCATTTGAGAATGTAAAAACATTCTCCAACTAAACTTCACATCATCCCAAACATATTTCACTTTCTCTTTCTTCAGTTGCATCAATTTCAAAGCCTTTTGTTTTTTTTCCTTGCAAAAATTCAAAATACAACCCCTTTTTTATTTTTAAATGTTGAGTACTGACAACTAAGAGGCTAAAAAGGGGTTGGATTGATATCCTAGTGTGGTCCAGGAGCTACAATAAACTCCTCTAGGGATGGGATACGACCCCACCACTCAAGCATCACCCCCATGTGCTATCCCCCAACTACGTACTTTCCAACTACTGTAACCCTCTACGTACAACACATGCATACATACATGTACACCTTTTGAGAAATGAATAAAAAGGTTAATTTCTTTCAACACCTTGTTTTTCTTACCAAATAAGGACTATAATGGTTCCTGGATTTGGTGAAGCAAAAGGGTTAGATTGGATAAAAATCACTATAGCTGGATGTGAATAAAACAACAGCCGAACTAGTTAAACATGTACTTAAATTAACATCAGTTCAAAGTACCATCCTCGTGAAAATTAGTGACTAAAGGAAAAGGAATCAATTTTCTACCTTGCCCTTAATTTGTACCTAAATTCTTGTTTCATGTTTCAACAATGACTTCCTTTCTTACAAAAGAATTTGCCATAAAAGTAAAAGAATCTAAAAGTAGGGTAACAAAACCTTACATGTACTGAAGATTTATCACCAATTTTACATGTGCCCTATGTCAAAATTCATGTTATTCTTCTGTCCATGTAACTATAGTTCTTCTCCTATTCAGGTCGGACTCGGAACTGCAAAAGTTTCGTTTTGGAATGTGTCGGTTGCATTCACGTGATCCACATTTTCCTACAAAGTCGCTACTCTAATCCTCATAGTACCTGCTCGCCAATCAAGTCTAGACCGACCAGAAGGAACGATATCCCTTGAAATAGCAAGAAATAGAAATGGATACCCTGTGCAGATAGGAGGCTCCTAGCTGAAGCTGTTAGAAGAAGGAATGCCAGAGCTAACTCCTTAGTGTATATCCTATTATGCTTAGTTTTCCTAGTCTTTTGTTCTTGCTTAAGATCTGCTTGGATCTCGTCGAGATTGGGTTCGGATCCCACACGCTGATGTTTTGGCCCTTTCTCAACCAAGGAGACAAGATCACCCTCGGATGATCGACCGAATTTTTTTGTAACAACCCACTCATATGAACTACCAAGTTGGAAAAGACCAGAGACCATGGCATTGAACTTGGTCACTGACATGGTGTTCTCGAAAAGAAGGTAGGGAACAATGAAGGGGAACGATTTCGGGGCAGGAAGGATGTTGAGGAATGACATTGTAGCAGGGATGTAACAAACAACCCATGCTGGAAGCTCGGCCTCCGGAACAAACATAGTCATTGGGAGAATTATGCAGAAAAGAGTGAAAGAGTAAAACGGTAGGATCAGTTTCCTAAGCAGGAAGAAGAGAAAGACCATATTGAATTTCTTCCACACAGTAATCTGCATCAATAAAAATACCGAATAAGAACAAAGTTCATCATCACATGTTTAAGCAAAGACCAATTCAAATATGTATTCACCTTAGCACGGATAATATCCGGCAAACAGAGGCGGAACAACTGCATTGGTCCAGAGTGCCATCTGTGCTGTTGTTTTCTATAAGCTTCATAAGATTCAGGAAGTTCACACTGACACTGAACAAATAATAAAGACAAAAACATTAACTACCGATCAAGAAAGTAACTATCAGTATAACGTATCAAACTAGAACTATACCTCAACATCATTGAGGAAGATGAACTTCCATCCGCGAAGATGAGCACGGACTGCAATATCCATGTCCTCAACTGTAGTCCTCTCCAACCAACCACCCGACTCCTCCAAAGCCTTAATCCTCCAAACCCCGGCAGTCCCATTGAATCCAAAGAAATTAATGAAAACACCATTCACTTGTTGTTCTACCTCAAAATGGAATGACAAATTTATGTTTTGCAATCTTGTTAGCAAATTCTCATCCTTATTCACAAACGACCACCTTGTCTGAACCAACCCTAAATCCTCATTATCCTGTAATAACCATAAAATCAAAAATAAGATTTCACCTCAACTAATCCTAAACATAATAAATAGTGCTTCGATTCTTAAAATTGCACCCAATTTAAATCAAAAGGCAGTTAATTTAGTTACCTTAAAATGGGGGACAGTTCTTTTGAGGAAATCAGGGGAGGGCTGGAAATCCGCATCGAAAATGGCAACAAATTCATAGTCTTTAACGTAACTACAACTCATGGCAGACTTAAGATTACCAGCTTTATAGCCATCTCTAAGTACACGGTGCCGATACACAATGTGGGCACCTTCTTGTTGCCATTTATGCACTTCCTCTTTAATAAGTAGTTGAGTCATTGGATCATCGGAATCATCCAAAACTTGAATCAAAATTCTCGACTTTGGCCAGTCCAAACTGCACACTGCAGCTATGGATTGTTGGTAAACCTGCAAAAACAAATATTTAAACCATCATTTAAAAAAAAAAAAAAAGGTTCCAATTAAAATGATGAAAGAAAAAATTTATCTTTGGGTTTCTAGTTTTTACCTCTTTTTCATTACACATAGGGATCTGAATGAGAACCATAGGGAAGAAAGAGTCTTCCCCAGATTCAAGATCTGCAACAGCTTCGTGCTTGGGGATTGGCTTGATCTTTTTTAATCGGATCCAAAAACAACCCAAACAAAGAATTAACCTATCCATGCTTTGGATAAGGAAGAGAACAATGCAGACATTGGCGAGGAACTGAAGAGGAGGGGCCAGATAACCAACCCGAATCAAAACCCAATGAGTGTATAACCAATCGAACAAATCTTTGAAACCAAACGGCACCGAGAGAATATATTGTAATTGAAGATTTGGGGCACCAAAATGCCAGCCTTTGAAATACGCAGCAATCTCGAAACAGAATAATAATAAGGATAGCCAAAGGAACACTTTGATGCAGTTATAGAAACCGGTTTTAACGGCTTTGTTTTCGTCGGTTTCGATGTCGTTGTCGTCGGTTCTTCCGGAGGCGACTCGGCGACGGACAGTTGAGCCGAAACTTAGGAATGTGGAGGTAACGGAGGTTAAGCAACCGGCAGCACGGTGCGCTTTTAACAGGAGAACCCAAGTGAGTTGCTTGGCGTTTTTGCCACGTATTTTTTCTCGCGAACCGGTCGGGGTGCTGCCGATGAGGAGATCTTCTTCCGATGGAGCTTCGAGCTCGACCATCGACCAGTTGGGGTTTTCCATTTTCACAACCACCGAGGTTCCTTTGTGGCTGCCCTTCGCCCACCACGGCACCATTGTTTGCTTCTTTAAAACTCCGAAATGTAGACGCAAAAAAAAGGCTAAAAATTCAACAATATTATCAGATGACAATGGAAGAAGAAGAAAGCAAATAAACAAGCGTGGTCTCTCTCTAAATCACGGCAATGGCGACCCAAACTTATACCGACAAGAAAAGGAAATAAAAAAGAAAAAACCTTTGGTTTTGAAAGAGTAGCTTCTAAGCTCTTCACATTCAATTACAGCTTGGTAAAGGAGATGCCATTACTAATGACAGATTTATACAGAGATTATGTTCATAATTTTACAGAGAAAAGAGAAACAGAACATGGTGTTGTTGCGACATGACAGATTTTGTTGTTCTCGTAGTTGTTTTTCCTTTTCACCTACTGATTTAAATTTTTAATAACTCTCAGCAACAACATGCAACAATAATATGAAGCCTAAAAACTGTAGAAACAATAAATTTGATGGGATGAATTTTACAGTGCGGTCAAAACGAAGAGATGCAAAATTTTATTGTTTGTTGTTTCTTTTGTGTATATGAGAGGAGGAGGATTAAAAGGGTTAATGAATAATGGGTAAATCCCATTTTGTTTTTGAGGATAGGAACAAGTTTCCTATTTTTACTGCACTAACAAGTAAATTTAAAAATACCCTTCATTGGAATTTCGAATCCTCTATTTGGGATATCTTATGGTTTTGGTTTTTGTTTTGTTAGAATGCACCACCGTTCACGCTCCATTTCAGAGCGTGTTCCACAGTCTCGTTCAAAACATGATCAAATATCAAGTTGCTCAAATGAAAAAGAACAAGAAAGTAATTTATGAACTGAAATTTAGTGAAACAATTTTTAATTACTATTTTAGATAATTGATTCGCATAACATTTAGTTTTTAACCTTCTTTTTAATGTGTTCAAAGATTTTTTAAAATTTAATATTTGTGATTTCTGCCTTAGAAAAAGTTTAGATTGAGAGTGAGATACGGTGTGCTGATGTTTTATGTTATAATATTTAATTTTACTGCTATTATTATTTTTACATTAAACATAGATGAGCATATCACTGATCCAAACTCACCTTTAATATCTATCTTTCTCGTATATGATTTTTTTGGCTCCATCTTGGTTCGGTCCGAATCAATCTAAATCTTTTTGTTGTTGATGTTTTGTTGTAATTTCATTATTATAATGCTATTATTTTGTTATTATTATTTGAATATTATATAACCTTATTTTATTGTTAATTTTGCTTCTATTTTATAAGCATTTATTTATTAAGTTACAATTAACTTAGTACTATTTAAGTATAAATTTTTTTAATTTATAAAATTATTTATTTTAATATTTTTTAATATATTATATTTTTAAATTTAAAAATTAATACCAACTAGGGGAGTGGAACTCAAATCTAATATTTTTAATCTAAATTAAATTTTGACAAAATTTTAAACTAATTTTTAGTTTGATTTAAAATTTTGCATCCGTCCCACCTTACCCACCGTCAGATATAGATATGAGGGAAATCAGAGGCTATAAATGCATGTTTCACTTGTGGCCAACCAAGGATGAAAAGTAATTAAATCTATATAATGGTTTGGATAAAAAGAGTCAAAGTTACCTCAGACCTAAGGCACCGACAAATTGGAGCGAGAAGTCAGAAAGGGAAATCCAATGAGAAATTAATGAAAGACGCGGACGGTGTTACGGTGCTACTTTCGATACATCCAGACTTCTTTTTGTCTGATTCAAAGTCTCACTAAAATAAAATGAAAATGGTGGCAATGATAAGGTGAAGACATAAATTCAGGGCCTGCTTGCTTGCTCTCTTTTTTCCTATTGGCTTCTCCTCTTTTATTATTATTAATTTGAAGTTATAGGTATATTATTGAATTTGATAAATTTTTTTATGTTTCAAGTATAACTATAATCTTAAATTTAGATGCTTATAATTATATAAAAAATATCATAATCACAAATATAAATAATATATTCCAATAAATATAATTAAAATCAAACATTACAAATATTCATAGATTTAAGCCAAAATATTCATAGTGAAATTTAAGTTGAAATAATTTTAAAATCTCAAGGTGGCATTTGAAGATGAGGTATTAACATTCTGACTTAAATTATATTCTTCTTTTTCAACCAATACCTGTGTTAAACAATATGTTTAATTTGTTCTTCACTTGAGAGATTTGTGTTTATTCCAATCCAAATATTCTTTTCCAATCACCTTAGCATGCTGTGAAAAATATAATGTCGGTAGTGACAAATATTTCGCAAAGAAAATAAAAATAAAGAACACACAGTTTTTACGTGGAAACCCTTTCGGGAAAAAACCACGGGTAGAGGAGAAGAAAATTCACTATGTCAAGTTCGAATTCGTTTACAAGAGGAATAGACTATGTCTATTTATAGGCTTGTAAAGCCATATTCTAATAGGAGTGTAGTAAGATTGAAACTCCTTATTCTAATCAATATCAAATAGATGGAGTTTAATAAGATTTAAAAAATCTTATTTAAAATAAAATAAAAGAAGTGTAGTTCTATAGGGATTCTTCTTTTATTTTATTTTACCATTGTATTTTATTTAAATAAGGATTCGAGTCACTTAATTCTAACAATCTCCACCTTGACACGAATTCTCAATGAACAAGTTCTTCATCACGAACTCTCAACAAACAAGTTCTTGACCTCTTCCATAAAACCCCCTAAGGGTTTAACTTCAACAATGAACACCAACCAAGTCTAAGCAATGCTCAAACTTGGTTATAGGAAGTGACTTAGTCATCATATCTGCAGGATTTTCATGAGTACTAATTTTGCTCACAACAATAGCACCACGAGCAATAATATCACAAACAAAATGATACTGAACATCAATGTGTTTTGTTCTCTCATGAAACATTTGATCTTTTGTAAGGAAGATGGCACTCTGACTGTCACAAAATACTGTGCTGATTTGAAGGTCTTCATTGAGCTCACTAAAGAGTCCCTTCAACCAAATAGCTTCTTTACAAGCCTCAGTAATCGCCATGTACTCAGCTTCAGTGGTAGACAAAGCGACTGTAGTTTGCAAAGTAGTTTCCAACTGATTGCACAACCTCCGATTGTAAAGACATAACCAATGAGAGATCTTCTTCTATCAAGGTCTCCAGCAAAATCAGCACCAACATACCCAATGACTCCATCTCTAGTTCTTCCAAACTGTAAGCAAACATCAGTAGTACCTCGTAAGTATCTTAAAATCCACTGAACTGCTTTCCGATGTTCTTTACCAGGATTCGTCATGTATTTGCTAACTGCACTGACTGCATATGATAAATGTGGACGTGAACAAACCATAGCATACATGAGAGATCCCATTGCACTTGAGTATGGAACATGTGACATGTACTCAATCTCATCATCTGATTGTGGAGACAAAACCGATGAAAGTTTGAAATGGGCTGCTAAAGGAGTACTAACAGGCTTAGCACTCTGCATATTGAACCTACAAAGAACTTTCTCAATGTACCCCTTCTGACTTAGGTACAATTTACTTGCTTTTCTATCTCTGAGAATCTCCATACCAAGTATCTTCTTTGCTGGTCCCAAATCTTTCATCTCAAATTCTTCACTTAGTTGGGCTTTGACCTTTCTTATCCCTCCTTTATCTTTTGCTGCTATCAACATGTCATCAACATAAAGAAGTAGATACACAAAAGAACCATCACTGTTTTTCTTAAAGTAAACACAACTATCAAAACTACTTCTTTTAAAATCATGAGAAGTCATAAAAGAATCAAACCTCTTGTACCACTGTTTTGGTGATTGTTTCAAACCGTAAAGGGACTTTTTCAGCAAGCAAATATAGTCCTCTTTTTCTGAGACTGTAAAACCTTCTGGTTGTTGCATGTAAATATCTTCCTCAAGTCCTCCATGCAAAAATGCAGTTTTTACATCTAACTGCTCAAACTCCAAATCATGCATGGCCACAATACCAAGCAAAGCTCGAATCGAACTATGCTTTACAACTGGGGATAACACATCTGTGAAGTCCACTTCTGGAATTTGATTGTAACCTTTTGCAACAAGCCTTGCTTTATATCTGGGTTCTTCAACTCCTAGAGTCCCTTCTTTCTTTTTAAACACCCATTTACAGCGAACAACCTTTTTACCTTTAGGAAGTTTCACAAGATCCCATGTTCTGTTTTTATGGAGTGATTTCATCTCCTCTTGCATAGCAAACATCCACTTTTTTGAGTCTTCACAGCTAATCGCCTCAGAATAATTAGACGGCTCTTGGTTTGCATCTATATCTTCAGCCACATTTAAAGCATAAGCAACTAGATCAGCCTCAGCATACTTCTTTAGAGGTTTGATTTCTCTTCTAGTTCTATTTTTAGCGATTGAGTATTGTGGTGAAGAAGCAACTCTATTCTCAATTTTTGTACTAGCTTGGGGAGTCGACTCTATATTAATCTGATGCTCCACCTGCTTTTGATTTTCTTTATTGGAAGAGATTTAAGAGATAAGTTAGGTATCATAGCAGTTTCATCAAAAACAACATCTCTGCTAATCACAACTTTTCTATTTTCAGGACACCATAACTTATACCCATTTACATCAGTTTTATAACCAAGAAAAACACATTTAATGGATCTCGGTTCTAATTTTCCATTATCAACATGAGTATACGCAGGACATCCAAAGATCTTTAAATCAGAATAATTAGTAGGATTACCAGACCATACCTCTTGTGGAGTCTTTTTCTCAATGGCAATGGATGGAGATCGGTTGATCAAAAAACATGCAGTAGAGGCTGCTTCGCCCTAAAACGACTTTGGTAAGTTGGCATTTGACAACATACATCGAACCTTTCCCATGATCGTTCTGTTCATTCATTCTGCAACGCCATTTTGCTGTGGAATATGACGAACTGTCAAGTGTCTCATGATCCCTTCTGACTTGCACAGTTTATTGAACTCATCAGAACAAAACTCTAAGCCATTGTCTGTGCGGAGGTATTTTATTTATTTTCCCGTCTGTTTTTCAATCATAATTTTCCAAGACTTAAATGCGGAAAACACATCGCTTTTCTGCTTCAGGAAGAATGCCCAAACTTTTCTGGAAAAATCATCAATGAAAGTTAGCATATAATTAGCTCCACCTCTTGAAGGCACTCTTGATAGACCCCACAGATCAGAATAAATATACTCCAATGTTCCCTTCGTGTTATGGATTCCTCTGGTGAATCGAACTCTCTTTTGCTTCCCAAAAAACGCAGTGCTCACAGGACTTTAGTTTGCAAATTACTTGCCCATCAAGAAGTCCTCTTTTGCTCAATTCTGTCATGCCATTCTCACTCATATGCCCTAGGCGCATATGCCAAAGTTTAGTAATATCATCATCTGACAAGGAAGAGGAAGCGACAACTACATTACCAATGACAGTAGAACCCTACAAAACATATAACTTGACAGTCTTTCTCTGCCCTTTCATCACAACGAGGGAACCTTTGGAAATCTTCAAAATCCCACTTTCAGCTGTGTATTTGTACCCTTTTGAATCAAAAGTACTTAACGAAATTAAATTTCTCTTCAATTCTGGAACATGTCGTACGTCACTAAATATTCTGACAACTCCATCAAACATCTTAACTTTAATTGTTCCAACACCTGCGATTTTACACGAAGCATTATTTCCCATCAAAACAACACCTTCAAACACAGTTTCGTAATTTGTAAACCAATCCCGATTGAGACACATGTGGAAGGTGCAACCCGAATCAAGTATCCACTCCTCACTCACTTTAGAATTGTTGACAGAAGCGACTAGAAGTTCACCATCGACGTAGTCTTCTACAATATCAGCTTCACCGGAATTTTCTGGTTGTTTTCCCTTTTAATTCGTAGCCTCCCTTTTAATCTTGTTCTGTAGCTTATAGCACTCAGATTTAATGTACCATTTCTTCTTGCAGAAGTTACAAGTTTTACCTCTGTTTGAAGACTTCGATCTACACTTAGATTTACCGCAAGGATTCTATTCCTGTGTCTTTCTATGATCATTATCAGCATTTCGATCTTATCTCCCACGAACAATGAGACCCTCTCCCTGAGAGTCAGTTATAACCACAAGATGTTTCATCTTATCATACGAGGTTAAAGAATCATAAACCTCATCAACTGTGACAGACTCGCGGCTGTATAAAATCGTGTCTCTAAAGGTTGAATAAGATTGGGGCAATGAACAAAGTAGAATCAACCCTAGATCTTTCTTATCATACTGAACCTCCATGGCCTCCAAGTTTGAGAGAATTTCTTTAAACACTGTTAAGTGTTCGTGCACAGACGCACCTTCCTCCAAACGATGAGCATAAAGACGTTGCTTCATATGCAACTTGCTAGTTAGATTTTTCGACATACATATTTGTTCTAGCCTCTTCCATAATGCAGCAACGGTCTTCTCTTTCATCACATCTTGCAAAATTTCGTTAGACAAATGCAGATGTAACTGTGTTAATGCCTTTCGATCCTTGCGATTCTTCTCTTCCTCCGTCAATGTTGAAGGCATCTTGTCTACCCCTAGTAGGGCTTCCCCTAAATCCATCTGTGCAAGAACTACCTCCATCTTTATCTGCCACAACACGAATCTGGGGTTGCGATCCAATAGCGAAATTTCATACTTCAAAGACTCCATTACAGTGATCGAGAAAAACCCAGAAGCTCTGATACCAATTTGTAAAAAATATAACGTCGGTAGTGACAAATATTTCGCAAAGAAAATAAAAATAAAGAACATACAAATTTTACGTGGAAACCCTTTCGGGAAAAAACCACGGACAGAGGAGAAGAAAATTCACTATGTCGAATTCGAATTCGTTTACAAGAGGAATAGACTATGTCTATTTATAGGCTTGTAAAGCCATATTCTAAGAGGAGTGTAGTAAGATTGAAATTCCTTATTCTAATCAATATCAAATAGATGGAGTTCAATAAGATTTAAAAAACCTTATTTAAAATAAAATAAAAGAAGTGTAGTTCTATAGGGATTCTTTTTTTATTTTATTTTACCATTGTATTGTATTTAAATAAAGATTCGAGTCACTTAATTCTAACACATGCTTCCAAGAGCATTTATTGAGAGAGCGCTTAGCATATCTTTTTCAATCACCATTTATATTCATTTTCAATTATTTATATAATAACAAAAATAGAAAATTTTGAGTAAAGATGAACTTGATTATACTAGAGTTCATGACAAAAAAATTTAATAAGCTGCAGAGAGACAAGATTGAGCTTAAAGAAAATCAAGATTTTGATTTTCAAAAATCTTAATTCGAAATTGAGAATTTTGGATGCAAACATGCTTGAGAAACTTTATTGAGTGCTAATGATCAATTCAACATGTACGAATCGGGAGAAATTTATTAAATTCAATTCATTGAAGCTACCAATTTTCAACTTTGGAAAAAAAGTCAATTTAAGATGCACTTTTTGTAACACCCCTTACCCGAATTCTATGCCGGAATCGGGCACGAGGCACTACCGGACTTGACTTGCTTGATCGATCCACTTTAGGTTATAGAAATTCTCTTCAATTTAAAACTTTTCATTCACCAGCGTAACGTTCTCTATCATGGGTCAACGAGACCCAATACACCCGCTCGGGATATCGAGGAACCAAACCGGAACCTTTCAATCACTTGGAAAATTTTCACCTAACGAAGGCCACACGCCCGTGTGAAATGGGACACGCCCGTGTGTCCCTAGGACATGCCCGTGTCTTTCACCCGTGGTCGACACTGACTAATTTCACACGGACTTGACACGCTCGTGGCCCTAGCCCGTATGCCAAACCTTGGCATTCTGACTTATCCATACGGCCTATACATACGTCCGTGTGCTTCAACCGTGTGGTGATTTAAATTCCAAGTGCAAGGTGCAGACTTAACACGACCTGGGCATACGCCCATGTGCTAACCGTGCCTCCCACACGGTTTAGACACATGCCTGTGTGTCTACCCATGTGGACAGTTAGCAGGCTATCTACCAAGCCCTTTGCCACCCCACATTTCACACTTACAAACTCCATTACAAAAACTTCACATATTATCAATTATAAATCTTGAATCATCACATTTAAACTATAAAATGAAGTCTTCAACCCATACACAAGGGAGAACTATTTCCGGTATCATTACAAGCGACTTCTATGGCTATACACAATTGAACCATGAACTCTCTTAGGCCAACACATTTGGCTATATCAACTATGACTTAATCAAGTTTAAATACTATCCTATACATGCCATAATTCATAAGGACTTGAAACTTCATACCAAGTGTCTGCTCGATAGTGTGAAACATCTCAGGCTATCTCTAACCTGAGCTAGTTAAGCTAACCTATAAGAGATGAGAAAGGAAAAGAGTAAGCAATAATTCTTAGTAAGTTCATATACAAATAATAATCAGTTATTGATATTCATTGATTATACTCAATGACAATGTATTATAATGAGTTTTACTCCTAAACTCATGGTTACCTATTCAACCCTTCATAATGCTTACTCATTCCGTCTCTTACCACTTCTAACCATATCTCGAGCTTAATGCTCACATACATTCCCTGCACTTATCACCGCAAATTCTCATGATACAACACATCATAATTTATCACTAAACCAATCACACTGCTAAATTACTCAGTGGTTTCGCACTTAGCCCACCATCGATCTTTAATAGGGTGGTATCGCACTTAGTCCACCAAAAGAATAGTTGCGGTGGTATCGCACACAGCCCACCAAATATCAATATAAACGATGGTATTGTACTTAGCCCACCATCAAATGTGGTTATTATACATTCACATAACTATTTCGTCATTCATACGAAACTATACAATAACTATTGAATTCAATCTATAATTTAATTCTAACGCATACATATACCTTTTGTGGTACAACCACATACTTTCTCATTTTCAACATACCTGTTGAATCATTCAAATTGTTAAATGACATTTTTGAGTCGTACACACATAACATCACATCAACATCATGCTTTGGCAAAATTACTTTGGCAAAATCATAATACATCATAATCTACACTTAGGCAAAAATGACTATTTTGCCCTTATACTTTGGCAAAATTACAATTTTGCCCCAAGGCTCGTAAATCACTTTCATCACATTTTCTTATTAAACAAGCCTAGCTGAACATTTAATCCTCTTACAACTATCCACAATTCTAACTATTTCATGCATTAATGAACAAACTATAACATTTGCATCTTAGTCCTAATTAGGTGTTTTCATGACAACACCTTTCACAAAAGTTGTTTCTCATCTTCCCAACATTCATTTTCTTCCATAAAAACTCAGCAACCAACATAAATTCTCTCATGGAAAGTCCCTAGACTTTCAACCATAATGCAAATTAGTCCCCTCATTAGCTAGCTTAAGCTTTGGGGAGTCCAAAAGTACAAAAATTATCAACTAAAACCATCGAAATCACTTACTTGAAGAGAAAATGAGTTGCTGAAATTTTCAAGCTCTCAAAGCCCTCCCTTTGTTGATATTTTCGGTTAAATAAAAAGATGATAACTTTTGCTTATATTATCTTATTTTATTCATTTTATCAACTAATCTCACCAACTATTAACCAAAATAAATGCTCTTGTCCCTTATGCATACTAGGGCCGGCCAACTCACTTAAACAAGGCTAGATTTCACCTTTGGGACTTCCAATTAATAATCCATAGGTCTTTGGCACCTCTAGCAAATAAAATAGAACTTTTGCACTTTATGCGATTTAGTCCTTTTTAGCGATTAAGCCTGAAATCGCTAAAATTAAAGCACCAAAATTTTCATGCACCCTTATAAACATGTTATAACACATAAAATAACATGAAAATAATTTTCTCTAACCTCGGATTAGTGATTCTAAGATCACTGTTCTGACTATCCTCTAAATCGGGCTGTTACAATTCTCCCCGTTAGGGATTTTCGTCCCCGAAAATCTTACCTGAAGAAGTTGCTCTTAACATCCCTGAAACGTTTCCACCAAGTCATCAAAATCACAAATCGACTTATCCTTAAGTGTCTCTCGCCAACAACTTTTAAGCTGTAGTACACAAGATCGAAGCACAAGATCAAAGCACAACTTTGGAAGTTAAATTACTCTTTTTCCAGGACATATATACTCAATAATCCGACAATTGTGAACTCTGCACATGCCAAAATGATCATTCAGATTTCTATAGCATAATTCACTACAATTTGGATGACATCCCCCTCCTCGGGAATCGAGTTACTACAATTCGAATGACATCCCCCTCCTCGAGCATCGAGTTACTATGAATTTGAAATCTATTGTATTTATCTCACTTCTTCACTGGGATATTCACCGACTGTAATAGTCATGACTTGAACACTCTGAAAAATCAGCTTTTAGCGGTCGACTACTTCTAATCATAGACTAAATCATATCATGAAATGTACTCAATTGTCAAAACATTTATGCATATAAATTCACTTTTTTCTTATTCTTGTATGAATAGACATGTTACTACTAAGTCTTATACCAAAACCTCTGCATAAATTCTGAATTCATCAACATACAATTTCTATCTCAAGGTAACATCAACAACAGAAACTTTATCCGACCTAAATTTTAGCATTTTAGTCAAATTCATCCAGAGCTTATTTAAAATACCATTTACTATCTCACTTCTGAACTCCTTTGTTTCGAAAGGAAAATTCACTCTAGTCATTAACCACGCTGAACTAGGATATAACCAACTAAGGTCCATCGAGTAACTAACTCGTATTGCTTAACCAAGGATCTTCCATCCAGACATCTGTACTATGTCTACTATCTGAGAAGTATTTCAATAACTATACACACCATTGTAATAGTTGAAGCCGTTTTCACCATTTCACATTCAAATTTTTTTCTACAGCATTAGAAACTCTATCTCATCAAAATTCAGAAAACACTTGATGTTCTCCCACTATTCATATTATAACCTCAATTTCACAACTCAGGTACCAGAGTGATCGTCTCAGGATCACCATTCCAACAATTCTTTTCGATGTAACTCCAATCACCCAAAAATGTAACCTATTCCTTTACACTTTGATATTAAAACACTTTTCAATTTATTCATTAGCGCGTTGCATAAAATTCATAAACTCTTTTTCACTGATTCAACTGAACTCGATACTAAAATTTTTAGTTAATAGTACCTTTAATGGCTTTCGACTTAACCATCACGGTTAAAATATTTCAATGAGCATACCTCTGTATCATGTTCCCTACTCATGTACACATAGAATTTCATTCTCCTTATTGATTCATTCGTAAATATACACATAACTCGAATCATATCTCAATACATCAATCTACTCTTTTCTCCACACTGAGAATTTATTTCGATCACACTCTTGTTGGGTTTCTCTTGATATGCTAATTTGAAACCTTTACTATCGTCTTATCTCAAGATAGTAGGGACATCTCAATCGAGTGCATTAACTTTATTTGGCTTACCCAAAAACCCATCGCACAACGTGAAACTTGTGGTTTCACTTCTTATGCTAGAATTATCATCTTTCTATGATCAAATCAAAAACACAATCATAGTAGATATAGCTATCACAACTCAAAGAACACACACTTTAAAATAACCATGTTTAGCGGAAATATAAGAGAAATCTCACATAAAGTCTCATCACCAACTTCCTCCTCAAAGTACCCGAATAAGGTTACGAAGAGATAAATGAATGCCAATTTCAATTAACTAAATCGATAACCGTTTAGTCTGATTTTTACAGTCAGCTAACATTCTCACACAATCACAATTTCATGAAAAGAACAACCACATCACCCCTAAAGGGAAACAGATATTAATACATAATACTCAAGGAGATCATTATAATCCATTCATGGCATTAATTAGCCATACACAAGTCATAGGTTTCTTGCCATACTTACTCACACTTGCCCTTATTTATCACATACCGTGCCACATATCGTAATCAATTCTTCATGACTCATTTACGAGTACCTGTATTCACTCATTCACATGACTTTAGTACGATCTCATTTCTTCTTCTAAACTCATCTACTTATCCCATTAATCACTAGGGATAATCAAAGGCGCACATTCATCGTCATTATTGTAGGTATGAAGCCAATGCCACGTCCTAGAGGTGGTCTTACAAGGAGTTACCTTTGGATACAGATGCCATATCCCGGATATGGTCTTATACGGAATCTCAATTCGGTGCCGATGCCATGTCCCGGACATGGTCTTATACGGGACCTTATCTGTATCTCATGTTTTAATGATAACATTTCTACATGTATTATAGTCCACTTGGACTTCAACCTTTCATTCAATCTCAATTACTCAATTTAGTAGAGTATCATGCATCAATATAATACCAAGCATTTCCAATTATGCTAACATGAAGGTTGAATTTATAACATACAAACTTACTCAACTTGAGTCTCATAAATATCTCATCATGGTTCAATAGTGGTAAGGGGGTGAAGTCGTAGAGCCCCTAACTTGACTCTCGTGACTACATACATATGATTTAACATTTATCATTAATGAAATATCATCATAATTATACAACTAACTCCAAGCGAGTTTTCACTCTTACACATACTACAATTGTTTCTATCACTCATAATTTCGAATAGTGACTTCACTTACTCAAGTTCCACATTAATATCTACTCGAGTACTCAACATTTAACTCTAATTTCTCTTACCATCACTTATCAATTTAGAGAATGTCTTACGGGTTTGAGTACGTCACTTACTTGGTTGCCATAGTCCAACCACGGTCTTACTCGTATCACAACATTATAGCCCGGTTATAATCTTACATGTCATCACGATGCCATAGTCTCGCTATGGTCTTTCACAATTTCTCATATCGATACCAATGCCGTATCCCCATACGGTCTTACATGGATACTCATGTCGATGCAGATGCTATATCCTAGATATGGTCTTGCACGGGATCTTATATCGATGTCGACGCCATATCCCAAATATGGTCTTACACGAAATCACTATTCATTACCGAAGCCAAGTCCCAAACGTGGTCTCACATGGGATCGCTATCCAATGCCGACGCCATATCCCAATATGGTCTTACACGGGATTATGTATCATTGCCAATGCCATGCCCCAGCCATGGTCTTATATGGAATCACATGTATTGTCATGGTCCAACCATGGTCTTATTCATCAATTTATCATTGAACGACCGTACTCATCTCCTGCATTCGACTTAGTTAAACTTCTCAGTTTAACTCCCACACTATAATATGTGTGGTTTCATAACAGAGTCATAAAACAAAACATTATACATCCTCTATTTTAACAGTCGCACATGAGATTCAACTATGTAGGCATATTGATCATACACCATTCAAATAGTTGTACATACACACATATCCCTTTCTCTGGGTAAATTTACTCACTATATGCACTTAACCCAATAGGTTGAGTATATAACACCGTATGCATATCAAACCAATATAGATAAGCTTATCACTTTATAACTCTCATTTCAATCCTCAACTTAGAATTATCTCATTTCATACCTTAACACCCACACGTCATAACCTTCTATTCATACCTCTCTGAATTTCGACAATGCATAAGCGCATTTCAATTACCTCATTATCACTTCCAACCTTATTGGATTTAGCTCGGTTGGGAATCATCTCTATCTTAACAAAATAATTTCGTTAGAGCCGGGAGATATCATACTATCACGGTCCACCTATGGCATGTATAGCTAGACTTTTACTCATGCTAGGTTAGTCTGAGAACTGACTAAGCTATAGCTCTGATACCACTAAATATAACACCCCTTACCCGAATTCTATGCCAAAACCGGGCACGAGGCATTACAGGACTTGACTTACTTGATCGATCCACTTTAGGTTATAAAAATTCTCGTCAATTTAAAACTTTTCGTTCACCAGCGTAACGTTCTCTATCATGGGTCAACGAGACCCGATACACCCGCTTAGGATATCGAGGAACCAAACTGGAACCTTTCAATCACTTGGAAAATTTTCACATAACGGGGACCATACGCCCGTGTGAAATGGGAAACGCCCGTATGAAATGGGAAACGCCCGTGTGTCCCTAGGACACGCCGATGTCTTTCACCCGTGGTCGACACTGACTAATTTCACACGGGCTTGACACGCCCGTGGCCCTGGCCCGTGTGCCAAACCTTGGCATTCTGACTTATCCACACGGCCTATACACACATCCGTGTGCTTTAGTCGTGTGGCGATTTAAATTCCAAGTGCAAGGTGCAGACTTCACACGGCCTGGGCATACACCCATGTGCTAGTCGTGCCTCCCACACGGTCTAGACACACGCCCGTGTATCTACCCATGTGGACAGTTAGCAACCTATCTACCAAGCCCTTTGCCACCCCACATCGCACAGTTACAAACTCCATTACAAAAACTTCACATATTATCAATTATAAATCTTGAATTATCACATTTAAACTATAAAATAAAGTCTTCATCCCATACACAAGGGAGAACTATTTCTGGTATCATTACAAGCGGCTTAAGCCTTCATCTATGGCTATCCATGAACTCTCTTAGGCCAACACATTTGGCTATATCAATTATGACTTAATCAACTTTAAATTCTATCCCTATACATGCCATAATTCATAAGGGCTTGAAACCTCATGCCAAGTGTCTGCTCGATAGTGTGAAACATCTCAGGCTATCTTCAACCCGAGCTAGTTAAGCTAACCTATAAGAGATAGGAAAGGAAAGGAGTAAGCAATAATACTTAGTAAGTTCATATATAAATAATAATCAATTATTGACATTCATTGATTATACTCAATGAAAAGGTATTATAATGAGTTACTCCTAAACTCATGGTTACCTATTCAACCCTTCATAATGCTTACTTATTCCGTCTCTTACCACGTTCTAACCATATCTCGAGCTTAATGCTCACATACATTCCATGCACTTATCACCGCAAATTCTCATGATACAACACATCATAATTTATCACTAAACCAATCACACTGCTAAATTACTCGGTGGTTTCGCACTTAGCCCGCCATCGATCTTTAATAGGGTGGTATCGTACTTGGCTCACCAAAAGAATAGTTACGGTGGTATCGCACATAGCCCACCAAAAGAATAGTTACGGTGGTATTGCACATAGCCCACCAAATATCAATATAAATGATGGTATCGCACACAGCCCATCGTAGTTATGTAACAAGATGGTATTGCACTTAGCCTACCATCAAGTGTGATTATTATACATTCACATAACTATTTCGTCATTCATACGAAACTATACAATAACTATTGAATTCAATCCATAATTTAATTCCAACGCATACCTGTACCTTTCGTGGTACAACCACATGCTTTCTCATTTTCAACATACCTGTTGAATCACTAAAATTGTTAAATGACATTTTTGAGTCGCATACACATAACATCACATCGACATCATGCCCCTGATAGGGTCTTACATGAAATATCATATCGATGCCATGTCCTTGGCATGGTCTTATTTAATATCTCACACCGAGGCCATATTCCAATATGGTTTTACACAGGACCTTAACTATCACCATATCATGCTATTTGTGTTTCCCACTATTCTTAGATTCAATTCTCTTGACATCTCGTCAAAACATATTTAATACATTCATAGCGTAAATATACATTCCATACAACATTGGAATACTAAATAACCCGTACGTAATTGCAAAATTTGCATACGAACTTACCTCAATATCGAAAGGGTAGAAAGGGACCTATTTGTCCATATGTCTCTTTTCTCTCGTTCTAGGTCTAAATCTCATTTTCTTGGATCTAGAACAATAGAATTTACTCATTTAATCACTTATAAATCATAATACATCATAATCTACACTTAGGCATAAATGACTATTTTACACTTATACTTTGGCAAAATTACGATTTTGCCCCTAGGCTCGTAAATCACTTTTCATCACATTTTCTTATTAAAAAAGCCTAGTTGAACATTTAATCCTCTTACAACTATCCACAATTCCAACTATTTCATGCATTAATGAACAAACTATGACATTTGCTTCTTAGTCCTAATTAGGTGTTTTCATGACAACACCTTTCACAAAAGTTATTTCTCATCTTCCCAACATTCATTTTCTTCCATGAAAACTTAGCAACCAACATAAATTATCTCATTGCAAGTCCCTAGACTTTCAACCATAATGCAAATTAGTCCCCTCATTAGCTAGCTTAAGCTTTGGGGACTCCAAAAGTGCAAAAATTATCAACTAAAACCATTAAAATCACTTACTTGAAGAGAAAATGAGTTGTTGAAATTTTCAAGCTCTCAAACCCTCCATTTTTTGATATTTTCGGTTGGAGAAGAAGGCTAAATAAAAAGATGATAACTTTTGCTTATATCATCTTATTTTATTCATTTTATCAACTAATCTCACCAACTATTGACCAAAATAAATGCTCTTATCCCCTATGCATACTATGGCCGGCCAACTCACTTAAACAAGGCCAGATTGCACCTTTGGGACCTCCAATTAATAATCCATAGGTATTTGGCACCTCTAGCAAATAAAATAGAACTTTCACACTTTATGCGATTTAGTCCTTTTTAGCGATTAAGCCTGAAATCGCTAAAATTAAAGCACCAAAATTTTCATGCACCCTTATAAACATGTTATAACACATAAAATAACATGAAAATGATTTTCTCTAACCTCAAATTAGTGATTCTGATACCACTGTTCCAACTAGCCCCTAAATCGGGCTGTTACACTTTTGGAGAGGTACTAGACATTTCTTGGTCGAGATATCCGTTGACCAATGAAAGAATTATCTCTTAGCTTTGAAACACAATTTGATTCAAATTATTTCAAGCTTAAGAGCTCAAGTTATGGTTGTGTAATACCCCCAAAATTTTCAGTATAACAAATGGTATTGTTCCAGTAATATACATGGTAAATTTATCAAGAAGATGGATTGGGTGTATTGAAATTTGGTTTGACAAAAAAATGTAAGTAAAATAAAATAATTTGGAATTTGGTGAAAGTTAGAGGACTAAAAGTGAATATAGACCTAAAGAAGAAAAGGTGGAGTCACAAATAAATAGAAGATTTTTTGAATGTGTCATTAAAAAAAATATATTGATAGGTGGAATTGGAAAATAATGGTATGGACTAAATTAAATAAAATAGAAAAAGTTTAAGCGTAACATCCCTAACACCCAGAGATAAGAACAGTGTTAGCATGGATCTTACTCGTGTTAGAATTTTTGAATTAAATAAAATAGAATTTTTAATATTAGTGGAGAATGTAGTTGGAGATTATAAGAAATTAAAAAGGCTTTTGGATTTATAGAATTTAAATTAAGGTATTGACCAAATTGTAAAGGTGTGAGAAGTGTTGAGCAAAAGAGTGAAAATAAAAAATAAAAAATGATTGGATTAGATATATAGGAAAAAGAGGAAGGACTTGAAGAGCAATTTCACCAAGAGAGTACATAAGCAGTTGGGTGAAATTGAAATGTAATGTGGTTCACATGTTTGGCATATGTTACTATTAATTTAAAATACAAAGTTAATAAAATATTTGTGTAGAAAGATGTAGAAAAGAAAAAAAGAAAAAAAGATATCATCCATGATCAGTTCATCCTCTCTTCCTTGTTTCTCATATTTAGCCAAACTTTCCTTTTCTTTCATTTAGGTCCTTGTCTACCTTTTTTCAACCCTTTCAAGCTCAAACTTAAAAAATTCTTCCATAGATTTTTAGTGAAAACAAGAGAACAACGCCATGGCAAGATAAGTTTTGTAACATCCTGAAATTGTGGGGCTATGCATTTAATGTGTGGTTATGTTTAATGTGAGTGTCAGGGGTCCAGAATGGGCTCAGGGTTGGGTAGAGGCCTTAATCGAATTTTCTATTTGGATACTCTAGTGGAAAGCCTGGTAAGATAGGGCTTAAAAGATGTTATCTGTGTTTTAAAATACAAATGGGCTTGTGGTCCAGTGGCAAAGTGGCGCCACTTAAAAGCAGGGATGTGGCGTCAACTGAGGAGGCCCAAATTCAAGTTGCATGAAGCCCAACTATTTTAATTAAAATTGGCATTAGGGTTTTGTTCTCCCATTCTCTTCTTTATTTTCGGCATTTAGGGTTTTCATCTTCTCTCTTTTCCTCCTTTTCAGAATAAAAGCCGAAAACTCCCTTAAGCATTCTTTCTTTTCACATTTGTCTACCATAGCCGAATCTGCCCTAGCCTTGTCGAAATTCTTCTTTTTCCTATACCATTCCTATCACTTCTTTACGTTTGATATTACTCTTTTCTCTCAATCATCTCCTTCACAAAAGCCGAAACTTTATAAATCTCTTGAGATCATCTTCTCTTTTTGACCTTCTCAAAAGTTGAAACTTCATAGATCTCTTGAGATCATCTTTTCTTTTTGAACTTCTCAAAAGCCGAAATCTTCTAGGAGTTGCCGAATTCTTTGTAAAGGTAGGTGCTGATTTCTTCTGATCTATTCTTTTTCTCTTTCGGTTTTTAGAAGACAAAGCCGAAAGGCTAATGGATTGTTGGTTTCTTGTGTTTACGTGTTGGGTGACATTCGGGAATTGAAGTAGATTGCTTAGATCTAAAAGCCGGAACCGCTAGTCTCTAAACCTCATATCTCTCTTTTCGGGATTTCAAGGTAAGGGGTTTTCCTTAGATTCTCTTTAGATTCGCTATCGTAATTGTGATCTTAACCATATGTTGTGATGGTAGCAACTGATAAGGTCTTGTGATGGAATCACATGTCATTCAGGCGAAGGAGGGGATTGGATCTGTAAACCCAATCCCTAAGTTTAAGAAGCGGGCAGTGTCGGCAGTTCGAGATTGGCCACCGGGTTGTGGACCGGCTTTAGAACAAAATCTTAGGCAGTTAGCAGTCGTATCGGCTTCTGATAGTGTCGATATAGAAGGTCTCGTCTTGATTGTAATCAGGTGGGTAGATATCTAACACACTAATTAATCTGTACTAAATATATGTTATGGGCTAAAAGCTGGAAAAAGGCTGTATAGTAATCTGTACTAAATATATGTTATGGGCTAAAAGCCGGAAAAAGGCTGTATGGTAATCTGTACTAAATATATGTTATGGGCTAAAAGCCGAAAAAAGGCTGTATAGACAGTCGGATTACCCAAAAAGGGTAGGCAAGGGATGCCAGGTACGTAATCATAGAAACTTCTCTATGTATATCGATGTATGTGATAGTCTGTGATCTTTTAGGCAGTACATTGTCTGTTTCTGCATGAATGTATGCATGGGATGAGGTTAATATGAAGAAGGGGAAGAGCATGTTAATAGGTCACTTGGTGATCGGTGGTTAAACCACGAATTATAAATTAGGTCACAATAGTAATCGGTGGCTAAGCCACGTTGAATTTATTCCTGAATGTTAGGAATAGGCAGCATGACTGTCGATATGGTGTGTAGCGGTTGGTGGGTTGATTGTAGAAATCCCCGAGGTGTGTTGGCTGGTACGGGCTGGTGTGTAAAGGATGGACTATTAGGTTTGGGTTGGGCCATGTTGCATGTAAATATTTTGTTGCCTTTGTGGATGGGCTAAGGCCCATAATGTGTTTGTGGGCCCAAGCCTTTAATGTGTTTTCGGGATTTGCACACTGAGTCTTGGTGACTCACCCTTTTATTCTCCTGACTTTTCAGATGAGCAGTAGATCGTGGGCATGAGAGCCGAGGCGGACTCGAGGGGCCATCAAGTTTCTATTTCCATAAATTATTTTTTTCGGTTTTTCTTTAAGTTTTAATTTTGGGAATGTTTATGTAATAAGACCCCATAGCTTAGGTTATCATTTTATAATGGTTATTGTTTTCATTTTTTTTTAAATTTATGTTCAAAGACTTATCTACAAAAAGTAATAAAATGGGATTTCCAAACACGTTCAAAGAAAGAGCAAAGGTTTTCTTCCAATATCACTTATTTAACGAACACCTAAATAAAGGAACTGGATTTCCAAAAATCATCCAAGTGAAGTTTTTAACGTAAACCCCGTAGCATACCAGATCTGGTCATAGCGTTTGGGCCGGGTTTGGGGTGTTACAAGTTTCTTGTGAAGCTAGTTTGAGTTCATATTTGATGAGGAAAAAAAACTTGAAGATGGATGTTGGAAGTGGAAGAGAATATGGGTAGGTGGAGAAATTAATGTAAGTTTTTTAAATTATTATGTTATATTTATTTGATTATATAATTTGATGTGAAACTGTAATAATTAAGCGTATATAATTATCTTTTATGTTTAAAGTGATGGAAGTATTATATTTATGTAAGAAGTGAATGGTGAATGATTTTACAAATAATTTGGTGGATGATTTGAAGTGAAAAATTGAAAGTAAGAAAGTGAGGGTGTTTTTACTAAGAATATTTTAAATTGAAATTAATTATTTTGAATGATGGAATTATGTATTTACCATGTTGAATGTGGTAAATATCTATTTTGAATACTATTTGGATGAGTAAACTGAAAAATAATTTGTTAAGTGATTTATTTGATAAAAATTGAAGAAATAATCAAATTGTAAAATTTTTAAAATTTCGAATTCTAGAGGTTGAGTAGTGAAATCTAAAAAGTTGATGTAGTACTAAATTTTATGATTATGGAATATGAAAATTGAAAGGTTTGATTTCAAAACATGATTTTTAGAACTAATTTATATGGTTTGAGAATTTACAATTCTAAAAAACAAAATATGAAAGTTTAATAGTTCTAAAATCAGGGACTAATTTGAGGAAAATTGTAACAGCCCGATTTAGGGGCTAGTCAGAACAGTGATCTCAGAATCACTAATTCGAGGTTAGAGAAAATTATTTTCATGTTATGTTATGTGTTATAACATGTTTATAAGGATGCATGAAAATTTTGGTGCCTTAATTTTTGTAACATCCTGAATTTTTGGGCCTATGTGTTTAATGGGTGGATATGATTAATGTGTTAATTTAAGTGTTGGGGGTCCAAATTGGGCTCAGGCTTAGGTAGAGGCTATAATATCCCGAAATTGGGCCTAGTAGGATTGGGCCTTGGGCTTTAGGAAAATTTGAATATCATCTTGTTACTTGTGTTAGCTCGGGTATGATTTTTATTGTGGGCTTAGTATAGTTTTGTGAAGGTTTGGATTTAGTTACGAAGTTAGAATAATTTTTAAGTTGAAGAAATTAGTGAAGTGGATTAAGTGAACTTGACACTTAAGTTAATTTAAGTGTTAAAATCTAGCACATGTGGAGTTAGTGGCAAGGTGGTTAAGATGCATGAAGAGTTGCTTGAGGGAAGTGGTTCGAGTAGCATGATTAGCATTTTGAAGACTTTATTTTTATGTATCCTAGCATTAATGGACGGTCAAGCTTTAATTATGATAGGTTGGACTTTTAAATATTATGGCAAGTTGAATATTAGTTTAGGAAAGCTTGTATTTTGGGATAAGAATCTTAAGATAATGGTATGATGAGGGGACAAAAGGCATGGATTATGGAGAGTGTTTTGGAAACTATTCTAAGGCCATTAGTCCATGAATGTGGACGGCATGTGTGGCTAGGGGGTTGGCCGAATTTTTGGTTAGCTTTTGGTATGGTTTGGTGCTAGTTTTGGTAGAATTAGTGCTAGTTAAGCACATCTTTCTTTTGGGTCATTTTTGTGTTTCTCTCTAATTTGTTTTCTCCTCTTAGCCGAATGTATTTTGGTCATAAGGTAAACCTTTTTTCTTTCTTTTCTTTTTGGCCATTTGAGTTTTGACCATTTTGTTTTTAATTGTTCTTTCTCCCCTCAAGTCCATTCCTTCTTTCTTTTCTTTTTGTGACCGAAACTACAAAACCATCAAAAGACCATTTCTTCTCTTTTTCCCTTATTGCCGAATGCACTTGGACTCAAAGTTCTTCCTTGATTCATCTTCTATTCTTGAGAACCCGAAACCCAAACTCCTCATTTCTATTCATCTTTTCCTCTTTGCTTTCCACAAGAGACTTTCAACATTATTCTCTCCCTAATTCTTCACCAAGGCCGAATGTTTGGGCATTTGTTGCAAGGTTCTAACAATTCATAGGAATTTATTTTTCTAGACTCTTCGGGACTTTGGAAGCAATCGTTCTAAGCCTCAATTCTTTGACAACCGTTTTGGGTTAAGTCAATAGGTAAGACTTGGTATTTCAAACGATAACCTTTCGGGATTTGATGGTATGGCTGAATGGTTTTGCTTATAGTTTTGTGGTTTGGCCGAATGTTCATAGTGCCATAAAAAGGTGTTCTTTTGTGTGTAGCTAAAGGAAGGGAACTCAGAGTGTGATTCGGGATTTGGTAGGAGACCAAATCGGCATTTAGGAGAAGGAAGAACCACGTTTCGAGATCGTGTTAGATTCGAGTAGGTCGGGATTTCACTAATAGGCAGGTGTGTAGTTAGCCTACCGTTTTTCGGGTATTTGTGTTATATCTGTATGTGTTAAATATGTGCTAACTAGTGCAATGGAAATTGTGATATGGATACCCTCAAGGGGTATGTTGATAATCCGGTAAGTACTAAATCTGATCAAATGTGATTACTATTATGAATATGTGATAATATGATTGATGAACATGCTCATGCATTATTATATTATGTCATTATGGAATGTTGCATGTGCATGGGTTGGGATATGATATGAAAGAAGGTACGGGTGTACTTCGAGTACGTGGTTTGATGTTAGCCTTGAGCTACATCGTGGATTGACGTTGACTAAGGTCATGTTGTGGATTAATTGCGATTTAGTTCGCGTGGCTTGATGAGTTGCTGTGTGCC
Organism: Gossypium australe; assembly: GCA_005393395.2. Classification (NCBI taxonomy): domain Eukaryota; kingdom Viridiplantae; phylum Streptophyta; class Magnoliopsida; order Malvales; family Malvaceae; genus Gossypium; species Gossypium australe. The sequence goes on from CM016616.1 coordinate 124,488,139, forward strand.
TCATCATGGTTGATATCGGCTATGTGCCATATCGTGGTTGATGAGTGACTATGTGTCCCATCGTGGTTTTGGTGTTAGCTACGGCTACATCGTGGATTGGCGCTGATTGAGGTCACGTTGTGGATTATTGTGCTTAATTGCATGTGGACGGCATTGATTGCCTTTTGGAGTAAAAAGGAGAGGGTGATTTGATAATCCCCTGGTGTGTGGTGGCTGGATACGGGGGTGAGTAGTGGATGAACCCTAGGTTGGGTTGGGTGCATTTTGCATAATTTTAATGGATATGTAGAATTATGCGGTTAATTACCCTGTTACCTGATAAGTGATATGAATATGGGCCAAGCCCAGAATGTGTTATTAAGTGAATATGATATCTTGTTATCTGTTATATGGGTTAATATGTGGTTAACATGTGGGTGGAATTCAGTGGATTAATTACACACTGAGTCTGAGTGACTCACCCAATTTTTCTCAAACCTTTCAGGTGATGCTCGGACCGGGTTGGAGTGGATACGAGGTGGCCCATGCAGAAGATATTTTATTTGTTTCACACATTTAATTTATGAAAGGTTATTTATTGTAATAAGGGCCACTTTAAGTATTTAAGGATTTTTATTATGTTTTAAGTTGGATTGTCAATTATATTATTATTTGAAAATGTTTTATTTTAAAAAACTTAATATTATTTGGAACTTTAATTACATAATGTTTTAGTAAAGACAACAAAATTTTATGTCTTTAACTCTAAGTCAAAAGTTTTTCAAACGTTTTCCGCAGTGGCATTTCAAATTCGGTCATAGCGAATGGGCCGGGTTTGGGTTGTTACAATTTGGTATCAGAGCCCAGTTCAAAACTCGGCTTTGAGGGTTTTGGGCCCAAAAACATTTTCAAAAATGGGTTCTTCAAAAATATGGATTTTTATGAAATTTTTCAGGTTATTCTGGCATGGCACCTGTATCTCCGACCCGAAGTCCACCAGGTAAGTACCTCTGACTACTGAAGCGAATTGAATATGTGAATTTGATGGGCTTTTATGGGAACGTAGATTAGTAGATTAGCGCTATTGAACCCTAGGACTAGTCTACTCAAACACAAGTGCATAAGACTTAAGGACTATCAAACAAACCTGTGACTAAGTCGCCGAGCTAGGGTGTGGTAACAGTTGTGCGCATGTCTAAGAGTGGGTTCGGTAAGAGCTTGGTATTTAAGCAGTCCTAGTGACTCACCTCCTATTTACTCGAATCCTACCTGGTGCGTAGTAACCGTTCTCCCTAACCAAGAGACTTATTCACGGGCTAAACCAATCACTAAAACCCGAAAGGGACTAGCCATGCAGTTTTATAAAAAACTCTAGTTTTTTTTAAATCACTAAACTACCCTTTTGATCTGTAAAAACTATTTTGGAGACATTTCTCAAAATATTTTCGATTTACAAAATTACGAAAATACCCCTGGTTGTAAAATTACTAAAATGCCCTTGGTTTCTAAAAGTTTCAATACTACCCTTGATTTTAATAAAATTTTCTTACTTTGCAAAAGTATCCAAAAACCTTATTTTGCGAAATATCAAGATGCCTTGATTTGGAAAATTTACAAAATTACCCCTGATTGACAAAATTTCCAAAATAACCCTGATTTTCAAAATTTCTACCATGGTTCTGATTTGGGAAAATTTTCGAAATACCCTCGAGTCTTGGAAAATTTCATAGTGCCTTGATTTATTAAAATTTTTGGAATTTACCTTGAATTATTACCAAAATACCCTTATAGGACGAATGATGAAGTTACCCCTAGGTTGGGAAGGACTGAAATGATCATAGAGGTGTAGTGAATGAATGTGTCTCTGCTTATGAATGTGTATGTAACTCTCTGAATTAGAGTAGTGAACTTGAACTGAACCTTTGTGTGATCGAAAAAACTACTTCTAAATACTTTATTTCATAAAAATTGTTTGCGGTTAATAAGTGGAACAAAATTATGATGCATAAAACTTCTTAATTAGATTAAATCGCGACGTTAGAAATGAGTTCTAGGGGACGTGGTCGTCGTGGACGTAGTAGAGGTAGAATGGCAGTATCGGAATCGGTAGGGTCTGGCCATGGGTCAGAAAATGAAGTACCGCCACCAGCAGTGGGCGTGGAGGATCAAGATCAGACAGGAGGCGATGACGCAGTATCGCGGGCCATGTTGCGAGTGCTCGAGCGAGTGGCAGGAGCTAGTGTAGGAAGCGGAGCTCGAAAGTCAGTGTCGGAACGACTCAGGTTGAACGGGGCTGAAGTTTTTAGAGGAATATCTAGAGTAGCTCCGAATGTGGCAGAGTATTGGATTAAAGCAGTCGAAAAAATAATGGACGATTTGGACTGTATCGATGAGGAAAAGCTGAAAGGTGCTGTTTCATTGCTCCGGGACGAAGCTTATCGATGGTGGCTCACTGTCAGACAAGGTGTCCCGACAGATCGATTGGATTGGGATTATTTTAAGGTTAAATTTGAAGGAAAGTACGTTGGAGCCAGTTACTTGGACTCGCAAAGAAAGGCGTTTCTCAACTTGGTGCAAGGAAGTAAGTCGGTAGCAGAGTACGAAGCGGAATTTGTGCGGTTAAGTCAGTACGCCAAAGGGATTGTGACCACTGATTATGAAAGGTGTGTCCGGTTCGAAGATGGGTTACGAGATGAGTTGTGAATGTTGATTGCTCCGCAAAGAGAAAGGGACTTTGCTGTTCTAGTGGAGAAAGCTCGGATCGCTGAAGAAGTTAAGAGGACTGTAAGGGAGAACCGAGAAAAGGATAGGAATTGGAACAAGAGGAGTTTTGGACCAGCAAAATCGCCGGAAGACTTTCAGAAAAGAACTAGGGTCGAGAATTCTGTACGTGCACCTGTACCAGTTGCTGAGAATCGGAATCCTTTATGTGCTCAGTGTGGGAGAACTCACACAGGAGAGTGTTGGGGTAATAGTAAGGAATGTTTCCGGTGTGGATCCAAGGCTCATTTGGTTAAGAATTGTCCTCAGACAGCGAAGGTTCGTGGTCCAAACCATGGAGGAAATGGTTCTAGCCGAGGTCGTGGAACACCCAGTAGAGGTGCTGAAGGATCGGATGTGGGACAACCAAGGATGTGATAGCGGGTAAGTTCCTTGTTTTGCTTTAGAGATAGCTCATTCTTGTGTTGCTAGTGAAGTGCTTGAAACCTTGGATATGAACTTAGGAACTGTGCCTAGAAGGTAAGATAGTTTTATTAAGATCAGAGTGCGCAGAATAAGCGTAGTGTGATGAGTAGGATTGCACGACTGTTAGTTAGTTGCAAATTTCGAGGATGAAATTTCTTTAAAGAGGGTAGAACTATAATATCCCGAAATTGGGCCTAGTAGGATTGGGCCGTGGGCTTTAGGAAAATTTGAATATCATCTTGTTACTTGTATTAGCTCGGGTATGATTTTTATTGTGGGCTTAGTATAGTTTTGTGAAGGTTTGGATTTAGTTACGAAGTTAGAATAATTTTTAAGTTGAAGAAATTAGTGAAGTGGATTAAGTGAACTTGACACTTAAGTTAATTTAAGTGTTAAAATCTAGCACATGTGGAGTTAGTGGCAAGGTGGTTAAGATGCATGAAGAGTTGCTTGAGGGAAGTGGTTCGAGTAGCATGATTAGCATTTTGAAGACTTTATTTTTATGTATCCTAGCATTAATGGACGGTCAAGCTCTAATTATGATAGGTTGGACTTTTAAATATTATGGCAAGTTGAATATTAGTTTAGGAAAGCTTGTATTTTGGGATAAGAATCTTAAGATAATGGTATGATGAGGGGACAAAAGGCATGGATTATGGAGAGTGTTTTGGAAACTATTCTAAGGCCATTAGTCCATGAATGTGGACGGCATGTGTGGCTAGGGGGTTGGCCGAATTTTTGGTTAGCTTTTGGTATGGTTTGGTGCTAGTTTTGGTAGAATTAGTGCTAGTTGAGCACATCTTTCTTTTGGGTCATTTTTATGTTTCTCTCTAATTTGTTTTCTCCTCTTTGCCGAATGTATTTTGGTCATAAGGTAAACCTTTTTTCTTTCTTTTCTTTTTGGCCATTTGAGTTTTGACCATTTTGTTTTTAATTGTTCTTTCTCCCTTCAAGTCCATTCCTTCTTTCTTTTCTTTTTGTGACCGAAACTACAAAACCATCAAAAGACCATTTCTTCTCTTTTTCCCTTATTGCCGAATGCACTTGGACTCAAAGTTCTTCCTTGATTCATCTTCTATTCTTAAGAACCCGAAACCCAAACTCCTCATTTCTATTCATCTTTTCCTCTTTGCTTTCCACAAGAGACTTTCAACATTATTCTCTCCCTAATTCTTCACCAAGGCCGAATGTTTGGGCATTTGTTGCAAGGTTCTAACAATTCATAGGAATTTATTTTTCTAGACTCTTTGGGACTTTGGAAGCAATCGTTCTAAGCCTCAATTCTTTGACAACTGTTTTGGGGTAAGTCAATAGGTAAGACTTGGTATTTCAAATGATAACCTTTCGGGATTTGATGGTATGGCCGAATGGTTTTGCTTATAGTTTTGTGGTTTGGCCGAATGTTCATAGTGCCATAAAAAGGTGTTCTTTTGTGTGTAGCTAAAGGAAGGGAACTCAGAGTGTGATTCGGGATTTGGTAGGAGACCAAATTGGCATTTAGGAGAAGGAAGAACCACGTTTCGAGATCATGTTAGATTCGAGTAGTTCAGGATTTCACTAATAGGCAGGTGTGTAGTTAGCCTACCGTTTTCCGGGTATTTGTGTTATATCTGTATGTGTTAAATATGTGCTAACTAGTGCAATGGAAATTGTGATATGGATACCCTCAAGGGGTATGTCGATAATCCGGTAAGTACCAAATCTGATCAAATGTGATTACTATTATGAATATGTGATAATATGATTGATGAACATGCTCATGCATTATTATATTATGTCATTATGGAATGTTGCATGTGCATGGGTTGGGATATGATATGAAAGAAGGTACGGGTGTACTTCGAGTACGTGGTTTGATGTTAGCCTTGAGCTACATCGTGGATTGACGTTGACTAAGGTCACGTTGTGGATTAATTGCGATTTAGTTCGCGTGGCTTGATGAGTGGCTGTGTGCCTCATCATGGTTGATATCGGCTATGTGCCATATCGTGGTTGATGAGTGACTATATGTCCCTTTGTGGTTTTGGTGTTAGCTATGGCTACATCGTGGATTGGCGCTGATTGAGGTCGCGTTGTGGATTATTGTGCTTAATTGCACGTGGACGGCATTGATTGCCTTTTGGAGTAAAAATGAGAGGGTGATTTGATAATCCCCTGGTGTGTGGTGGCTGGATACGGGGGTGAGTAGTGGATGAACCCTAGGTTGGGTTGGGTGCATTTTGCATAATTTTAATGGATATGTAGAATTATGCGGTTAATTACCCTGTTACCTGATAAGTGATATGAATATGGGCCAAGCCCAGAATGTGTTATTAAGTGAATATGATATCTTGTTATCTATTATATGGGTTAATATGTGGTTAACATGTGGGTGGAATTCAGTGGATTAATTACACACTGAGTCTGAGTGACTCACCCAATTTTTCTCAAACCTTTCAGGTGATGCTCGGACCGGGTTGAAGTGGATACGAGGTGGCCCATGCAGAAGATATTTTATTTGTTTCACACATTTAATTTATGAAAGGTTATTTATTGTAATAAGGGCCACTTTAAGTATTTAAGGATTTTTATTATGTTTTAAGTTGGATTGTCGATTATATTATTATTTGAAAATGTTTTATTTTAAACAACTTAATTTTATTTGGAACTTTAATTACATAATGTTTTAGTAAAGACAACAAAATTTTATGTTTTTAACTCTAAGTCAAAAGTTTTTCAAACGTTTTTCGCAGTGGCATTTCAAATTCGGTCATAGCGAATGGGCCGGGTTTGGGGTGTTACAGAGGCCTTGATTAAAATTATCTGTTTGGGCATTATAGGGTTTAAAAGGTACTATCTATGTTTAAAATACCAAAGTGGGCTTGTGGCCCAATCTTAGGAGGTGACGCCACACAAGGGAGTAAGGGGCCCAAATTTAGGTTTCATGGAGCCCAATTCTTTTAATTGAAGTTAGCTAAATTTTGGGCATTAGGATTAGGTGGAATGGATGGAAACAAGGCTAAAATTTAGGGGTTTTAATGTTTAAAATATGTGGATAATAAGCAGATAAAGGCTATTATTTAGGAATTTATTTTATGTGGATAATAAGCAGATAAAGGCTAAAATTTAGGGATTTTAATGATTAAAATATGTGGATAATATGCTGATAAAGGAGGGAGGAGTTAGAGATAATTGAGTCTCTTTTAGATGAGCTAGTAGATTAAGATAAAGGAGAAAATATAGGATTTATCTGTAAGGTTAGGTAAGTGCCGAAATTTCTATAAATAGGGGGAATATTTCTTCAATTTCAGCATTTGGGGTTTTCTCTCATTCTTTTCTCTTCTTCTCTGAGTAAAAGCCAAAAACTCCTAAAGTTTCATCTTCCTCTTCATTCTCTGCAAAAGCCGAAATCTCTAAGCCAATTCCCTCATCTTCACTTTGATTCAAAAGCCGAAACTCTTTCCATTCTTTTTCTTCCTAGCCGAAATCTTCAAGTCTCTTCCTTGTTTTCTTTTCTTCTTCTCTTTTCCTGTCAGAAACCGAAACTCTTCACTCAAGTATTTTAAAAGCCAAAGACACATCAGCCTTCTCTTATTCATACTTTTTTCGGGATTTTCCTAAAAGCCGAAATCCCTAGATCTCATCTCCTATGAGTGCCGAATTACTTCTGTGGTGCCTACTTGTGCCGAAATCTGAAGGGAACTTTAGTGGAGTCAATCGCATAGATCTCTGAGTTATAGATCGATAGCACTCGAATCGTGTTACTTTCGAGATTTCAAGTTAAGAAGATCTATTAGTTTCAATGTGTAAATTCAGGATTTACTAACCCTTGGCCGAATATAGGAGAGGCTCTATTTTCACATCTTTCCGGCTTTTTGAGCAAAGTTGTAGATCGGTCTAGCAAGGGTATCGACATTAATCAGGTGTGTAACCTTTCTCACTGTTAGACTGTTTGCTAATATATATTCATATGTATAAATCTGCTATACTCTGCTGAATGCCGAAATCCCGGCATAACAAGTGAAAACCCTTGAAGGGTAAAGGCTGATCAACATGTTAGTGACTTTTGTCCTATTTCAGTGATTATTCCTGTTAAAACGATATGCTTTGTATGACGATTTCATTGTACGCTTGGGGTTGGGAAATTGATGAAAAGGGGAAGTGATCTGTTCTGGTGGCTTTTGCCATTTCAGCCTGGTGACTCTGTCACAAACTCTGTTTCTGGTGGCTTTTTGCCATTTCAACCTGGTGACTCTGTCACAAACTCTGTTTCTGGTGGCTTTTTGCCATTTCAGCCTGGTGACTCTGTCACAACTCTGACGATGAGCAGCACGACTGCCATCAACGGCGTGTAGCAGTGCGGGTTGATTGTAGAAATCCCCTATGGTGTGAGCGGCTGGTACGAGAGGCGTGTAGCGGATGGAAACTTAGGATTTGGGTTGGGCTTGCATAATTTTTTTGTTATATATATATATTAAACTGTTATTCTGTTTTGTGGGGCTGAGGCCCAAATCTAATGGTTCATAAGGGTTGCACACTGAGTCTCGCGACTCAACCAATTTCTTAACATTTTCAGGTAGCACCTAGTGCATCGGACCGGGCTGGAGAGGAGCGCAAGGTGGCCATGCAAAAGAACTCTTGGATTTAACAAGAAGACTCCAGTTTATTATTTTATATTTTTATTTAATGGGTTTTAAATTTTATTGTAATAAGGCCATGGGCCACTAGACTATTATTTATGTTTTGGTTTTATGTTGGGCTTTTATTACTGGGCTTTTAAGTTTTATGTTTTAAATTAAGTTAAGACATGTATGAAATTATAGTTTTTGTTTAAAATTCACCAAGGTAAATTATAACTTTATATTTTATACTTACTAATAAATCACTAAGTTTTCGGTTTTAGTATTTAAACCTAGTAGTTGTTTTCCAAAATGCGACATGTTTTGTAAAATCCCTTAAGTGACATGCTAGATCCGGTTGTAGCGTTTGGGCCGGGTTTGGGGGGTTACAAATTTAGCGATTTCTAGCTAAATTGTGAAAAAGGACTAAATCGCATAAAGTCCGAAAGTTCTATTTTATTTACTAGAGATGTCAAATAGCTAAGGATTTTAAATTGGAGGTCCCAAATGTGAAAATAAGCCATTGGGGGAGTGATGGCCGGCCATGGGGGACAAGATTATTAAATTAGTCAAAGACTTGATGTGTTAGGTGGGGAAAGAATAAAATAAGAGAAAAATAAAGAAAAGAAAGATATCATCTTTTCTTTTCTTCATCACCATCGAATATTGGCAGCAAACAAGGGTGGAAGAACTCAAAAATTTCAGCAAGCTTTTCTCCACTCAAGTAAGTCAATTTGATGGTTGTTTTTGATGATTTTTGTACTTTTGAGACCCCTAAAGCTTAAGTTTTCTAAAGAGGGGACTATTTTGCAACATGGTTGAAAGTCTAGGGACTTACCATGAGAGAGTTTATGCTGGTTGCTGAGTTTTTATGGAAGAAAATGAATGATAGGATGATGAGAAACAACTTTTGTGAAAGGTGTTGTCATGGAAACACCTAATTGGGTCTAAAATGCAAAAGTTGTAATTTGTTCTTTAAGGCATAAAATTGATGGATTTGTGAATAGTTGTAAGAGGATTAAATGTTCAGCTAGGCTTGTTTAACGAGAAAATGTGATAAAAATTTATTTACGAGCCTAGGGGCAAAATCATAATTTTGCCAAAGTGTAGGGGCAAAATAGTCATTTTTGCCTAAAGTGTATATTATGGTGTAATATGATTTATAAGTGATTAAATCAGTAAATTTCATTGTTCTAGATCAAAGAAAACGAGTTTCGGACCTAGAACGGATGAAAAGAGAAATGTGGGCAAAAAATCCCTTCTAGGCCTTTCGACATCGAGGTAAGTTCATGTGCAAATGTTGCAATTACGTATGAGTTAATTTAATATTCCAACGTTGTATGGAATGTATATTTACTCTATGAATGTATGAAATATCTTTTAATGAGAGGTTAAGAGAATTGAATCTAAGAGTAATGGGAAATGTATATAGCATGATATGATGATAATTATGGCCCTGTGTAAGACCATATTGGAATATGGATTCGGTAGAAGAATTTGTATAAGACCATGTCAGGGACATGGCATCGATATGTTAATACAAGTAAGACCCTATTGAGGTATGATGTCTATGTGACACTATGTGTATGTGACTCAAGAGTGTTATTTAACAATTTGAGTGATTCGACGGGTTTGTTGAAAGTGAGAGAGTATGTGGTTGTACCACGAGAAGCACAAGTGTGTGTTGGAATTGAGCTGAGATGAAATCAGTATATAATGAACCCTTAGTAAGTTATGTGTGATTAATGCACTTTAGTTGCATGAGATGGTTTTATTAATACATTGTGTGAATGCGAACGAGTATCGTAGATAGTTAAGTAAAAATAAAAATGTGTGAGGATGTTATCGGTTGAACAAGTGAAATAGAGATATACATGTGGATTACTATCCATGAATGTAAAATAACGGTGAGCTATGTGCGATATCACCTTATGGATGTTAATGATAGGCTAAGTGCAATACCATCAATTATATTGTTATCGGTGGGCTATGTGCGTTGCCACCTGATTAATTAGTAATTGATGGGCTGTGTGCGATACCATTGCTTATAAATGATTGGTGAGCTAAGTGCGAAATCACCATAAGTATAAATGATTGGTAAGCTAAGTGTGAAATCACCATAAGTATAAATGATTGTTGAGCTAAGTGCGAAATCACCATAAGTATAAACAATCGGTGGGCTATGTACGATACCACCCTATTAGAGATTCAATGGTGGGCTAAGTGCGAAACCACCGAGAGATTAACAGTATGAGTGACTCATTGAAAATGCTCGATGTGTTGTTTTATATGATCATGGGGTGATCAGTGCAGGAATGCTTGCTAAATAAACGAGCAATTAGCTTGTGGCATGGTAAGAATGTGGTAAGAGATAGAATGAGTAAGCTTCACGAATGGTTGAGTAAGTTACCGTGTTTTAATGAGAAAAACTCGGTATAATACTTTGTGGTTATGTATATTCAATGAATATCAATATTTGTCAGATTAAACAGATGAACTTACTAAGCATTATTGCTTACTCTTTTACTTTTCTCATCTCTTATAGGTTATTTTAACTAGCTTGGGTTAGAGGCCGCCGGAGATGTTTTCACACTATCGAATAAATGCTTGGTATGGTGTTTCAAGTTCTTATGAGTCATGGCATGTGTAGGGATTCTTTTAAGGTTGATTAAGTTCTAAGTGGTATAGCCAAATTGTGTTGGCCTAAGAGAACTTAGAGTTGGTTGTGTATAGCCATAGATGATGGCTTAAGTTGTAATTGTAATTGTATTAGGAATAGTTCTCCGAAGTGTATGGGATGAAGACTTTATCTCTTTAAAGATTAAATGTCTTTAATTCATGTGTTTTAATTAATGATTTGAGAATGTTTGAAATAGCATATGGAAGTATGCAATGTAGGGTGGAAGAGGGCTTGGTAGATAGCTTGATAATTGTCCACATGGGTAGACACATGGGCGTGTGTCTAGACCATGTGGGAGGCACGGCTAGCACATGGGCGTGTGTCTAGGCCGTATGAAGTCTACACTTTGCACTTGGAATTTAATGCACCCCACGGCTGAAGCACACGGGCGTGTGTATATGCCATATGGATAAGTCAGAATGCTAAGTTTTAACACACGGGTTATGGCCACGGGCGTGTCAAGGTCGTGTGGAATTGGTCAGTGTAGACCACGGGTGGAAGACACGGGCATGTCTTAGAGACACACGGGCGTGTGACCCCTGTTTGTTAAAAAGTTACTTGAACTTGTAAAAGTTCCTGGAATAGTTTCCAGACTTTTCGGAAGTATGTTTAGGGCCTTTTAGGCCAAGTTTATACAAAGGATGTTTTTAAACGAATTTTTTATAACCCTATTTGAGATGTTTAAGTAAGATCAGTTAGGTAATGCCTCAAACCCTGTTCCGGCTCGATTACGGGTAAGGGGTGTTACACAAATTTCATAATATGGTTAAATTATATAATCTCGAAATTTTGAAGAGAGAGTTTTGCAAAGCTATGTAAATTGGGATTTAAGATTGAATTGAAAATAAAAAAAATATGATTTCCAAGGACTAAATTGTAAAATAGTGTAAATTTGGAACTTCGGGGACTAAATCATAAAAATTGCAAAACTAGAATTTTAGGGGTTGTTTAGTAAATCTGGAAAAATCTAGGAGTGGAAATGAGCAAATTAATTACATAAGTGTTTAAATGTAATATTTGAAAACTTTATTGAATTAAGTGTATTAAACTAAAATAATTGAGTAAAAATAAAAGAATTGAAACTTGAATTAGTAAGATTAAATATTTTACAATGAAGAGAATTTTATTATGAAGTATATGTTAAAAAGAATATGATTAGGCGTAGATTTAGTTAACAAAGGAAAGATAAAGTGTAGTTAGTATTGGTATATTTTGAGAAAGGATTAAATTTAAAAAAAAATTAAATTAAATATATAATAAAAAATTATATTGCAATAGGCATGAGGTTTCGATACATGTCTTTCAATGTTTCGATAAATGAATACTTCGAAGCTAAAAGTGATTAGCAAGTTTGTACAGGTTTCAATACTATGAATGAGGTATCGATATCTTTGTTCTTAAAATCATAAATTCACCTAAAAATACTCTGGAAAAAGGATTTAGGATTCTTTAATTTTAAATTTTAACAATATAAAACTATAGAATTAGATTGCTAATCACTTTGACGCATTCCTAGCGAACTTAATGAGTATCGACCAGTTTTACCTTTAAACGATGATGTTGAGTTCCTTAGAAATTTGAACTTCCTTTTAGATTTTGGAAGATACTTTTCTGATTCTTGATGGATAACTATACGTCAACCTCTAACTCGACTCCTTGTACATGTTTCACTCGATTGGTGGATTACAGACTTCCCACCTTATAGTGGATACTATTTTGCAATTGCTTGAAGATAGAAATTGGATACGTTTCTAAGAATAATATACCTATAGGCACTACTCTCGATGGATTCATATACTAGCTCTGGCGGCTGTCGGAATACCAGTCATGCCGTATCTTCACGTCGGTCCAAATAATGATTTGGTTCGATGGAGGTAATATTTTAGATCACCCAATGGAAGTTCAAATAAATTAAGATACAAAAGGGAAAAACTTCCAGATTTGGCGGACATTTACACCACCCATAATTACTTATATGCCAAGCTCTCTTTCTAACCTAGTGAGTTACTATGATGGATTCATCAGTTGAGTAATCTGTTGAGGCCACCTTCAGAAAATGCCTTAAAGGCATACCCAGTTCTCACCATAGAGGCGGACTAACAACTCGCCATTTAGGCGATATAGAATTCACTTTACAGACTTTCCAAATAATACGCCACAAAGGCTCTTCTAGGTAATACGTTACATAGGCTTTCTGGATAATATGCCACATAGGCTCTTTGGATAATTCGACACAATGACTCTTTAGATAATTAACCACAAAGGATTAGTTTGATTTGCCACCCATGCACCACATCAATTGTTTTTGTAGGGTTTTGTATATTTCCCGAAAGCTCCTTAAGTACCTCTTTACTACGAGGTTTGAAGTCATTCATGTAACTTTTTTCAAGGAAAATAGCATGAGTTGACAGTCAGCTTGCTCTTTCGAGTTATAAAACAAACCATCCTTTGTTCCCTTTGGATATCCTTCAAACATGCATAATTTTTCCCGTAAGTCCAACTTCCTCGCATCTTTATCTAACACGTGAGTCGGGCATCCCTAAATACTAATATGATTAAGATTCAGCTTCCTGCCATGCCACAATTTGTATGGTATTTTCGATGCTACCTTAGTTGACACACCATTCACAATATAGCAAGTCGGTTGTACTTCATATCCTATAAAGAGATTAGCAACTTCAAATAACTTAACATTGAACATACCATGTCTAACAACGTTTAATTTCTTCTCTTCGCCACACCATTTTGTTGTGGAGTGCCCAACACAGTTAACTAGGATAAAATATCATTATCTATGAAGTACCTTAAGAACTCATTAGATAAATATTCCCCACCTCGATCTTATCGAAGTGCCTTTATAGGTAAACCTAGTTGTTTCTCCACTTCCACACAAAACTCTTTGAATTTATCAAAGGTTTCACTCTTGCGGTGCATTAGGTATACATACCCATATCTGGAATAGTCATCAATAAAGGTTACATAATACTCGTAACCACCTCTTGCACTAACGCTCATGAGGCCACATACATCAACGTGCACAAGTTCTAGGGGTTTTTTTGGCCCTCGTTCCTTTTGCATTAAAAGATCGCTTAGTCATTTTACCTTCCAAGCAAGATTTACATTGTGGAAAATCAACTTCTTTAAGTGAACTTAAGATGATGTCTTTCACAAGTCTAGTGATTCTTTCTCGGTTAATATGACCAAGTCTCAAATGCCAAAGGTATGCCTCATTAGAGTGAGAAGTTTTAAGTATTTTATTCGATATTTCAGTCTCAAGCAGTGTTTACATCTTTAGTTTGATAAAATAGAGATTATTTGACATCCATCCATTACATATAAGGTTGTGATTTCTAAATATTGTAATTTTACTATTAAAAGTCACGGTCAAGTCGTCTTTATATAAACATGCAACAAAAAATAAGTTTCTTTTGAAACTTGGTACATAGAAAACATCTCTTAAAATAATCTTCCTAAAATAATAAAAATAAATATGTATATCTCCTATTGCTTCAGCTAACACACTTGTCTTATTCCCAGTCTGCAACGATAAGCTCTTATTTTTAAGATCTTTCGTCTCATCGAACCCCTGTAGAGAAACACAAACATAATTAGTGGCTCCCGAACCAATGACCCAGTGGTCTATTGAATCTTCCACTAAACAAGCTCCTATCTCAAGAGTTCCATACCTTTTCCTTTGGTAGCTAGGTATTCATTCTACTCTTTACAGTTTGCCTTGAAGTGCCCTTTCTTTCTACAGAAGAAGTATTTAGAATTAGATAAGCCATTAGGCTTTTTGATTATCTTCCTTTCCACTTGTGGTGGCCTAAAGACCTTTGCCTTGCCTTTCTTAGCACGCATTTTCTTCCTTTTTGAGGAAGAAGTGATGACTATATTCGCTTCTGTTTCTCAGACCGATTGACCGTCTTTCAACATCAACTCATAAGATTATAACTCTTTCATAAGTTGTGTAAGTGTCAGGTTTTTGTTACCAAGGTTATATGTGGCCCAAAAACTAACAAAATCATTTGACAAGCTTTTGAACACCATCTCAATTTGAGTGTTCTGGTTCAAATTTGCCTCATTGACTGCGGCCTCGGCAAAGTGGTCCATAAGAGTAATCATATGGTATGTGACAGGAGTGTTGGGTGTTTGCTGGGCATTTATCAAGCTAGTTATGGTAGACTGTCAGACTAAGGCAGCTTGACTTCCAAACATGTCTTTTAGCTTATGTAGAATCGCTTTAGCATTCTTACAGCTCGCCAGTTGCTTATACAGAGTACTGGTCACGATTTCTAGAATATAGCAACGAGCTATCTCATCAGACTTTTTCCAGCATTTTCTAGCCCCAGCTTGAGTAGTCGGTGAACATTTATTATCAAGAACTGTTGTAAGTTTCTCACAACTCAGGACAATTATTAGGTTCCTTTTCCTTTCCTTATAGTTGTTTTCATTCAATTTGTTTTCAGTGAGTATGTTCAATAAGGGAGTTGGTGACATTTTTGAATTGAAAATAAAACATTCATATATTAATATATTTATATTAAGAAAATTTTTGAAAATGTTTTGCAACATTACGATATGCATTAAATGATGCGTGCGACTTGCATTAAACCTTGAAAATATCTATAAACCTTTGCAACGATAATTCCCACACCCATTGAATCAAGACACCTTGGGGTGATCATGATCAACTAATAAGAACATTGATTTCCATCCAATTAGTACATGAACCTAATTCCTTAGGCATTCACATGTACTAATAATCGTGTAATGTTTGGCCATCATTCTGACTCAAGTAAAGCTTCATGGGGAGTTACTTAACTAGAAGATCTTGAGTGTATAACCATTAACTCAACACCTATCGCATCATGCACCACAAATGAGTCATCGTGGGACAATCTCACTGAGTAGCATGCTTTGACTAGTTGTCATCTTTTAAAGACAAAATTTCTTGTCCTATTGCATGATAATACCTACCACAAGGGCTAGTCTAATTATCATTTGATCACAAGAGAATTCTTCTTACTTTCAGGAAATCTCCTCAGTGAAATCCACATAGAAATCCACAGTGGGGTAGTGCACTTGCCATGCCATCACAAAAGACCATTGATGGAGGGTGTAGGTCTTATTTAGGAACCTTTTCCCACTCAATATTTTAAAAACATGCAAGGTTTTTAATTTCCTATTTCAATCATGAATGATCAATATATGCATGACAAGTACATGTGACATTCTTTCCTAAACTATATGACATACTTATCTCATGTATGTATGACATGCTATAGCAGTTTTATAATATTCACATTCAATTGGTCACAAAAGTCAATCAAACAATTTTGATTCTCCACATTTTTTCTTTTAAGGAAAAATTTGAAGAATTGAATGTGAACCATGTAGGAGGTAGGTTCCTAGGAAAGGGAGCTAAGTCATATTTTACCACTTGAAAACCAAGCCTTTCCTTGCTAAACCAAATTATAGACATGCACCATCTCATTACCACACTTCTCACAGTAACCGAATAACTTAAGAAGTGAATGGAACAATACAACACATGTATTTTCTCATTACCACACTTCTTATCTTTAATAGATCAATTGTGGATCATCTCATACATATATATCACAATCATATCATAAATAATTATTAAAAAATATATAAAGAGATGGGTAATAAAACAAAATTGCTAGCTAAGGTTCCTATGGTTCTATTTCTAAAAAATAAATAAAAAGTAAAAAAAAAATTACATAGTTTTTCATCACAAGGCATTCCTTGTATCTTCGATCGTCATCGCTCCATCTTTTTCTCGTCATGGACTCCCTTTTGGAAAAATTACATTTATGTCCTATATTCGTTTTCGACTCACTATAATTCTATAAATAAAAAATAATCCTATGTGGAAATGATAGTCTGCGGTCTATTTCCTAAGAACCACAACACTGGCAAAAATAATAAGGCATAATTACATAATATACCCTTAATGTTTAGGGATTTTTGGTTTTGTGCCCTTGACCTTTTTTTATTGAGTCCCTTAACGTAAAGATTTTCCACAAATCAACCCATTTTTAACAGGAAACGTTAGTTGATCGTTAGTTAAGTGTCAGTCAACATAGCTCTCTATGTGGCATGCTAGGTTGAAGGATGACATGTCAAAAAAGAATTAAATATAATAAATAAAAAGAAATAAATAATTCAAAAAAACCCAAATCGTCCAAAAAAAAAACTAAAATTCCCAAATTATAAAAACCCCAAATCATGAAATCCCTAAAAATAGTTATTCTTAAATCATAGTTGAATCCTTAAAACTGTTATGATAAAAAAAGCTTCAACAATCTGCAATCTTCAAGAAACCTGTGACGAAAAAAGAGTTTGATTGTAAAAGAAATCTTAGGGGAAGGAGGGGGACCCAAAGATTGATACAATTAGGGCAAACTCCGTAACCCAAATCAAAAGGTAAGTGATTTCTGATTGGTTTTTTTTTTGGGAAAATGTTATGGGTTTTGTTTTATTTTTAATTTGGTATAGTTTAGATACCAAAAATCAAAGGGTTAATGACGTCAATTTAGGGTTGTTGTCTGTTGCAGTTTCAGTTGCCGCAAAAATGGGTTATTTAACAGCAATAGTGGTTGAAATTTGTTAGTGTTGTCAATTTATGATGTAATAGTGGGGTATAAGATGTAAGGACCAAACTAAATAGAAAAGCAATAATTCCAAGTAAAAAGCTTTTGAAATATGTTTGACTATCGAAAAGGGTGGATGCCTACTATTTTCTGTTGTTTACTTTTAGTAATATCTTAGTGTTTGTTGTTGTATTTAAAGAAGTGCTCCCTATGTTGTTTTGAATTTTGTTTTTTTGGTGATTTTGTTGAGTAATTTGTTTGTTTATGCTTCCAAATCTTGTGGGATGAGGAATATTACCTTATTTTGCGCATGGGTAGGCACTTTGCAAATGATCCATATGTTAGATATGTAGGTGGGGAAGTGATTAGGCTTAAAGAGGACCCAAACACAATATCTTATTTTGAATTATGTAAAATAGTGAAAATTGGGTTAGGGTTTCACATTGTCATGTTAATATATTTTCATTAGCCTGGTGTAGTAGGGTTACAAAATAACCTAAAGGTGGTTTATGATAACACTTCCACAATAGCTATGTTAGACTTTTGGGTCAAGTTTAAGGAGATTCACATATATGTTGAACATGAGGTGAATAACCCTATAATCGTAGATAGTATGTTACTATTAACTGTTGGGGAGAGTGATGTTGAAGGGGTAGAAACTGATGGGGAGGGTGATGTTGAAAGGGCCGATTTAGATAGGGATGGTGTTGTAGAAGGGGTACAAGTTGTTGGGGGAGTGATGTTGAAGGGGTAGAAGCTGATGGGGAGGGTGATGTAGAAGGGTTACAAGCTGATGAGGAGGGTGATGTAAAAGGTGTACAAGCTAAGCCAGATAATCTATTGGTATTTGGTGTAGCATATTAAACTAGTTTTTGCACTTTAGGACCTTGAATAAGCATTTTAGTTAAATTTTAATTACATTTTCATAAGTTTAGTTAAGTTAAATAAAGTGTGTAATTTAAGTCTTTTATTAACCTTAGGGGCCGAATGTGGCCTAAGGGTGAGTTAATATACTTTGTGAGTGTGTAGGAGACCATTAAAAGGCGTGTTAACTTGATACTGGTCGCTATGTTGCAATATGGAGCATTGGATGTCGCAACGTAGGAAGTAGAATAGAAGAATTCCAAGATTGCCTTCAATTTCGTGACACAGCCTAATGATATCGCGATATACCCCTAAAGACACCCTGAAATTGAGCATATTACCCTCGATGTCGCGACACAGGACTTGGTGTGTCACGACATTGCCTCTGTATAGGAAATAATTATAAGCTAGGGGCATTTTGGTCCAGACAATCAAATGTTAAGAACAAGGACAACAACTGACATAGGGTTAAGGATGACGATCACCTTAAAGTCTATAAGTAGGCTCATTTAACACATGTTAGGGACAACTTTCATATTGTATAATTTTCTCTTTAGATCTAGTCTTTAGTTTTTCTCTTTTCTTAGGTTTTAAGATTTTATTTTAGTTCTTGTTATTTACTTTTATGGGGATATTGAATTTTTGAAACACAATCGAACTTTGTGAGGATTTGACACTTAATTCTAAATACAAATCAGGCTTCTTCTAAACCTATTTCTCTTGAATTATTCTTCATGTTTATTCTTTCCATCAAGTTTATATTGTTTATTAGATCCATGAGGAACTAATCCTCTTGTGGGGGAGTAGCGAGTGGAAATATGCTTAATTAACTATTTTGTAGGGGTTTCTTAACGAATCAGCTGTTCAGGAAAGGAAGAACCTAAACCCTAGGCTTGACAACCTTATGAAGTCATTAATGTGGGAATTAACCCAAATTTGGTATGACCTATCTGTGAACACCTTAACCTTGAACCGGTCTGGACTGTAAGCTTAAGAAATAAGTAGTTTTTGCCAACTTGTTATTCTAGTAGAAAATTGGAAGGTCCTGCTGGGATAATGACTAGTTGATTGAACAAGAAAACCTGAAGTAACAGTTGATTATGACTACTGAAACGAGTTAATCACACATGACCAGATTTGATATATTTTACTCTTTGATTTCTCGTGTTTTATTTATTTATTATTATTATTAGTATAGTTTACCAAAAACCGAAAGAGAAGATAAAGATACAGAAGAAATCGCCACTTACCTTAACAGAGGAGATTCAGTTATCACCTAAGAGGATTCGGCACTAGCACAGTAGAAGAGAAGATTCGGCAATAGCAGGGAAGAAGATGAAAGAGACGAAACAAAAAGAACTACCAATGGAACTTAGGAGTTTTCGGTTCCAGAAGTGAGCAAAAGAAAAGATGAGGAAGAGAAGGCTATGAAGATTCGGTTTGTAGAGAAAATCAGAGAAGAGAACTTTGGATAGGGGAGATTCGGCTATAGCACAGAGAATAAAGATGAGAATGGAGTTAGGGGTTTCGGCTTTGAAATAGAAAGAAAAATAAAAAGAAGAAAAGATGAATAATAGATGCGGCTATGGTGCTCAAAAGAAAACGAAGAAGGGAATAAAAAGGTTTCGGCTTTCAGAGAGAACAAGAAGAAGAAGAAAGAATCATGGAGAGTGTGAGTCAAGAGAATTTTCGACAAAGGTGAGAGATTTGTGTTTCAGAGAAAAGAAATAAGAAGAGAAATGAAACTCAAAACAAAAAGAACCCTCTTGGACACCTTAGACACTTTCGGCACATAAAGCAAAAAACAAACCACATTCGACACTTCCCCTCCAGAGCCGAAATTTGCACAAAAATGAAACTACAAGGTCCTATGGCCAATGTGAATCTCGGCACACTCCAACACAGGCCAAACCGATCCTCCCTCCTACACCAAGCATTTGAATTTCGGCCACCACCTACACCCCATGCTCAATCCCTTGTTTTCCTCCTTAATCCACTCCCGAACACCCATTTGAATAAGTTTGAATGCTTCAAACTCCACCTTTTCCTCTCAGCCATTCATTCAAATGTTTTTGACTCATTCAACACTCCATCCAGAAGTGTCCTAGCCGAACCTCACCACTGCTCCCCCTTGACGCCAAAAAGAATCTCCAAAATGAGCACCACGCGACTCGAACCTACTTCCCTTCAGCTTCCTTATGGCGTCACGTACCTGAGCTCTAAGTGGCGCCCCCTTACCACTTTGCCAACTCCTCAATTGTGTTAGCCAAATACAACAACATCCCTTAAGTCCTATTCTAGCTAGCTCTCCCCTGAAAGTGCCCAAAAAGAAAATTTTAGCAAGGGCTCCGGCTTTCCCCTAAGTCATTCCTGGACCCTAAAGTACCCTAAACTAGCATGAAAAACATAGCATTCACTCACAAACACATAAAATGCAAATGGCCCAATTTAGGATGTTACAGTTCTACCTTCTTAAAATAATTTCGGCCTTGAAATTACCTAGTCAAAAGAGATGAGGGTATTGTTGCTGCATCGACTCCTCGGGTTCCCACGTAGCTTCCTCGGAACCGTGATTACGCCACAAAACCTTAACCAACGGAACTGTCTTCCTGTGTAACACTTTGACATCACGATCCAAAATCCGAATTGGTTCCTTTTCAAAGTATAGATCAGGCCTTACTTCAATCTCTTCTACTGGCACAAGATGAGATGGATCCGAATGGTAGCGTCTTAACATAGAAACATGAAATACATCGTGGATTTGACTCAACTCTGAAGGTAGTTCGAGCTGATAAGCTACTGGTCCCACACGCTTCAACACCCGATAAGGCCCGATGAACCTGGGGCTTAACTTACCCTTCCGTCCAAACCTTAACACCTTATTCCACGGTGACAGCTCTAAGAACACTTGGTCACCCACTTCAAATTCTATATCCTTGCGCTTTAGATCAGCATAGGATTTTTGCTTGTCTGATGCTTCCTTTAAACGAGTTTGAATTAACTTAACCTTATCTTCCGTTTCCGAGACCAATTTTAGACCCAACAACTGACGCTCGCCCAATTCTGTCCAACACGTAGGGGTACGAAACTTTCGACCACATAACGCCTCATAAGGTGCCATCTGAATACTCACTTGGTAGCTATTGTTGCATGCGAATTCCGCCAATGGTAGGAATTCTTCCCAACAACATCTGAAGTCTAGGACACAGCCCCTCAACATATCTTCTAGAATCTGAATTACCCTCTCTGATTGCCCATCCGACTGTGGATGAAATGCTGTACTGAAATCTAACTTTGTCCCCTAAGCTTGATGCAATGCCTTCCAAAACCTTGACGTGAATCTAGGGTCCCTGTCCGAGATGATAAACACTGGTACCCCGTGTAATCTCACGATCTCTGCTATATACAACCTAGCTAACTTCTAAAGAGAGTAGTCAACTCGAACTGATATGAAATGAGCAGTCTCCGTCAAACGATCAACTATTACCCAAACCGAATCCTTCTTAGTAAGCGTAAGGGGTAGCCCACTAACAAAATCCATCGTGATCCTTTCCCACTTCCACTGCGGAATCTTAATAGGCTGCAATAACCCCGAAGGCAACTGAGGTTCCGCTTTTACCTGCTGACACGTCAAACACTTACTCACAAATTCGGTTACCTCTCGCTTCAACCCCGGCCACCAGAACTGTTCTCGCAAATCCCGATACATCTTACTTCCTCCAGGATGCATAGCGTATGGGCTGCTATGTGCTTCCTGTAAAATCTTACCCCTTAACTCAGGATCTCTTGGCATGCAAACCTTCCCTCGAAAGCACACTGCCCCATCATTATTCACACTGAATTCCGTGGTCCCATCGCTTGATCCCAACTGAAACTTTGACTTTAGCAAGCCATCGGCCCATTGCTTCTCTTTAATCTGACTGACCCAAGAAGGTTTCACTTGCAGTTCAGCTAATATACTCCCATCATCGTATAAACTAAGGTGAGCAAACATTGCTCTAAAGTCAGAGATTACCCTACGACTTAATGCATCCGCCACCACGTTAGCTTTACTCGGATGGTACTCAATCGAGCAATCGTAATCCTTCAATAACTCGATCCACCATCACTGCCTCAAATTCAATCCCTTCTGGGTGAGAAGGTATTTTAAACTCTTGTGGTCGGTATAAATAACAGACTTCTCCCCATACAGATAATGCCTCCAACTCTTTAAAGCAAACACCACTGCCACTAATTCCAAATCATGCGTGGGGTAATTAACCTCATACGATCTCAACTGCCGAGACGCATACGCTACCACTTTCCCATCCTGCATCAATACACATCCCAAGCCCGTGTGCGACGCATCACAATAAACCGCAAACTTTTTCCCAGCCTCAGGCTGTATCAATACCGGAGCCTCCGTCAAAATTCTCTTTAGCCTATCAAAACTCTCCTGTTGCTTATCAGACCAAACAAACGGAACCCCTTTCTGCAGCAACTTGGTTAGCGGTGCTGCAATCAAAGAAAACCCTTCAATGAACCTTCTATAGTACCCAACCAATCCCAGAAAACTTCTGATCTCTGCCACAGTCATAGGTGGCCTCCAACTCAGGACAGCTTCAATTTTCTGAGGATTAACTCTAATCCCCTCTACCGATACAACATGGCCCAGGAAAGTAACTTCACTTAGCCAAAATTCGCACTTACTGAATTTGGCGAACAACTGCTTCTCCCTCAAGATTTGCAACACCACCCGAAGATATGAACCGTGCTCCTCCTCTGACCTTGAATAAACCAAAATATTATCTATAAATACTACGACAAACCGGTCCAGATAGGGTTGGAAAATCCGGTTCATCATATCCATGAACGCTGCCGGTGCATTGGTTAACCCAAACGGCATCACCAGAAATTTGTAATGTTCATAGCGAGTACGAAACGCCGTCTTACAGATATCCGCTTCCTTAACCTTGAGTTGGTGATACCCTGACCTCAAATCTATCTTGGAAAAGACTGAAGTCCCCTTCAATTGGTCGAACAAGTCATCAAGCCTCGGCAACGGGTATTTGTTTTTGATCGTCAATTTGTTCAACTGAAGGTAATCAATGCACATACGCATTGATCCATCCTTCTTTTTGACGAATAGCACCGGCGCTCCCCATGGTGATACACTCGGTCGGATAAATCCTCGATCTAAAAGTTCCTGAATCTGAGCTTTCAGTTCTACTAGCTCTTTCGGCACTATTCTATAAGGAGAGATAGATACAGGCGCTGTCCCCGGGAGAAGATCAATCCCGAATTCCACCTCGCGATCCAAGGGTAATCCTAGAAGCTCTTCTGGAAAAACATTGGAAAACTCCTTCACTGTCCTCACATCCCCCACAGACAATTCCTTACCCTCCAAAGCGCAAACCACAGCTATGAACGCCTCGCATCCTTTCCTCATCATTCTTTCAGCCTTCAAAGCAGACACCACGTTGGACAAATAGTTCCTCCTTTCTCCGATTACCACTACCCCCTCGTCTTCAGGCGTACGGACCACCATGCGTTTAGCAGTACAGTCCAGGTTTGCTCGATACTTTATCAACCAGTCCATCCCTAGGATCAAATCGAACTCCCCGAACGGCAGTTCCATCAGATTAGCCGGAAAAACCACCCCTTGAACTTCTAGAGGTACCTCCTTAAAAAGTCTGTTAACCACTACCGACTGTCCTAACGGGCTAATTACTGTCATCTCCCTAGAAGTAATCTCAGAGTCTATACTTAAAGTTCCAGATACCACACTAGCAACATATGAATGCGTCGACCCAATATCAATCAATGTAGAAAAAGGCAGTCCAAAGATTAAGAACGTATCGGTTATGACGTCTGGTGCATCACCCTCCTCTCTGCGCCTAACTGCATAGACTAGCCCCGGCTATCTCGCTTCAGTGTTCTCTGCACCTCTGCCTGGCGTTCCATGACCCCGACCAAAACCATTACCTCCTCTGGCCAGACCACGACCCCTCTGTGGTTGCTGACCTCCTCTACCCTGCTGTGTATACCCCTGATTCCCTGGCCTCGTACCGTCTCGGTCCTGTGGACAATCTTTAATCTGGTGATCAGCCGATCCATACCTGTAACATCTTCTGTTACTTGACCAACACTCCCCAAAATGGAATTTACCACACTGAGCACACCTCTGAGGCTGTCTATCAGCAACAGATCTCACAACCCGACTTGGCCCATCCGTCCTAGGTCTCTTCTAAAAACGCCCAGCTGATCCTGACGATCTGAAATTCCTTTTATTTCCACCTTTATCTTTATCTTGATTATGCTTTTCTAACCGTTTCACTTCCTGGGCTATTTTAGCCTTTTCCACTAAAACAGCGAATTCCCTTTCCCGCTGTAGAGCTATCAGTACCCGCAGATCATCCCTTAGACCATCTTCAAACCGGACACTACGCTCATGGTCCGTAGCCACCATTCCTCGAGCATAACGGCTAAGGCGTAAAAATTTCGCCTCATACTCAGCCACCGACTTGTTCCCCTAAACCAGATTCAAAAATGCTCTATGCTGCGCATCCACATAACTTGACCCAATGTACTTACTCTAGAATGAAAACTTGAAGAAATCCCAGGTAATACGATCAGCCACCGTACCGTCCCTGACCATAAGCCACCATTGGTACGCCTCGTCCCGCAGAAGAGACACGACTCCCTTCAACTTTTCCTCCTCCGTGAAATCGAGGTCATCCATTATATGCTCAACGGCCTCCAGCCAATACTTAGCTGCATTAGGGGCTACGCTGGAAACTCCCCTAAACATTTCCGCTCCATTAGCTCGAAGTCGTTCCGACACAGATTTCCAAGCTCCTGTACCAAAGCTTGCCCCAACAACCCTCTCAAGAACCTGTAACACCGCCTGAGACACCGCATCGTCTCCACCCGTTTGATCCTGGAACTCTTCTTCCGCAGCTGGCGGTATCGGCACCTCATTTCTTGACCCGTGGCCAGACCCTACTGGTTCCGACACAGTAATCCTGCCCACATACATTACGCCCACGTCCCCTAGTACTCATGACTACTGGCGCGTTTTAATCGGATTAGAAGTTTTATGAGTTAGTATTTTTCACTGTTTAATACCGAGCAGTTTTATGAGAATTATCTTTAGAGAGTAGTTTTCGCAAGACACATCAAACAGTTCTAGTCTCTAAAGTTCGGGTATCCTAAAGCTAACAAACATGCTCATTTATGCTATCAATCATTTTAGGCATATATCACCAAATAGTTAGAATCACTTACCTGGGTGGATCAGCTGCCGACAGACTCGGATGCCATATTTCGCTAAAAAAAATAGTTTCCTCCAATTCTTATTGATTTTATAAAATACTGTTGGACCCATTTCACAGCCCGAGTGTTTGTAACCTTGGCTCTGATACCAAATTGTAGTCCCATGTGTAAGACCCCAAACCCAGCCTAAACGCTACGACCGAATCTGGTATGTCACAGGGTGAGTGAAAATGATTTTCTATCTACTCCGGCCGAAATCGCAGTATATATATTTTTTCTATTTTAAACCTTTTCTAAAAGAACCTTTTGATCAAGTGATGTCTCGAAAACCAAGATTTGTTAGCTTGGTAAAAACTTCACAATTTTAATTAAGCAATCATTTATTAGTCGAGGTGCGATTTTGAAAAAAAAAAAAACGTTACTTAGTGAACTCGAATATTTAAAACCCTTTTTATAATATCGTGACCCAAATTTTCCATAGTGTCAGGCATAATACTAGATAAAACCAAATATAAATTTTAAAAGGCCTTATTACATAAAAAATTACCCAAATTTAAAGGAAAACTTTAAATAATAAAAAGTTCATAAATATAGCGTCTTTTATGGCCTCCACGAGTCCACCTCGGCTTCCATATCCACGATCTACTGATTACCTGAAAAGTTTAGGGAAAAGAGTGAGTCACAGAGACCTAGTGTGCAAAACCATTAAACACTAAAACCGGCCCATGACCCACAATTTCGTATTAAGCTTATACATGATATCATACAAATTCATGAATGCATTAAGCCCGGCCCAACCTAGTATTTCCATCCTATACACACCATCCCGTACCAACCATTACACCGTGGGGATTTCTACAATCAACCCTCCATTCGTTACACGCCGTCTTAACAGTCATATTGTCAGAGGATGTGGCAGAGCCACCGATCACTATGTGACCTTAAAATCATCTGTGGCATAGCTACCGATCACTGCGTGACCTTAAAATCCACTGTGGCATAGCAACTGATCACTACGTGACCTCATAACTGTTGTGGCAGCGCCACCGATCGCTACGTGACCTTAAAATAATGTGGCAGAGCCACCGATCACTATGTGACCTTATCACTTCCCCTTCATCAACATTTCTATATCCCAAGCACAACATTTATATCGAAACAAATGTATCATGCTAAAAAAAACAAGGCAATTTATACCATCACATACAACCAACTCATATCAGCTAATTATGGATACGTACCTGGCACTTCCTGCCTTTACCACAGAGGTATTTCGACTGTATTCACAGCCTTTTTCGGCTTTTTAGCCCATACAATTAATAATACAGTTAAGTAAAGTGTGTTAGGGTTTACACACCTGATTACCCGCAGCACTATACTATCTATGTCGACACTATCCCTAGCCGTACCTACTGCTATCTATCTACTATTCTGCTCAGAAGCTGGCCCGCAACCCAGTGGCCAGTCTCGAACAGCAGACACTGCGCTTCTTAACCTTAGGGGCTGGGTTCACGGGTCCAACCCCCTCCTTTGCCTGATCGGTATTGGATTCCATCAAAAGATCTCGTCAGATGATACTGTAATGAAATATGGCTTGTTAAACCACAATATAAGGTTAAGGTAACGAATACGATAACGAACCTAAACGAAATCTAAAGAGAACACCCTTACCTTGAAATCCCGAAAAGAGAGATATAAAATTCAGAGATTAACAGTTTCCGGATTTAGAGATCTCGACGATCTGACTTCCTTCGATTCCTGAAATAGGCGGCCCAAAGAACACAAGAAAATAAGAAAATACATAAGTCCAACCGATGGCCTCACCAAGCCAACTAGCCATTCGGCTTTGGCTTCCAAAAACCAAAAGAGAGGATAAAGATACAGAAGAAATCGCCACTTACCTTAACAGAGGAGATTCAGTTATCACCTAAGAGGATTCGGCACTAGCACAGTAGAAGAGAAGATTCGGCAATAGCAGGGAAGAAGATGAAAGAGCCGAAACAAAAAGAACTACCAATGGAACTTAGGAGTTTTCGGTTTCAGAAGTGACCAAAAGAAAAGATGAGGAAGAGAAGGCTATGAAGATTCGGTTTGTAGAGAAAATCAGAGAAGAGAACTTTGGATAGGGGACATTCGCCTATAGCACAGAGAATGAAGATGAGAATAGAGTTAGGGGTTTCGGCTTTGAAATAGAAAGAAAAATAAAAAGAAGAAAAGATGAATAATAGATGCGGCTATGGTGCTCAAAAGAAAACGAAGAAGGGAATAAAAAGGTTTCGGCTTTCAGAGAGAACAAGAAGAAGAAGAAAGAATCATGGAGAGTGTGAGTCAAGAGAATTTTCGGTAAAGGTGAGAGATTTGTGTTTTAGAGAAAAGAAATAAGAAGAGAAATGAAACTCAAAACAAAAAGAACTTTCTTGGACACCTTAGACACTTTTGCCACATAAAGCAAAAACAAACCACATTCGGCACTTCCCCTCCAGAGCCAGAATTTGCACAAAAATGAAACTACAAGGTCCTATGGCCAATGTGAATCTCGGCACACTTCAACACAGGCCAAACCGATCCTCCCTCCTACACCAAGCATTTGAATTTCGGCCACCACCTACACCCCTTGCTCAATCCCTTGTTTTCCTCCTTAATCCACTCCCGAACACCCATTTGAATAAGTTTGAATGCTTCAAACTCCAACTTTTCCTCTCAGCCATTCATTCAAATGTTTTTGACTCATTCAACACTCCATCCAGAAGTGTCCCAGCCGAACCTCACCACTGCTCCCCCTTGACACCAAAAAGAATCTCCAAAATGAGTACCACGCGACTCGAACCTGCTTCCCCTCAGCTTCCTTGTGGCGTCACCTACCTGAGCTCTAAGTGGCGCCCCCTTTCCACTTTGCCAACTCCTCAATTGTGTCAGCCAAATACAACAACATCCCTTAAGTCCTATTCTAGCTAGCTCTCCCCTGAAAGTGCCCAAAAAGAAAATTTTAGCAAGGGCTCCGGCTTTCCCCTAAGTCATTTCTGGACCCTAAAGTACCCTAAACTAGCATGACATAGCATTCACTCACAAACACATAAAATACAAAGGCCCTAATTTAGGATGTTACACCATGTGAACTAGGCATAAGGCTGAATTGGACGAAATAGAACCATACCTTCGCTAGTGGTGTCAAATATTCTCTTCGACAAGTGTGAATTCCTTGTTTTGACACAGTCCACTTGGACTTTGGAACTGTAAGTTCCTCGAGAATTTCTTTCAAATTTTCAGGCTCAATATCACTTACAAGGAAGAATATTCATCATTTTGAAAATTAGGTAATTCAAATATTTCATTAATAGCATTTGAGGTTATTGGTACCTTGATTCTGCGAACAGAAACTTCTGTCAACTCGCTTAAGGTTAAATTTGCATAAAATTCACGAACTAACTCCTCATCCACACTAGGTTTTTTCTCACAAAACAACTCCCAATTGAGAGTTTCAGCAACTTGATGAATGCGTGCCATGAAATATATATAATTGCTTTCTTTCAATGTGAAGCCTTTATCTGGATGCATCTGTTGATTCTTGAAGATACTTTCGTATCTTGCTTTGGCTTCTTCATAGTGGAACTTGTTTTGTGATTCGTCAATTTGGGCAGAGGCATGAGTTCTTTTGCGAGGCATGATTAACCTGAATATAAAATGGAAACAGTTATTTTCTCAAAAATTTAATTAGTATAAACTATTAATAATTCAATAAATTGAAAAAATTAAATAATTAAATAAAATTAAAATTTAGGAGAAAATAATTGTCTTGCCACCCTTTTTGTGAGAATTAAGAACTCCTAAAAAAATAATTATAAATCAAAAGAGGTCAATTTAGGGAAGGTTGGAGGGTTATTGGCTTAGGATGTTGGTGCGAGGCTGGTGTGAGTAAGAAGACTGATGTGCCGCACGGATGCTGGGTAGTAGGGGACGCGTCGAGTAGGAGCGAGGAGCAGCACAACCTGGCGTGAGCACCTGCGCGGGTTACAGGCAGCAACACAGAGTGGGAAGCAGCTTGGGCGTGCGTGAATTGGGGCTGGAAACAGCGCGAGGTGCGCGGATCATTGCGAGTAGGCCTGTCGAGCGCTGGAGCTGGAGCTGGTGTGGCGCCAAGGAGTAGCTGCTAGGTGCGCACAGAGGCAACAAGTGTGCGCGGGATGAGCTACTGGCCGAATGGCTATCAGGCGGTATTGTGGCTAAGGAGTTGGAGGCTTGTGGCACTTAAGTGTTTTAGTATTTTGTGGGAATGGAGTTTTGAGTGATGAATGGCGAAGAGGGTTGGTGGTATTTATAATGAGGGGAATAGGAGTTAAAGTAGAATTCTTAGAAAAATATAATAATTAAAAAAATTTTAATTTCTAATCCTAAACAAAGTTAACAACAATTAATAATTAATATAATGCATATTAAATTATTTTTTGCTATTAATTTATTAAAATAAAAGCTTATCAAATAAAACATGATTAAATTTAAACTAATCCCAACTCTATGTAAAGTTCATAATGATTAATATATATTATAATGGATATAATTATATATTAATAATCATTTTTTAAAATTAAAAACATTTATTCTAGATGCCTTTTGAAAATATTTATAGAAGGAGGCATCTAAATTTTAATATTTACAAATAGAGCAACCAAATTTTGGAAATAATTCAATTAAATACTTAGACTTAAAGAAATTTTGAAATCGAGTTGCAATTTAAAAAATTGGATCAAAATTGACCCTCTTATTTGAAAACTATTCTTTTTTTTTTTTGAACAATTGAAAACTAAAAATTTATTTTGCCAGTTAGGGGATAATTTCTCGGAAGATTATGTTAAAATCAATTCACAGGAAAGATTGGAGGGGTCACAAACGGTCCCGCTTAAATTCGAATCTCCTTGACAGAATTTATTTAAACATACTAATCCCAAAAATATACCCTAAATATTTTATATAAAAAGAAAAATAAGGAAAATTAAATAATCAATAAAATGAACGAGATTTGATCCCGTTCAATTTTATCCCCCTAGTAATGTTTCAAGCGCTGAGCATTGACTCGAAAATTACCTCCCTTACCTTGAAGTTTGACAACTTCGTATGGATAAACTCGGTGAATCGTAAATGGACTGGACCAATGTGATTTTAACTTACCTGGAAAGAACTTTAATCTGGAATTAAATAGCAAGACTTGTTGACCTGCTTCAAATTTTCGAACTCGAATGTGCTTGTCATGCCATTTCTTAAATCCCTCTTTGAGTAATTTGGCATTCTAGTATGAAAACATTCGAAATTCTTCTAACTCGTTGAGCTGGATCATTTGTCTCTCTTTAGCAAGCTTAAGATCCAAGTTGAGTTGTTGAAGAGCCTAGTAAGCTTTGTGCTCTAACTCCAAGGGCAGATGACAGGCTTTCCCAAAGACCAACCTATAGGGTGACATCCCTAAAGGTGTCTTGTATGCTATCCTGTAAGCCCATAAAGTATCATCTAGTCTTTTGGACCAATCTCATCGGTTCAGGCAAACTACCTTTTCAAGTATGCCTTTGATCTCTTTGTTTGCCAGTTCAGCTTACCCATTCGTCTGTGGATGGTAAGCTGTGGCAACCTTGTGCTTCATTCAATATTTGTCGAGTAACCATTTCAACCACTTGTTCACAAAATGGGACCCTTCATCACTGATGATGGCTCTTGGGGTTCCAAACCTTGTGAACACATGCTTCTGCAAAAACTTCATCACAACCTTAGCATCGTTTGTCAGATATGCCTCATCCTCAACCTACTTAGACATATAGTCTACTGCTGCCAATATATACTTGTGACCAAAAGAGGAGGGAAAGGACTGAGAAAGTCAATACCCTAAACATCAAATAATTCTACCTCAATGATGTTTGTTCGAGACATCCCATTTCTGTTGGTGACATTTCCAACCCTTTGACATCAATTACAACTCTTCACGTAAGCATATGCGTCTTTAAATAGTGTTGGCCAAAAGAATCCAGCTTGCAATACTTTGGCCGCGGTACGTGTTCCTCCGAAGTGTCCCCCACTCGAAGCTGAGTGACAATGATATAGAATCTTATGTACTTCATCTTCTGCCACGCATTTTCTGATCATTTGATCTTCACACTTTTTAAACAAGTATTGTTCTTCCCATAAATAGTACTTCACATCGTGAAGAAACTTTTTCCTTTGATGATACGTCTTATCAATCGGCATCAAACCACAAGCTAAATAGTTAGCAATATCAGCAAACCAATAGGTATTATGGACATGATTTACCTTCAGCATATGTTCATCTGGAAATGTCTCCTAAATTGGTATAAGTGGAGAATTCCCTTCTTGCGACTCCAATCTGGACAAGTGGTCTGCTACTTGATTTTCTACGCCCTTGCGATCTTGAATTTCTAGATCGAACTCTTGAAGTAGAAGTACCCATCGGATCAGTCTCGACTTAGCATCTTTCTTAGCAAGTAAATACTTAATTGTCGAATGGCCCATATAGACAGTCACCTTGGTACCTACAAGATAAGATCGAAACTTGTCAAAAGCAAACACAGTAGCAAGTAACTCTTTCTCTGTTACTGTATAATTTAGTTGAGCTCCGGTCAGAGTCTGACTTGCGTAGTAGATGGGATGAAAAACTTTGTTCCTTTACTGGCATATGACAGCTCCGATCGTGTAGTCACTTGCCTCACACATCAATTCAAATGGCAAATCCCAGTCTGGTGTGACGATTATGGGTGCCGAAACTAGTCGACTCTTCAAATCTTTGAAAGCTCTTAAGCACTCTTCATCAAATTTGAATGTCGCGTCCTTCTCCAGTAACTTGCATAAGGGTTTAGCAATTTTGGAAAAGTCCTTGATAAATCTTCGATAAAAACCGGCATGGCCCAAAAAGCTCCTAACACCCTTTACAAATGTTGGAGGTGGGAGTTTCTCAATAACATCTACCTTTGCTTTACTACCTCGATTCCATGTCCCGTTATCTACTGCCCTAAAACAATACCTTCTTGTACCATGAAATGACACTTTTCCCAACTGAGTACGAGATTTGTTTCTTCACATCAACTTAATACCTTAGTAGATTGGCTAGGCAATCATCATAGGTATCTCTAAATACTGAAAAATCATGGTATTTTTCAACCATGTTAGTAAAAATAGGCATCATACATCTTTGAAATGTAGCAGGTGCATTACATAAACCAAATGGCATGCGTCTAAATGCGAACATACCATACAGGCAGGTGAATGTTGTCTTGTGTTGATCTTCCAGTGCTACTGTAATCTGATTATACCCCGAGTATCCATCGAGAAAACAGTAATAGTCTCGCCCCGCGAATCTATCTAGCACCTGGTTTAAGAACGACAAGGGAAAGTGATCTTTCCTAGTCGCCTTGTTCAGCTTCCGGTAATCGATACGAATTCCCCATCTCGTAACCGTTCTAGTCGGTATCAACTCGTTATTCTCGTTTTCAATTATCGTAATACCTCATTTCTTTGGCACGCACTGGACCGGACTTGCCTATGAACTGTTTGAGATGGGTAAATTATACCCGCATCTAACCACTTGATGATTTCTTTCTTGACTACATCCTTCATGATGGGGTTCAGTCTTCGTTGTCCATCAATCGTCCCTTTCTTTCCATCTTCCAAGATGATCTTGTGCATGCATACAGGCAGACTAATGCCGCGAATATCGGCTATGGTCCATCCGATAGCCTTCTTGAATTATTTCAATTCCAAGAAGAGTTTCTCTTCTCGCTCAATAGTTAATTATGCTGAAACAATCACACGCAGAGTAGAAGCGTTACCTAAATAAACATATCTTAAATGTGAGGGAAGTACCTTCAGATCTAATTTAGGTGGCTCTTCGATTGACGCTTTTGGTTGGGCATAATCCCTATCCTCTAACTCCAAAAATTCAAAACGGGATTGCAGATTAAATCCCTTTTGATTAGCTTCTAGAAAAGCTAAGTATTCTTCCTCCTCTTCATCATTTGGAAGGTCTGATGTCAAAATATTTTCCAATGGGTCCTCAACATAGTTGAGTTCATTTTCCATGATTAACTCCTCTAAATTGGAAACTGCAGAACAATTATCGATTGTGTCAGGAAATCGCATAGACTTAAAAACATTAAATGCTACCTGATCATCCTGAACCCGCATAGTAAGCTTGCCCTTCTGCACATCAATAAGGGTCCTTCCAGTTGCTAAGAAAGGCTTTCCTAGGATAATTGGCACTTCTTTGTCTGCTTCAAAGTCTAGAACCACAAAGTCAGCAAAAAAATAAATTTGTCTACACGTACCAATATGTCATCGATTTTTCCTTCTAGATATGCTAAGGATTGATCTCTAATTGAAGTGTAACCGTAGTAGGTCTAACTTCACCTATCCTCAACTTCCTAAATATTGACATGGGCATCAAGTTGATACTCGCACCCAAGTCACATATTGCTTTACCATAATATGTTGCTCTAATGTTGCAAGGTATGGTGAAACATCCAGGATCCTTCAATTTTAGAGGTAGTTTGTCTTGAAGATATGCACTGCATTCCTTCGTCAGGGCTACTGTCTCAAATTCTCCAAGCCTTCATTTTTTGACAGAATATCCATCATGAATTTGACGTAGTTCAGCATTTGTTCAAGTGCTTCAACCAATGAGATGTTGATATGAAGTTGCTTGAGTACGTCTAGGAACTTCTTGAATTGAATTTCCTACTTCTGCTTCTGAAGTCTTTGAGGGTAAGGTGGTGGAGGCTTCTTTACTAAAACTAGTTGATTCGTCTTTTGTGGCAATTCTGCATCTAACGAAGTTGTTATTTGGTCAGAATTAGCTGGTTCTGAAGTTACCTTGTTAGATTTTACAGGTTCTGGTTTTAGTGAAACTGGAATTTTAACATTTGGTTGAACTTCCTCTGAGTCTTGAGCTTCAGTTGGCTCCTCTTGAACTTCGATGGTGTTGGGCTCTAATGTTTATCCGTTCCTCAATGTCAATGCTTTACAATGCTCCTTCCCTGGATTTTTCGGATTCTCCGTATCACTAGGTAAGGCACATTGTGGTTGGTTTCTGAGTTCAGTTGCAAGCTGGCCTACTTGATTCTCCAAATCCTTAGAGTGGCATCATTCTTTACCATATATGCCTTCAATAAGTTATCTAAGCTATTGGACGGTTCAGCTTGGGTTGGTTTTTGAGCTTGTTGGGAAAAACCAGGTGGTTGGGTCGGTGTAACAGCTCGATTTTGGGGCTAGTCAGAATAGTGGTTTTGGAACTACTAATCAGAGACCAGAGAAATTATTTTTAATAATTTTATATGTGTTATATCATAGTTATAAGAGTGCATGAAAATTTTGATGCATTTATTTTGGTGATTTCATGCTTAATTGTGCAAAAAGGACTAAATCGCATAAAGTGCAAAAGTTTTATTTTACAAGATAGAAGTGTCAAATATCTATAGAATTTTAATTAGAGGTTTTAAATGTGTAAATAAGCCTTTTTAAAGGCAATAGCCGGCCATAGGGGGGGCAAGAGGCTTAATTTGGTCAATGTTTGGTAGTGTTAGGTGATTAATGAATAAAAGAAGAGAGAATATGAAAGCTATCATCTTTTTCCTATTCCCATTTCTTCTTCCATCAAAATTTCAGGCAAGAAATAGGGGTTTTGAAGCTCAAACTTTCAGCCAAGCAATCCTCTTAAAAGAAAGTGATTTTAGTGGTCCTTATTGATAATTTTGTACTTTTGGAACCCCTAAAGCTTAAGCTAGCTAAAGAGGGGACTATTTTGCACAATTGTTGAAAGTTTAGGGTGTTGCCATGAGAGTTCTTATTGTTTGCTGTGTTTTTATGAAAGAAAATGAACCTTGAGTGTTAAATACACAATTTTTGTGAAAGGTGTTTCCATGAAAACACCTAATGGGACCTTTTTGCAAAGGTTGTAAAATAGGTGATAAATGCATGAAATAATTGAAATCTTGAGTTGCTATAAGAGGAAGTATGAATCGGATAGGCTTGAGTGTATGGAAAAATGAACACATTTCATTTTACGAGCCTAGGGGTAAAATTGTAATTTTGTAAAAGTTTACGGGCAAAATGGTCATTTTTGCCAAAATAAGACTTTTGGAATAATTTGACTAATGTGACTATTAAATGAGCTAAATATGTCAGTTTTGATCAAGAAGGAGAAAAGGCAAGGTTTCGGACTAAATCGCAAATTAACATTTTTGCACTGAGGTAAGTTTATGTGTAAACAACACATCCCTATTACATATGTTTTAATTATTAATGCATTGTGTGGATGTAATTGATTATTGATGAGAATTATGAAATAGTAGAAAATGTGAAAATTCTAGGATGAACCTTTGAAAGAGAAATGTGGGTATGGATGAATATAGGCAAATACATAAATTTTGGTGGGCTGTGTGCGATACCACCTTGTTGTTTATTAACAATGGGCTGAGTGCGACAACATCGTATATTTTATCATTTTGGTGGGCTATGTGCGATACCACCGTAATTATCATTGTTGGTGGGCTGTGTGCGATACCACCCTATTATTGATTAATGGTGGGTTGTGTGCAAAACTATCGGGTATCTTGTATCATTTCGAAGGGTTTATCGAGAAACTTGACTAAGTGAAATTATATGTGGCTTTGTGGTGATAGTGCAGGGCATAAGCACAAGTAAATGGGAGCAATGTATATGATATGTGGTTGGGATGTTGTAAGAGTTGAGTTGGGTAAGCATGATTTTGAGTATATGAATTGTTCTTACATAATATGTATTGTTTTTGATTGATTAGCATATGGTATGATGCTTATTGTTTACATATAGATTTACTAAGCTTAAAGCTTACTCCCTTCTCTTTTCCCTTGTTTTATAGTGTCAAAGAGCCAGCTCGGGATATGGAGATAAGCAAAGGATCACCCACACTATCAGCACATCTTGGTTTAGTTAGATTTAGCATTTTGAATATGGCATGTATAGGGACTAGACTTAGTTAAATGTCATATTGTTTTAGCCCGATGTGTTAGCTCATTCAAAGATGAATTCTTTTGTATAAGACCATAGTTGATGGCTCTTTCTTATTAATCTATGAAAAGATGAGATTATTCATGAATGTGCAAGATGCATGATTGGTTTACTTAGTTTGATTATGCATGAATGGGTTGAAGGTTTGATGTAAATTAAGTTTGTATGAGTTGGGGTGATAGAAAGAGCTTGGAAAATAGCCTTGTTCTTGTCCACACAGGTAGACACACGGGCGTGTGTCTAGGCCGTGTGTAACACACGATCAGCCTCATGGGCGTGTAATTAGGCCGTGTGTCCCCATGCATGCTAGATTTGCAAGTTAGTATGCTCAGTAGTAACCACACGGGTAGAGACACGGCCATGTGTCTCAACAGTGTAGGAGGCATGGCCATGGACATGGGCGTGTGCCCAAGACGTGTGAAGTCTACACCTGAAATTAGGAATTTAATTTGCCACACGGCCAAAGGACACTGACGTGTGCCTTAGATGTGTGACATTTATGGGGTGATGACGTCAGAAACAAAATGCCAAGGTTTTTGCACACGGGCTAAGACACGAGTATGTCGAGGCCATGTGAAGGACAGGGCCAAGGACACGGGCGTGTGTCCGGCCGTGTGAAAACTCCTATAGGTTCGAATTGAAAAATAAATCCACACAGGTGTGGAACACGGGCATGTGATATGCCACACGAGCGTGTCCCTTCTTCCACACGAGCGTGTGGGCTGTTTAATAAAAATTTTTCTAAGTCTTTTGGGGATCTTTTAAAGAGTTCGATTTGATCCTGAACTATTCCTAAAGTGTGTTTTAGGCCTCATAGGCATGTTTAAGAGATGTTACGAAAAGTTTTAATTTTGAGTGGAAGGTTATGTCTCAGTATTGCATAATTGTTAGTGTATAAGTCTAGTAATTCCTCGTACCCTGTTCAAGCGTCGAATACGGGTAAGGGGTGTGACAGTCGATCTAGGTTGGGCATAAGTGTTACTCGTTCCAGCTTCTTGGTTACTCCAAAAAAATTCGGGTGGTTTCGCCATGATAGGTTATAGAAATTGGATTACAGTCCTTGCCTTCCTCGATTTTGGTTCTGGTTACCCATGTAATACACGGATTCTGGGTTCGATGGACATTTTTCAAACAAATGTCCTTCTCCAAAATAGACACAGGCTACATTTTCAAATTGATTTGGTGGCTATGCTGCAAAACTATTAAACTCGTTAGCGGTAAAATTTTTAAGCATTGAGGATATTGAAGAAACCTGAGATACAAGCGAAGTAAGAACGTCCACTTCATGTATTCTAGCTATTCGTCTTCCTGACACTGCTCGATTGGTCGACCATTGATAATTGTTGCTGGTAATCCTCTCAATGATTTCGTAAGCCTTATTATAAGACTTAGAGAGGAGAGCACCATTAGCAGAGGCGTCCACTACCATCCTCGTGTGGGCATTGAGACCATTATAAAATGTCTCCAGTTGGATGCATGTGGGATTCCATGATGAGGGAACTTTCGTAATAACTCTTCATACCTTTCCCATGCCTTATACAAGGACTCATCATCCATTTTTTGGAAAGTAGTGATCTCATTCCTCAATGTTCTTGCTAGCTGGGAAATATTTCATGAGGAATCTTTCTGCTAACTCTTGCCATGTGGTAATTGAATTTGGTGGCAATGAGTTCAACCAAGCTCGAGCTCTGTCCTTTAGTGAATATGGGAATAGCTTCAATCACAATGCATCTTCGGGTACTTCAGCTAGCTTGAAAGAATCGCTCACCTCTATAAACAATCTTAAGTGCAGGTGAGGATCTTCAGTAGGCATTCCACTAAATTGGCCCACTGTCTGAAGCATTTGGAACATGACTGGCTTTAGTTCGAACTGTTGTGCCTCGATTTCGGGTCTCCTCATATTCGGATTAAGGATAGGATTTTGAGCAGGGTCTGCTCCGTTTCCTTGATTCAAGTTTTCGAAGTTCATCTCTTCGGTCCTTCTCTAATTTGCTTGTCTTCTTCATTGTGGAAAAGTTCGTTCAATCTCAGGGTCTACAGAGAGCAAATCGATTATTCGGTCAACACTCATAAACACCTAAAATAATCACAGAAAAATTAATTAAGCTAAAATTGAACAAAAAAATGAACCAAAATGCAAAATTAACAAATTCACAAATAATGACTTTTTAAAACAGTCCCCATGTAACATCCTGAATTTTTGGGCCTATGCGTTTAATGGGTGAACATGTGTAATGTGTTAATTTATTGTTAGGGGTCCAAATTGGGCTCAGGATGTGGTCAAGGCCTTGGTGAAATTTTTGTTTGGGCATTATAGACTTTTAAAAGGTGGTATCCGTGATTAAATTATCAAAATAGGCTTGTGGCCCAGTGGTCAGTGGCGCCACTTAGGGAGCAAGGAGGTGACGCCACACAAGGGAGTAAGGGGCCCAAATTTAAGTTTCATGGAGCCCAATTCTTTTAATTTAAGCTAGCTAATTTTAAGCATTAGGGTTAGGTGGAGTGGATAGCAACACAGCTATAATTTAGGAAAATTTTAATGTTTTTAATTTGTGGATAATAAGTTGATAAAGGAGGGAGGAGTTGGAGCTAATTAAGTCTCTTTTGGATGAGTTAGTAGATTAAGATAAAGGAGAAAAAATAGGATTTATCTGCAAGGTTAGGTAAGTGCCGAAATTTCTATAAATAGGGGGGATATCTCATCAATTCCGGCAATTGAACCCTACTCTTTTCTTCTTTCCTTGTGCCAAAATTTGCTG
This sequence comes from Gossypium australe, assembly GCA_005393395.2. NCBI lineage: Eukaryota > Viridiplantae > Streptophyta > Magnoliopsida > Malvales > Malvaceae > Gossypium > Gossypium australe. The sequence continues at coordinate 124,527,110 of CM016616.1, forward strand.
TATAGTTCTCTTCATCTTTTTTTTCTTTTCTCTGCCGAAACCTCCACTCCATTCTCCCTCTCAACTTTCTTTCTTTTCTTTTTCCCTTTTTGGCCGAACTCTCTGACAATCTCTTCCTCAACTCTTTCAAATATTTTAGCCAAAATCTCTAAGCCTTCTCTTGATTTCTTTTTACTTTCTTTCTAAGCCAAAGCCGAAACACTCTATTCAGATCTTCTAAAAGATGAAAACGCATATGTTCATCTTTTCCGGGATTTCCATAAAAGCCGAAATCCTTAGATCTCATCTCCTGTGTTTGCCGAATTCTTTCTGGGGTATCTGCTTGTGCCGAATCTTGAAGGAAACTGAAGGTAAGTATTGATTCGTAAGATTTCAATCTTTTCCAGCTTTTTAGGGACTCTAGTCGAATGGCTATAAGGAACTAATCTTAAGTTTTCTCTTATTTTCGGCATTTCGGGATTTGACGGGGAGTTTATCGCTTAGATCTCTAAGTTGGAGTTCAGTAACACTCGAATAGTGTTACTTTCGGGATTTCAAGGTAAGGAGATCTATTGATTTTTATCGTGTAAATTCGGGTATTTATTAACCCTTGGCCGAATGTATGGGAGCCCAAATCTTCGTATTCTTCTGGCTTTTGAGCAAGGTATTAGACTAAGGGTTGTAGATCCAGATAGTAAGAATATTGACTAAGGGAGTAAAACTACGCGATATCAAGTGTGTAAACTTTTCACACCGTTAGATTATTTGTCAGTATGTGTGTAACACTTCCACACCATTTAGATTGCCTGTTAAAATATGTTATAAATCTGTTATATTCTGATAAATGCCAAAATCCCGGCATCATGGTTAAAACCCGATGAGGGTAAAAGCAAATCACCAGGATAGTGATCCCTGTCATTTCTAAGTGAATGTTCCTGTTAAGGTGACATCTGTGATAAGTATGTTGTTTCTATGATTGCATGGGGTTAGGTTTATTGAAAGGGGAAGTGTTCTGTTGTAGTGGCTTCTGCCGTGACCTGTTGTAGCGGCTTCTGCCGTGACCTGTTGTAGCGGCTTCTGCCGTGACCTGTTATAGTGGCTACGGCCATGATCTGACGATGAGCAGCATGTCTGCCATCAATGGTGTGTAGCGGTGTGGGTTGATTGTAGAAATCCCCAAATGGTGTGAGTGGCAGGTAAGGGGGGTGTGTAGCGGATGGGAACCTAGGATTTGGGTTGGGATTTGCATATTTTCTGATATATTATATTTTGTTATATGTTCTGTGGGGTTAAGGCCCAAGTCTAATGGTGCATGAGGGTTGCACACTGAGTCTCGCGACTCACCCTATTATTTAACAATTTCAGGTAGCACCTAGTGCATCGGACCGGGCTGGAGAGGAGCGCGAGGTGGCCATGCGAGAGAATACTTGATCCAGCAGAAGATTTTACTTAGAATATTGTTTTTAATATTTTTGTTTAAGGGTTTTCAATTTTTTTGTAATAAAGCCTTGGGCCACTAGACTATTATTTATGTTTCGGTTTTATGTTAGGCTATTATTACTGGGCATTTAAATTTTATGTTTAAATTAAGTTAAGACATGTATAAAATTTCGGTTTTTATTTAAAAACTCACCAAGGTAATTTATAACTTTATACCTTATATGATTTAATAAATTGTTTTCGATATAAATATTTAAACCTGATAAATGTTTTTCCAAAGTGCTACGACATGTTTTATAAAAATTTCTTTAGTGACATACCAGATCCGGTTGAAACGCATGGGCCGGGTTTGGGGATGTTACAAATTGGTATCAGAGCCCGATTCAAAACTCGGCTCTGGGGGTTTTGGGCTCAAAACATTTTCTAAAGTAGGGTTTTCGAAACATGCATATTTAAAAATGATACAGGTCTATTAGCTCGGCATGGCACCTGCGTCTCCGGCCGAAGTCTGCCAGGTAAGTATTCTAAACCACTGTGTGAAGTATATGTAGGTTTTATGGGACGTAGATTAGTTAGATTAGAACTTGATGGACTTTAGGCTTAGCTGAAATAACTCCTTAAATCTCATAAGGCTTAATTTCACTAAACAAACCCATGAATAGTCGCAAGACTAGGGTGTGGCAACAGGCATGCGCATGTCTAGGATTGGATCCGGAAGAGTTTGGTACTTAAGCAGTCCTAGTGACTCACCTCCTCTTCGCTGGAATCCTACCTGGTGCGTAGTGACTGTTCACCTTAGCCGTGAGGACTTGTTGGTGGGCCAAACTTTGTATTTAAAACCCGAAAGGGACCAGCCACCCTATTTTGCAATTAAAATACCCCAAGTTTTGTATAATTTCCAAAATACACTTGATTTGTGAAAATTTTCCAGAATACCCCAGAATTGTAAAACTACCAAAATTTGTGAAATTACCGAAACATTTTGGTTGGCAAAATTTCCAAAATACCTGTGGTTTGTGAAAATTTCTAAAACAACCGTGATTTTATAAAATACCCATGTGTTGCAAATTTACCCGAAAACCCCTAGATTTACAAGAGTAACCCGGTTTGCGAAATTAAATTTTCTAAAGTACCCTAGTTTCAAAAAAAAAAAAACAAACTTGTTTTCCAAAATAGCCTTGCTTTATAAAAAAACAATGTGTACCAAAGTACTTCTAATTCAAAGAAAATCACCAAGATACTTTATTTTGGAAAAAATACCCTGTAGGGCAAAACTACGGAAAAACCCCTAGGTAGTGAAATGACGAAGATACCCTTATGTGATGAATGTGAGTTCATGGATGTTATATGTATGTTGATGTGTGATGGTTGAATGTACATGGTTTCTAGAATTAGGAGATAAACTTGAGACTGAAACTGTAGATAGGTTCGAATTCGAAAGAACTACTTTTAAACTACTGTCCATAAGATTGTTCATGGTTAATCAGTGAAAGAAATTAATAATTCATAAAATTTCTAATTCAGATAATACGAGAATCAACGATGAGCGCTAGAAGAGGAAGAAGAGGCCACAGCCGAGGTCGTGGAAGTGTTAGGACTAATGTGCTGACTCAGCTAGTTAGGGAGGTACTGAAGGAGGTTAAAGAAATCGGTGAAACACTTCGGGTTGGGTGCGTAGACTGTAAGAAAAAAAGAGATCGTAGTTTTCTAGGGTTGCAGTCTCGTTCTGTGAAGCATGTTAAGGTACGTCCAAACTTCTGGGTTTACGAATATTGCAGAAGGCGTCATCCGGGTGAATGTTGGAGGAAGTCAGGAACGTGTTTAAGATGCGGGTCTGAGGAGCATAAGGCTCGGGATTGTTCAATCACCATTAAGTCGGGTATGTTTTGTGTGGATGCTATATTTTTGGGTATAGAAACTGTATGCGTGCAATGTTTATATATTATTAAATTAGAGTGTGCAGCGAAAGCATAGTGGCGAGACTTGGGTAGTACGATTAATAGTTAGTTGGAAATTTCGAGGACAAAATTTCTTTAAGGGGGTAAAACTGTAACATCCTAAATTTTTGGGCCTATGCATTTAATGGGTGAACATGTGTAATGTGTTAATTTAACTGTTAGGGGTCCAAATTGGGCTCAGGATGTGGTCAAGGCCTTGGTGAAATTTTTGTTTGGGCACTATAGAGTTTTAAAAGGTGGTATCCGTGTTTAAATTATCAAAATAGGCTTGTGGCCCAGTGGTCAGTGGCGCCACTTAGGGAGCAAGGAGGTGATGCCACACAAGGGAGTAAGAGTCCCAAATTTAAGTTTCATGGAGCCCAATTCTTTTAATTTAAGCTAGCTAATTTTAAGCATTAGGGTTAGGTGGAGTGGATGGCAACAAGGCTATAATTTAGGAAAATTTTAATGTTTTTAATTTGTGGATAATAAGCTGATAAAGGAGGGAGGAGTTGGAGCTAATTAAGTTTCTTTTGGATGAGTTAGTATATTAAGATAAAGGAGAAAAGATAGGATTTATCTGCAAGGTTAGGTAAGTGCCGAAATTTTTATAAATGGGGGGGGGGATATCTCATCAATTCCGGCAATTGAACCCTACTCTTTTCTTCTTTCCTTGTGCCGAAATTTGCTGTATAGTTCTCTTCATCTTTTTTTTTTCTTTTCTCTGCAGAAACCTCCACTCCATCTCTCAATTCTCTTTCTTTTCTTTTTCCCTTTTTGGCCGAACTCTCTGACAATCTCTTTCTCATCTCTTTCAAATATTTTAGCCAAAATCTCTAAGCCTTCTCTTGATTTTTTTTTTACTTTCTTTCTAAGCCAAAGCCGAAACACTCCATTCAGATCTTCTAAAAGCCGAAAACGCATCTGTTCATCTTTTCTGGGATTTCCATAAAAGCCGAAATCCTTAGATCTCATCTCCTGTGTTTGCCGAATTCTCTCTGGGGTATCTGCTTGTGCCGAATCTCGAAGGAAACTAAATGTAAGTATTGATTCGTAAGATTTCAATCTTTTCCGGCTTTTTAGGGACTCTAGCCGAATGGCTATAAGGAACTAATCTTAAGTTTTCTCTTATTTTCGGCATTCTGGGATTTGACGGGGAGTTTATCGCTTAGATCTCTAAGTTGGAGTTCAGTAACACTTGAATAGTGTTACTTTCGGGATTTCAAGGTAAGGAGATCTATTGATTTTTATCGTGTAAATTCGGGTATTTATTAACCCTTGGCCAAATGTAGGGGAGCCCAAATCTTCGTATTCTTCCGGCTTTTGAGCAAGGTATTAGACTAAGGGTTGTAGATCCAGATAGTAAGGATATTGACTAAGGGAGTAAAACTACGCGATATCAGGTGTGTAAACTTTTCAGATCGTTAGATTGTTTGTCAGTATGTGTGTAAACTTTTCACACCGTTAGATTGTTTGTCAGTATGTGTGTAACACTTCCACACCATTTAGATTGCCTGTTAAAATATGTTATAAATCTATTATATTCTGATAAATGCCGAAATCCCGGCATCATGGTTAAAACCCGAGGAGGGTAAAAGCGAATCACCAGGTTAGTGATCCCTGTCATTTCTAAGTGAATGTTCCTGTTAAGGTGACATCTGTGATAAGTATGCTGTTTCTATGATTGCATGGGGTTGGGTTTATTGAAAGGGGAAGTGTTCTGTCGTAGCGGCTTCGGCCGTGACCTGTTGTAGCGGCTTCTGCCGTGACCTGTTGTAGCGGCTTCTGCCGTGACCTGTTGTAGCGGCTTCTGCCGTGACCTGTTGTAGCGGCTTCTGCCGTGACCTGTTGTAGCGGCTTCTGCCGTGACCTGTTGTAGCGGCTTTTGTCATGACCTGTTGTAGTGGCTACGGCCATGATCTGACGATGAGCAGCATGTCTGCCATCAATGGTGTGTAGCGGTGTGGGTTGATTGTAGAAATCCCCAAATGGTGTGAGTGGCAGGTAAGGGTGGCGTGTAGCGGATGGAAACCTATGATTTGGGTTGGGCTTTGCATATTTTCTGATATATTATATTTTGTTATATGTTCTGTGGGGTTAAGGCCCAAGTCTAATGGTGCATGAGGTTGCACACTGAGTCTCGCGACTCACCCTATTATTTAACAATTTCAGGTAGCACCTAGTGCATCGGACCGGGCTGGAGAGGAGCGCGAGGTGGCCATGCGAGAGAATACTTGATCCAGCAGAAGATTTTACTTAGAATATTGTTTTTAATATTTTTGTTTAAGGGTTTTCAATTTCGTTGTAATAAGGCTTTGGGCCACTAGACTATTATTTATGTTTCGGTTTTATGTTGGGCTATTATTACTGGGCATTTAAATTTTATGTCTAAATTAAGTTAAGACATGTATAAAATTTCGGTTTTTATTTAAAAACTCACCAAGGTAATTTATAACTTTATACCTTATATGATTTAATAAATTGTTTTCGATATAAATATTTAAACCTGATAAATGTTTTTCCAAAGTGCTACGACATGTTTTATAAAAATTTCTTTAGTGACATACCAGATCCGGTTGAAACGCATGGGCCGGGTTTGGGGGTGTTACACCCCAGCAAGGGCGACAAAAACTTGGAACAATGAAAATGTGCAAGTGTACACAATTGCAACAAGTAATAAAGTGACAAGTAAATGTCGAGTTATCGTACCCACAGGGACTATAAAAAGAATTATTTATAAGTGCAATTAAAAACACTTTGGTGAAGAAAAATATTTTGATTTGAAAGGGTGATTAAAAACTAGGATTTTAACAACGTAAAATAAAAAAATAAAATAGAAGTTCTAATGCACGGTTTCAAAAGATGATTTTAATCAAGATGACATAATTGTGCTAGGTTAATTACATTTCTTAACATAGAATTATTAATCTCATGTTTATGTTGTTACGAATAAATTCACGGCAACTCAGTAATTTGCTAACTTATGAACATACTTACCTACCAAAATCTATTCATCTCTTGACTATATCTCTATGTCAATTCAACTGATTAAAAATATTTTAGTAGACAAATATATTAATGCACATACATACTTATGAAATCAAAATAATCTCTTGTACATATCTCTATGTCAATTCAAGCAATTAATTCAATCTCATAAGCACATAAAAGGTCATGTGAGGTAACAATGTATTTCTACCTTGAAACAGTTTAATCACAATAATCTTGCAAGTTATGCAAGGCTAATGTATCGTTAGATACCGTTGCTAATTTAACCCTCAGCTAGCTTAGATGATTAAACATGCACTGTTTAAGTATCGCGTCAATTAATTACAATTTCAATCCACTTAAATAATTAATTCATTAGTTAGCTTACAATTGTAATGCAAGAATAACTTAGTCATGGTTTTACTTAATCAAACATCTTACCGAGGCTTATAACAACACAAACACAATTTTAATATGTAACATCCTAAAAATTTGAGTGTCAATATGTTGTTTGTCTTTGGTGTTAGCTCGGGTATGATTTTATTATGTGCTAAATATAGTCTTGAGAAAGCTCGGGTTTACTTGGAATTAGAATAAATTTTAGTAAAGAGTACTTTAGTGTAGAGAAATCAGGTGACCTTGAAGTTAAGTTAATTAAGTGATAAAAGGTGACATAAGATGAGCAATTGGCAAAGTGGTGATGGCACCATAAGTTTGACTTGAGGGGAGAGGTTCGAATCTCCTAGCATGCAATTTGGGAGCTTTTATTTTTGCTTTTTCCTAGCATGTGTCGGCCAAGCATCAATCATGGATAGGATGGACTAAATTTTTATGGTAAGGATATTAAAGTTTATGGCAAGCATGATTTAAGGGATGGAATTGCTTAATTTTGGGGATAGGATTTCTCAAACTTTAGGAAAAGGGAGGACTGCAAGGCTTGAATCAAGGTTGATGTTTTGGTAACTTTTTCATGGCCATTTTGACCATGAATGGGGGCGGTTTTGTGGACTGAAGGGGGGAGCCGATTTTTGGTGATAGGCTAGTTGGTTGGTAGTTTTTGGGGGTATTACCTTTTGGTCATTTTTGCTTTTGCAAGACACTCTTTTTTCTCCATCCATTTTCTCCCTAGCCGAATGTGCCAAAAACTTTGAGTAAGCAATTGTTCTTTTTGCCATTTCTTTTGACCATTTCGGATTTAGTTGTTCTTTCTCTCCAAATCTTTTTCTTCTCTTTGTGATCGAAACCACATAGCCATCAAGGACCTTTTCTTTTCTTCTCTTTTTCCTCCCCAGTGCCGAATGCATATTGCTCCCAAATTCATCTCTTTTCTTTCTCTTTTCCCTCTTGAAAACCGAATCATCATCATCATTTTTCTTTTATCTTTTATTTTCTTTTCAACCATATTTTCTTCAATATTTTTCTTTCATGACCGAATGTTTGATTACTCCATAGCCGAACCATTTTTTCTTTTCTTTGTTTAGTCATAGCTGAATCTTCCATTATACGAAAGTATTCTTCTCAATCATTCTTATTTCCAAGCCATGGACAATAGGTAAGAGTTTTCTTTTTGGTTTCTATGTTGGCTTAAGGGATGTTTTGGCCGAATCTTTATGGTGGTAAGAAGAATCTCTTTGATCGAAATCATCGTTCATTCTATTGAACATTTTCTTTCATTATATTATAGTGTGATAGTGGAGGGCCGAAACTCAAGTGTTCGTGAGCATCGTGGAACGTTGGAATCGATTTAAGGTGTTAAGGTAAGGGTTTGTTAAGGACTCTCATTTTACGTCATATTGATATAGATGGATTATTAATCGATTTCGTTTTAGGGGACGTTTTTGCTCAATTCTCATATTGTGGAACAAGGATATTTTGTGACAATCAAGATAGGGATGAAAAGGGCGGTGAATAGTGTTCGGAAGAGGGGTGGTTCCGTTATTCCCCCTAAGTTTAAGCGAAGGGCTGTTTCGGGAATCCGAGATTTTCCACCGGGTTGTGGACGCTCATCCGAGGAGAATCAATTGTTTGAAGTCGTTCGTACTCCTGAACTTTTGTTTGTTTGTGGATTTTCATCGGGTAACGAACCAACAATCGGGGAGAAACCGCAAAGAGAAGTGGTTCGAAATTCTGAGGGTAAAAGTCTAGATCGTTATTTCTATGATTCGATTTGTAAATAAATTATAGTGTTCTAATTTATCGTGATGCGCTTAGGTATCGACGAGCGAGAAATTCTAGTTCTCACAGTAACCAGGTGTGTAACTTCACACTTATCTCGGGTTAGATACTATACCGTAAGTATTGGGATAAAATCGTAAAGATGGCAAAATCAGAAAATACGTAGTAATTAACACTTTTGTGTAAATGCATGAAAACAGTTAAAGTTGTGAAATCTACGAAAAACTACTAGATCGTTAAATGGGCCGAAAAACTGCTAGATCGTTAAATGGGCCGAAAAACTGCTAGATCGTTAAAATGGGCCGAAAAACTGCTAGATCGTTAAATGGAATGGGCTAAATGTTATTTTGTCTTATGGGCCAAAATGAAAATTTGAAATATAGACTCACATGTATTATGGGCTTCTTGTTAAATTATCATATGGATATAGATTGTTATGCATACATGATTGCATGGGTTGGGATAATTGATGAAGAGAAGAAAGGCCTGTTGCCAAAATCTAGTTCGGTGGCTTTGCCACAAATTTTTTAATGGCTTGATGCCTCTAGTTCGGTGACTTTGTCACAATCTAGTTCGGTGGTGCACCACAATATTATTTAAAATGGCTTTATGCCTACGATTGGTGTATTGGCGGGGTGGGTTGACTTGATCTCCACAGGTGTGTTGGTTGGTACGGGTGGTGTGTAGCGAATGGAATTTAGGTTTGGTTGGGAAATTTCATTTTACATGCATTTCATTTATTATATTGTTAAACCGTAACTGGGCTCAAGCCCAAAATAATGTCTTGATGATCTGGCCCAATGAATGTGGTAAGTGAGTTATACACTGAGTTCTGAGTAGCTCACTCTGTTTAATTATCCATCTTAGGTAATGGCAATTGATAGAGGCTTGGGCCGAGGATGACTTCGTGGAGGCCATACTGCGAATATGGGTTTTATAAACTATGAACTTTTATTAAGTGATTTCTTTTAATTACTATTTTGGGTATGATGTAATAAGGCCTTTATTAATATTTTTATGGATTTTTATGTGTGGATGGATTTAATTTTGTCTTAAAACATTTGAGATACTTTAACTATTATTGATTTCAAATTCTTTTGAACTCTTTAAAAACTACTTTAAGGTTTTTGACAATTAAATACTAAATGATAAAATTTCAAACTAATATTTCTTAATTCATCGATTTTAAATCATTTTTCTTAATTTTTACTAAACTTCACTTTCAAAAGGTTTTGTAGAATTGTTTTACCTAAATCATTAGAGAATTTAATGGATGTTCGATCTGTGTGACAAACCAAATCTCGTCTTAACGCATAGACTTGGTTTGGGGTGTTACATTTAATGGTATCAGAGCCAGTTTCAAAACTTGGCTGTGGTTGGGTTCAACAAATAACTTCCGTATGAAATTATTATAATTATGTTTTAAAGTTAGTATGGCACCACAAGCATTCGGCACCAAGTCAAGTAAGTATTCTTTACTGAATGATTATTATGATGATATGATCATAGGAACACTCTAGAACTTCTAGTTTTAGATGTTGAAAATCGTAGAGATTGAGACTATAGGATGTGTTTGCGAAAAACAACTTTATCTCTTGAATCTCATAAAATATTGTTAATAAACACTGAAACAGTTTTCTAATTCATAAAATTCGTAACCAAATTAAAACGAATTAGTCAGTATGAGTGCCAGAGGACGCGGACGTGGTAGACGTGGCCGTGGTAGAGGCCGAGGAGCTAGAGCTGTGTCTGCGGAATCGTGACATATTTCGGAAATGGATGCACCGGCATCACTAGCGTCGGAAAATGAATCACAAGAGAAAAGATGATAATGCTTTGACACGAGCAATGTTGCGAGTCCTTGAAAGGGTCGCTGGAACTAGAGCTGGGCCAGCAGCTCGTGGGTCGATATCGGAGCGACTGAAATCAAGTGGTGCTGAGGTTTTCAGAGGTGTCTCAGGTGTAGCTCCAAATATTGTTGAATATTGGCTTGAGGCGGTGGAGCGGATTATGGATGACCTAGAGTGCACTGTAGAACAAAAAGTAAGAGGAATGGTGTCCTTGTTAAGGGACGAAGCATATCAATGGTGGCTTACTGTCCGAGAAGGCACTGGAGCTACATTAGTTACTTGGGAATTCTTCAAAGCTGCCTTTCAGGGGAAATATGTAGGAACAAGTTATGTGGATGCCCGAAGGAAGGAATTTCTGAATCTGGTTCAAGGAAATAAGACGGTGGCAGCGTATGAGGCTGAGTTTTTATGCTTGAGTCGCTATGCTCGGACAATAGTGCCAACGAATCATGAGCGTTGTGTACGCTTTGAGGATGGGTTGAATGATGAGTTGCGGGTTCTGATAGCCCCACAACAAGTTAGAACTTTTGCCACGCTTGTGGAGAAAGCCAAGATAGCCGAAGAGGCTAAGAGCTCAGAACGTCAGAATCGGGAAAGAGTTAGAGGCAAGAGAGATATAAAGTATTCGGGTTCTTCAAAAAGGTTTCAGAAGAGGCCTCGGAATGATGAGCCAGCTCAAGGTAGAGCACCTGTAGCTATTAATCAGAGTCGAGACTGTACTGAATGTGGGAAACGACATTCCGGAGAGTGCTGGAGGAAAACTGGTGCTTGTTATAAATGTGGTTCAATGGATCATCAATATAAGAATTGCCCTCGACGGATGGATACGACTCAGGAAGCTCGTAATCCTAATGCACAGCCGGCCAGAGGAACTCAGCAGCCACCGAGAGGCCGTGGACCAGGTCGTAGTGGTAATGGGGCTGGACGTGGTCAAGGTGCACCGGGTCGAGGCAATGGTTCTAGAGGTAACGCGGATGCAAGACAGTCAGGATTGGTCTATGCAGTTAGACGCCGTGAGGATGGCAATGCACCTGATGTGATAGCTGGTACGTTCTTCATCTTTGATGTACCTGTTACTGCTTTGATAGATATTGGTTCTACCCACTCGTATGTTGCTAGTGCCATATCTGGAAACTTGAATCTGGAATCTAAAATTACCGATAGTGAGATGATGGTAATTAGTCCTTTAGGACAGTCGGTAATTGTAAATAAACTGTTTAGAGATGTGCCCTTAGAAATCCAAAGAGAAATATTCTTGGCGAATTTGATGGAATTGCCTTTCGGCGAGTTCGATCTCATTTTGGGCATGGATTGGTTGGTTAAGCACCGGGCCCATTTGGATTGTGCTGAAAAGCGGATGTCAATAAGGACTTCGGATGATAAGGAAGTAGTAATGATAGGCGAACGAAGGAATTACTTGGAAAATATAATATCTGCGTTAAAGGCAGAAAAGTTGGTGCGGAAAGGGTATGGAGCATTCCTAGCTTTTATTAGTGCTTTGGATGCCAAAGAGTTATCAGTGGAAGATGTGAGAACGGTGAAGGAATTTCCAGATGTATTTCCTGAAGAACTTCCTGGTATACCTCCAGATCGGGAAGTAATTTGGTATTGAGCTTTTGCCTGGAATGACTCCAGTGTCCATTGCTCCTTATAGAATGGCACCGAAGGAGTTGGCGGAGCTTAAAGCTTAAATTCAAGAATTGCTGGATCGGGGTTTTATTCGACCGAGTGTGTCTCTGTGGGGAGCGTCGGTTTTGTTCGTTAAGAAGAAGGATGGGTCGATGCGTATGTGCATTGATTACAGGCAGTTGAATAAATTGATGATCAAGAATAGGTATCCTTTGCCGAGAATTGATGACCTGTTTGATCAATTGAAAGGAGCTCCAGTTTTCTCCAAAATTGATTTGAGATCGGGTTATCATCAACTTAAGGTGAAAGAAGCAGATATTCATAAGACGACATTCTGAACTCGTTATGGACATTATGAGTTTTTGGTGATGCCGTTTGGTTGACCAATGCACCAGCTGCATTTATGGACATGATGAACCGGGTCTTTCAACCATATTTAGACCGGTTTGTGGTAGTGTTCATAGATGACATTTTGGTATATTTAAGGAATGAAGAGGAGCATGACTCGCATTTGCGTATAGTATTGCAGTTACTTCGAGATAAGCAACTTTATGCCAAATTCAGTAAATGTGAATTCTGGTTAAGGGAAGTGACTTTCTTGGTCATGTGGTATCAGCTGAAGGAATAAGGGTGGATCCTCGGAAGATTGAGGCTGTACTGGATTGGAAACCACCAAAGTCAGTAGCTGAGATTCGGAGTTTCTTGGGTTTGGCTGGTTGTTATAGACGCTTTGTTGAGGGGTTTTCGCTGATTGCTGCACCCCTAACTAAGCTGTTGCGGAAGGGAGTACCGTATATATGGACTGAAAAATAACAAGAGAGTTTCGTGAAATTGAAGAAGATTTTGACGGAAGCACCAGTTTTGATTCAGCCTGAGGCTGGAAAAGAATTTATCGTTGATTGTGATGCGTCTCACACGGGTTTAGGTTGTGTGCTGATGCAAAATGGAAAAGTGGTGGCTTATGCTTCTCGTCAGTTGAGACTGCACGAAGTAAACTACCCTACTCATGACTTGGAGTTAGCTGCGGTAGTGTTTGCTTTAAAGATTCGGAGGCACTATCTCTACGGTGAGAAGTCTATCATCTATATGGATCACAAGAGTCTTAAGTATCTTCTTACTCAGAAGGAGTTAAAATTGAGACAAAGAAGATGGGTAGAACTGTTAAAGGATTATGATTTCTTAATCGAGTATCATCCTGGAAAGGCTAATGTGGTAGCTGACGCGTTAAGTCGTAAGGTGGTATTTGATTTGAGAGCAATGTTTGCTCATCTGAGTTTGTATGAGGATGGTAGTCTGTTAGTGGAACTTCAGGTGAAGCCTCTGTGGTTAGAACAAATCAAGGAAAAACAGATATCAGATAAAAAGTTGGGACCCTTATTTCAGCAAGTTGAAAATGGTGAAATAGGGGATTTTGGTATAAACACGGATGGAGTGCTGTGTTTTTGTGGAAAAGTTTGTATGCCTAAGGACTCAGATTTGAAACAAATGATTCTGCGGGAGGCGCATAGTAGCCCTTATGCAATGCACCCCGGAGGAAATAAGATGTATCGAGATCACCGTGAACAGTATTGGTGGCCAGGGTTAAAGCGTGAGATTTCTGAGTTTGTATGAAAATGTTTGACTTGTCAACAAGTGAAGGCGGAGCATCAATTGCCGTCAGGCTTATTACAACCGATAAAGATTCCTCTTTGGAAATGGGAGCGGATAACAATGGATTTTGTTAGTGGGTTACCTTTAACACCTACTAAGAAAAATTCCGTTTGGGTAATAGTTGATCGATTGACGAAGACTGCTCATTTTCTACCAGTTCGTACGGATTACTCATTACAGAAGTTGGCTAAGCTGTATGTATCTAAAGTCGTGAGGTTGCATGGGGTACCAGTGTCTATTATATCAGATAGGGATCCTAGGTTTACATCACGATTTTGGAAAGCTCTGCATGAAGCTTTGGGAACAAAGTTAAACTTCAGTACGGCTTTTCATCCTCAGTCAGATGGTCAGTCGGAAAGAGTAATTCAGTTATTGGAAGACATGTTAAGGGGATGTGTGATTGATTTCAAAGGTAGTTGGGAGGATTTTCTACCATTGGCAGAATTTGCATATAACAACAGCTATCAGTCTAGCATTCAGATGGCACCCTACGAGGCATTGTATGGTCGTAGGTGTCGTACTCCTACTTGTTGGACTGAATTAGGCGAACGGTAGATTTTGGGTCCTGAGTTGATATTTGAGACAGAAGAAAAGGTAAAAGTTATTCGAGCACGGTTAAAGGAAGCTTCAGATAGACAGAAGTCGTATGCATATCTGAAGCGTAAGGATATCGAGTTTGCTGTGGGGGAGCAGGTCTTTCTGAAGGTCTCACCTTGGAAGAAGAATTTCATATTTGGAAGGAAGGGCAAGTTGAGCCCTAGGTTCATTGGACCATATCGTGTGATGAAGCGTGTTGGTCCAGTGGCCTATCAGATTGAATTACCTCCGGAGTTGAGTCAAATTCATAATGTTTTCCATGTTTCCATGCTGAAGAGCTATAGATCGGATCCGTCTCACATAGTACCGGTAGAAGAAGTGGAGTTGAGATCAGACTTGTCTTTCGAGGAGGAACCATTGGAAATATTAGACCGAGATGTTAAGGTGCTAAGAAGGAAGACCGTGCCATTGGTCAAGGTTTTATGGCGTAATCACGGAGCGGAGGAAGCTACGTGGGAGCCTGAGGATGCAATTCGGCAACAATATCCTCACCTCTTTTAATCAGGTAAATTTCAAGGATGAAATTTTCTTTAAGGGAGGTAGAATTGTAACATCCTAAAAATTTGAGTATCAATATGTTGCTTGTCTTTGGTGTTAGCTCGGGTATGATTTTATTATGTGCTAAATATAGTCTTGAGAAAGCTCGGGTTTACTTGGAATTAGAATAAATTTTAGTAAAGAGTACTTTAGTGTAGAGAAATCAGGTGACCTTGAAGTTAAGTTAATTAAGTGATAAAAGATGGCATAAGATGAGCAATTGGCAAAGTGGTGATGGCGCCATAAGTTGGACTTGAGGGGAGAGGTTCGAATCTCCTAGCATGCAATTTGGGAGCTTTTATTTTTTCTTTTTCCTGGCATGTGTCGGCCAAGCATCAATCATGGATAAGATGGACTAAATTTTTATGGTAAGGATATTAAAGTTTATGGCAAGCATGATTTAAGGGATGGAATTGCTTAATTTTGGGGATAGGATTTCTCAAACTTTAGGAAAAGGGAGGATTGCAAGGCTTGAATCAAGGTTGATGTTTTGGTAACTTTTTCATGGCCATTTTGACCATGAATGGGGACGGTTTTGTGGACTAAAGGGGGGAGCCAATTTTTGGTGGTGAATTTTTGGTGATAGGCTAGTTGGTTGGTAGTTTTTGGGGGTGTTACCTTTTGGTCATTTTTGCTTTTGCAAGACACTCTTTTTTCTCCATCCATTTTCTCCCTAGCCGAATGTGCCAAAAACTTTGAGTAAGCAATTGTTCTTTTTGCCATTTCTTTTGACCATTTCGGATTTAGTTGCTCTTTCTCTCCAAATCTTTTTCTTCTCTTTGTGACCGAAACCACATAGCCACCAAGGACCTTTTCTTTTCTTCTCTTTTTCCTCCCCAATGCCGAATGCATATTGCTCCCAAATTCATCTCTTTTCTTTCTCTTTTCCCTCTTGAAAACCGAATCATCATCATCATCTTTCTTTTATCTTTTATTTTCTTTTCAACCATATTTTCTTCAATATTTTTCTCTCATGGCCGAATGTTAGATTACTCCATAGCCGAACCATTTTTTCTTTTCTTTGTTTGTTCATAGCCGAATCTTCCATTATACGAAAGTATTCTTCTCAATCATTCTTATTTCCAAGTCGTGGACAATAGGTAAGAGTTTTCTTTTTGGTTTCTATGTTGGCTTAAGGGATGTTTTGGCTGAATCTTTATGGTGGTAAGAAGAATCTCTTTGATCAAAATCATTGTTCATTCTATTGAACGTTTTCTTTCGTTATATTTTAGTGTGATAGTGGAGGGCCGAAACTCAAGTGTTCGTGAGCATCGTGGAACGTTGGAATCGATTTAAGGTGTTAAGGTAAGGGTTTGTTAAGGACTCTCATTTTACTCGTCATATTGATATAAATGGATTATTAATCGATTTCATTTTAGGGGACGTTTTTGCTCGATTCTCATATTGTGGAACAAGGATATTTTGTGACAATCAAGATAGGGACGAAAAGGGCGGTGAATAGTGTTCGAAAGAGGGGTGGTTCCACTATTCCCCCTAAGTTTAAGCGAAGGGCTGTTTCGGGAATCTGAGATTTTCCACTGGGTTGTGGACGCTCATCTGAGGAGAATCAGTTGTTTGAAGTCGTTCGTACTCCCAAACCATTGTTTGTTTGTGGATTTTCATCGGGTAACGAACCAACAATCGGGGAGAAACCGCAAAGAGAAGTGGTTCGAAATTTTGAGGGTAAAAGTCTAGATCGTTATTTCTAATTTATCGTGATGCGTTTAGGTATCGACGAGCATGAAATTCTAGTTCTCACAGTAACCAGGTGTGTAACTTCACACTTATCTCGGGTTAGATACTATACCGTAAGTATTGGGATAAAATCGTAGAGATGGCAAAATCGGAAAATACATAGTAATTAACACTTTTGTGTAAATGCATGAAAACAGTTAAAGTCGTGAAATTTACGAAAAACTGCTAGATCGTTAAATAGGCCGAAAAACTGCTAGATGAACACTTGAGTGCTGCTCCAAATGATGGATGAATGACTCTTTTTTAAGAGGTGAAATCAGCAAAAGGACAAAGGAAAATAGATGGGAAATAAAGAAAGAAAGTTGAGAGAGGAGAGAAGAAATGAGAATGTTGTGGTGTGTTGAAATGAGCAGCCAAGGGGGGTTTTTATAGGGTGAGAGGGCTGCTAAAAATAGCCAAAATCAGCAGCCAAGGAGCCCTCCCATGGTCGGCCACACATGTGGCAAGTTTGAAGCTTTCAAACTTGCTATATTAAGGCTAGGGCAAATCTAAAAAGGCACTAAAAGAGGAGGGGCTTGTTTGCAGTTTGACGAAGTCTTCAAGGGCCTTATTGCAAGCCAATTAATTAGCCAAGCAAGCTGATTGGTCAGCATGCTGGATGGTTTTGGGCTACCCATAGCTTGGTTGGCTCGATTTTCTCAGTTCAACTCAACTGGGCCACTTTTCATAATTAATTAATAATAATTTATTTAAACCAAATTAAATTGGATTAAAATTAAAATTAATTATATTATGAATTAATACACATAATTTGGACTGTCTTTAGCTGAACAATTCATTCGTGTCGGTGCTTCAAAAATCGCTTCTCGGTTTTGCGCTTCCAGTAGTGTCTGCCGAGCCAATTTTTGCCCTTTGTGGGAATCTGTCGAAAATGATCAAAATTTATTATAAAATTAATTAAAATTAATTATGTTAATAATTTAAGTACAAAATAATTATTTTATAATAGTTATATATTTTTCAACAATAATTTTATCAAAACTTCATTAATTTGAGTTAAAAAGGGCATGAAAAAGTGTGTATATTTTCGTGTTTCCAGCCCATGGTAAATGTTTCTAACGTTAATGCTTTTCGAGCTATTCTGTTGTACTAAATTTCATAGTGCAAGAAGATATGTGTGGGTAGATGGATCTACCGTGAAATGAGGTGCTTTGCGTACAACCAAAAAGCCAAAATCTTCTTTCTCCACTTGGTGATAGTACTATGTCGAAAGGCAAAGGTTCTAATGGGCAAAAATTAATAGTTCATGAAGCTAGTAAGAAGCATAATTGGAGATTCTTTGTATGTGCAATACATCGAGAAATAGAAAAGGTGGATGTTTCGGTTTCACTCAAACGGAAAGAAAAATCGAAAGCTCGAAGAGGGGCAAGTGGGAGCGTGGAGGAAAAACTTGATGGGATGATCAGGTGGATTCAGGAAACAGGCCCAATGCTCCAAGAATTTGCCTGACTGAAAGGGTTAAGAGTTCCAAATTACCCTCCAAACATGTTCTGCCAAACACAGACACATCATGGAGCTGAATATGAGGAGGAAACTTTAGAGAATGATTATGAACAAGACTTCTCGAGAGTAGGGGAAGATTATGATGCAACCTTCCAGCCGCAATATTCTGCACCAAGAGGGCCCGTCATCTGAAGCCCAACCTGCCATGCACCTTCGACGGTGAGAGCTCCCACCAAAGATATGGCATAGAAAAAAAGGAAAGCACCAATGAGAAGAAGGGGCTCGCCTCATATTAATGTTTTAGATGAAGATTGAAATTGAACTTTAATTTTGTATTGTATTAATTTTTGGATGATTTTTAATTTTTAATTTGTTAGGAGTAGGAGGAATTGTAAATTGTTTTTTTCTGTTGCAAAAAAAAAATGTCTATGTAGGATCCTCACACAGAAGAAACACAAAAATCTTGAGCATTCAACAAGCAAAGGAAAAGGCACCCACCAACAGCCGACGGAATTACCACGACCAATTGGGTAACCTCTTTCCTTATCCTTAGAAGGGCTACAGATTGAGGAAAATGTGTTATCTAAAGTGTGGAGGGAGGAGGTAACATAGAAAATTTGTATGTTTTTCTTGGCATTTGTGTGCTGGAGCTTGTAGAAATATAAGTGATTGTTTAGGAGCATGTATAGAGGTTGATCGTATTCATGGTAAATTTGGCATGAGGATAGGTGATTTTAGATTTTTGATTATTAGACTATTAAGTTCTATACATTACATTACAAATAGGTATTAAGTAATTGAATGTACCAAATGATATAAAAAATACAAGGAAACAAGCATACTAGTATGAATGATAAATTGTTGAATTGGTGATTGTTTGATTGACTAAATTCTTTAGTACCTATTTTGAGCCAAAAAAACACTTCTTGATGAACATCTATACAAAACCCGAGCAAAAAATATTAATTTGTGCTTACCCTTTTCGTTGGTCTCGAACTGCATGATTATAGATGTCTGGCCATACATATTGAGGGCTAAGTAGATTATAATGATTATCGGTTAGCCCAAAAGTGCAAAAAGAAAAATTCAAAAAAAAAATCTAACGAGCAGAAAAAAGATCGTGAAAAGTAAAAGCAATTATAAGTGAGGTACCATGAAAAAGAAAAAAAAAGTGACAAAGTCACAATTATAGAAAAAATTAGTCATTATTGCACAAAAACTCATGAGCTAGCCTTGGTTACTATATGATACTAAGATTTCTTATAAGGAGATAAAAGAAAGGTGAGAGAAGGAGAAATAAGGCGGTGAGAGGGAAATGGTCACTAAAGGGGAGAATAGGGGATAATATGATGTGCCAAACTATTTTCGTTCCTGAAACTATTTGATGCTTACTATTCTTGAAATCCATACCTGTCCTAAGCCTCAGAACGTTACAAGCCGAAAAGCCCTATGTGATCTAGGTAGACTTATTCACAATTTGAAATCATATTGAATAATTGCATTTATGACTGTTTGTATTCTGCTAGGATAATTAAATTACTTGCATAATTTATTGATGGATTCTTACATTTAATACCCTTAATGCTTGTATGTTTTATAATATACTGAACTTAGGTGTGTGATATCAAAAGTGGTAAGTTAGCTATATATTATACCAAGATTATGAGTGAATATGAAATGCTTATTCATGTGCTTCAAAACTAACACTTTTACCATACTTGTTCAAGGGTCACCTTTTCATTTTCTATTTTTGTTTGTTTTTCTTGAGGACAAGCAATAACTTATGTGTGGGGGAGTTTAATCTATCGTAATTCGATTTAGCAGATTAAACTAGTTTTCACACTTTAGGAGCTTGAACATAAATATTTTAGTTAAATTTTAATTGCTTTTTTGTAAGTTTAGTTAAGTTTGATAAAGTGTGTAATTTGAGTCTTTTATTGACCTTAGGGGCCAAATGAGGCCAAAGGGTGAGTATACTTTGTGAGCGTGCAGGAGACAATTAGAAGGTGTGTTAACCTAATAATGGTCACTATGTTGCAACACAGAGCATTGGATGTCACAACATAGGAAGTAGAATAGAAGAATTTCAAGACTGCCTTCAATGTCGCAACACAGCTTGAGGAGATCACGATATGCCCCTGAAGACACCCTAAAATTGAGCATACTGCCCTGTGTCACGACATCGCCTCTGTACGAGAAATAATTACGAGCTAGGGGCATTTTGGTCTGCACCATCAAATGTTAAGCACGAGGACAACAGCTGAGCTAGGGTTAAGGACAACGGGCACCCTAAAGTCTATAAATAGGCTCATTTAACACATGTTAGGGATAGCTTTCATATTGTATAATTTTCTCTTTAGATCTAGTCTTTAGTTTTTCTCTTTTCTTAGGTTTTAATATTTTATTCCAATTCTTGTTATTTACTTTTATGGAGGGATCAGATTTTTGAAATACAATCAAACTTTGGGAGGATTCAACACTTAATTCTAAATACAAATCAGGCTTCTTCTAAACCTTATTCTCTTGAATTATTCTTCATGTTTATTCTTTCTATCATGTTTATATTGTTTATTAAATCTATGAGGAACTAATCCTTTTGTTGTGGATTAACGAGTAGAGGTATAATTAATTAACTATTTTGTAGGGGTTTCTAAATGGATCAACTGTTTAGGAAAAGAAAAACCTAAACCCTAGGCCTGAGAATTTTAGGAAGTCATTAAGGTGGAAATTAACCCAAATTTGGTATGGCCTATCCGTAAACACCTTAACCCTAAATCGGTCTAGATTGTGAGGTCAAAAGATAAGTAGTTCTTACCGACTCATTACTTTAGTAGAAGATTGGAAGATCCTACTGGGATAAGAACTAGTTGATTGAACGGGAATACCTGAAGTGGTAGTTGATTATGGCTACTGAAGCGAGGTAATCACCCATGACCAGATTTGATATATTTTACTTTTTGATTTCTTATGTTTTATTTGTTCTTTACTTTCTTCTATTATTATTAGTATAGTTTACCAAAACCGTTCTTTTTATTCTTCGTAATATAATCCAATTAAAGTATTAATTAGATCTATTCATGTTTAGGTTAGAATTAATTTAATGCTCGCCTCCCTTGGGTACGATCCTCGAAGTACTCACCTACTCTATTGTAACTATATTATAACCTGACACGTATACTTGCGGATATCATTTCTCATATATTTTTTGCATGATTTCTACTCTAAACGTTGGTACGTCTAGATGTGTTCAGCAGATGAGTATGGTGGTGGGGAATGTGGTGGGAAAATTTTTTTAGGATCAACTATTGGAGAAGATAATGATAGTGGTTTTGATTCATCTGTTGGTGATGAAAATGTTGCTGATTTATCAACATCATATGGAGTAGACAATGTTGCTTCTACAGTTAGTGGAGAAGAAGAGGATGCGAATGAGACTGTGGTTCAAGACTTAGATTAACATTGCAACTTGATTGGGTACGATGAAGATGAAGAACATGAATATGGTGAGAGAAAGAAAAGCAAGTTTCCCCTTTACAATGACTGATCTTGTAACAACCCATTTTTCAGTTAAATCGGAACAGTGGTTTCGGGACCACAAATCTTATCCTAAAATACAATTTTATTTTATTTTATTACATGGTCCGTAATATGTTAGAAATGTCATGTGAAAATTGTAACACCTCTAACCCATGTTCGTTGCCAGACTAAGGTTAAGAGGCATTATCGGTCATATCGGAACATTTCACCAATATATTTCACAAACATACATTATGCATCAACAAATCATCATCATTCACAGCCACTTTGTCTCTTTAGAAGGTCTACAAGTGATGGGCTCAAAACTAACTAATATTTCGACAAAGGCAAGCGCACCTATCGAACAATAGTATAGCTGTGATGAGTCCGGAATATCATATCCTCAAGGACTAAAATTACTAGTAATAAGTAACTTTTTATTATCTAGCCTAATAATTGATGGGATGTAACACCCCAAAACCCGGTCTACACGCCACGACCGAATCTGGCATGTTACAGAAGAAAACGCTTTGAACTAAATCTAATTACCGATTAAATTTTAGAAGGCAGGTGCATGATTAGTTAAAAAAAAAACCGGTGGTTTACCTTGAAATCCCGTAAATAAATTTTTCATATTTAGTTGTTGATCAATAGGTTAGAAAACATTTATGACATTTTAAGAAAACCCAAATGATTACTTAGAAAACCGTTTGCATTCGAGTGTAGAAACTTAAATTTGGAAATCATTTAAGTTGTCGAAAACACTTAAGTTGTAATTTTACTATCAAATGATTTATATTACCCGATGGTAAGATTTTGAAACCATTGAGTTTTTATAGTTTAGAAAACCTTGGGCTCAATTATTAAATCAACTATGATATTTATTTAGCCATGTTTAAAACAAATCCAAAGCATATAAATAATCCAAGAACATAATTTAAAAAGGCCTTATTACAAATCCAAATAAAGATGAAAACCGAATTAAAATAGAGTATAGTACCCAAACCAAAGTTCATGTAAAACCAAATTTTTATTGCATGGCCACCACGAGTTCATCCGGCTCCTCATCAGCGACCTACAAATCACCTGAAAAGATAAGGGAGAAGGTGAGTCACCAAGACTCAGTGCATAAATCCTTCCCCCGATTAATGCAACATACTTACACAATTCATAACCGAGTAATGTAAATAATGCACCCAACCTAGCCATCCATAACTCCTTTTCTACCCCGTGTGGTACCAAACCACTGGTGGTGCCAAACCACTGGTGACCCAAAGTCACAATATCCAATAATAATGTGGTGCCAAACCACTGGTGACCCAAAGTCACGAATAATCCATCTGTGGGGCCAACCCACGTGTGATACCAAATCACTGGCGACGATCCGTAATACCAAATGTGGGGCCAACCAACTGTGGTACTAAGCCACTGGGACGAGTCGCTATGAGGTGCCAAACCTCTGGTGTCCCAAAGACACGAAATAAACTGTGGTACCAAACCACTGGAGGTGCCAAACCTCTGGTGTCCCAAAGACATGGATATCAAATCCTTCCCCCTCCTCTCATATCACCCATAACAGTGCAATTATTATGCAAATCATGCCATCATGCTTTATTATGAATCATATAGAAATATATATCACATATCATGGTAATAAGTATCATATAGCAAAACATATCGAAATGGACTTACCCGAATCCTTGCTCATACCCTTACGGTATCATAACGAGAATCTCATAGTTTTCGGCTTTTAATCAAGATTAAGTTATTAACAAATACCAAGTTATAAAGTGTGTAAGTTACACACCTGTCACTAACGCAAGTTCTAAATCCTGAAGACCCGATCTACCGCACTAGATCTCCTTACCCTACATTCGGCCAACAACAACCTTAGTCTCAAAAGCCTTTGGCTTTACATCCACTTAAAGAATAATGAACCAACATAAATCCTTACCACTTGACTTACCAACTTCAATTGCTAGAGAAATAGGGCTTAGATCGATTGCTTCCAAAGTCCGGAAGAGCCTAGAAGAAATCGGTTCCTATGAATGGTTAGAACCTTGCTAACAAATGCCCAAAAATTCGGCCTTTGCCCTCATGAAAAACGACAGAGAAAAGAGAAAAGGAATAAGGAAATTCGGCCAAGACACTTACCTATCTTCAAAACCGATTAGAGAAGAACCCAAAGAGAATCTACCCTTGTTGATATTCGGCCAAAACAAAACAAAAAGGAAATGAAAATTTCGGCAATATGGTTGAGTGATGAAGGGAATTTCGGCTATGGTTGATTAGAGACAACAATTAGGATTCGGCTAGAGTGGAGAAAGAGAAAAGAAAAGAAAAGTGAAAATAGGAGAGGGAGAATTCAACAATAGAAGAAAGAAGAGAATGGAGAAAAGAAAATAGAATGGGAGAGGGATGTTTTCGGCTTTGAGCAAAAGTGGAAGAAAGAAAAGAGAGTTGGGGAGGAGGAAGATTCGGCCAACCACTAGAGAAGAAGAAAAAGATGAAGGGGAGAGGGTTAGTTTTCGGCTACAAAGAAAATAAAAGGTGAGAAAGGCTCAAATGGAAATTCGGCCAAATACCTAAGAGAAAATTCGGCAAACAACTATGGTCTTTTCGGTTTTTACACAAAACAAGAAATAATGCCAAAACTAAAACAAAATTTCACCTTATTGCCAAGAACACATTCGGCTAGAGAGAGTGTTTTTGGAGAGAAAAGAAAATGATGCTCAAATGCTAAGGAAATTTTTTACCAACTAGCTACCAACCTACCAAACCTTCAACAAAATCGGTCACCCCCCCAGGCCATAATGCCGTCCACATACATGGACAATTAACCATTAAAAAGCTTCCAAAAACCTCATCCTTAATCCAAGCCTTATGTCCCCTTATCCTTCCTTAATCACTATGATTCCTATCCCAAAGTTCAAGCTTTCCTAATCTATTATTCAACTTGCCATAAAATTTAAAGTCCAACTTACCAAATGTAAAACTTGGCCGACACTTAATGTAAGGATGCATAAAAATAAAGTCTTCAAAATGCATTCCATGCTATTCGAACCACTTCGCTCAAGCAACCCTTCATGCGCCATATCCACTATGCCACTAACTCCTCATGTGCTAAATTTAGACACTTAAATTAACTTAAGTGTCAGGATCACCTAATCCACTTCACTAAATTCTCAATACTAAAAATTATTCTAGCTTCGCTAACAATTCCAAGCCTTCACAAAACTATACTAAGCACACAATAAAATCATACCTGAGCTAACACAAGTAACAAGATGATACTCAAATTTTTAGGATGTTACATGGGATTTATTTTTAATCTAAAATTTAACTAATTAATTAACTATGAACGCAATAGAGAGTAAAGATAGTAATCGAATAAACCAATAAACAAAGACAATACCCAAGGAAGAATCCACCTAGACTTCACTTATTATTCTGACTCTAAATTAAACGATTTATTCACTTGCCTTGATCCGTAGAAATCCCTAAATTATGTTAATATCTCTTTCAAGACTAAAAACAACTGACTCTAGGTTGATTAACTAAAATCTCTTTCTAATTAAAACCCCTATCGTCGCATTAATTCGATTTATGGATTACCTTATCAGATTTGACTCTAATCCGGCAGATTTATGTTATCCTATTTCTAGGATTGCAATCAACTCCGCTTAGTTATGCGAGATCTTCTCTTAAACAGGGACTTTTGCTCCACTGAATAAGCACATTAAACTTGAATTAATATCCTGAAATTATTAAAGCAAGGGTTAAGAACACATAATTAAGAACAAAAACAAGTATTTATCATGTAATTCAGATAATTAAATAATAAGATTCATCTAGGTTTCATCCTCCCTAAGCATTTAGGGAGTTTAGTTCATAATGTAAAAGGAAGACATCTCAGAATAAAGAAAACAACAAGACATAAAAACCCAAAAACTTCTAAAGAACTTGATGGAGATCTTCAATCTTGGAGTGGATCTACTTCTGAGATGAATTTGACGGCTTCCTTCGAGTAATTTTTTTGTTCTACTTTGCGTGCTTCCTTAGGTCTTCCTCTGGTAAGTATTTATAGACTTTAGGAGGCTCAGAAACTCTAAAAATTGGCTTTTTCCGCGTGAAAAAAAAGCAGGGTGTGACAGGGACACGAGCGTGTACTCAGCCAGTGTTAGGGTGTCCAGGCCGTGTGAAAATTTGCATGGCTCGTGATGGACACGGGCTGGCACATGGGCGTGTGTCCAGCCCATGTGGTTCACATGGGCATGTGCCCTACCCGTGTGGTTCTGTCTTTGGCCGTGTGGATCGTTAAGATGGCTCGTTTTGTCCGATTTTGGCCTGTTTTCCACTCCTTTCACTTTCCTATGCTCACTTAAGTATAGAAATACAAATTTAAAGGATTAGGAGCATCAGATTCACATAATTGTATAAATAAACATGCTAAGCATAGGATTAAAATGTGTTACTTTTATAGTTTATCAAATATCCCCACACTTAATGTTTGCTTGTCCTCAAGCAAAATCCTCAACTCAAAATTAAAATTAAACTTCCTTAATTCACAATTCTTATCAATAATGTCTTATCATAATTCACTAATAATTCATACATTGAGAATTTAACTAAAAGAGTCCTAAAGATTCAAACAATCCAAGCCACAAATTTTTATAGCACGAAAATATAGGTGTTTCCCTTATCTAAATAATTACTTTTGATTCAAAACCGAGAAGAATTGACATCCACACTAAATATTCACTCAAATCACTCAAAGTGTTTAAGGTTATTAAGCACTCAAAAGTCAAACATGAAAAGTTATTACCATAGGCTTGCATGAAATGAGATGATACACAAATCAAAAGGTCTTGAAAAGGGTTGTAATGGGGCTTGGGTTAAAGGTGTGGATAAAGGCTGAATTAGAGGGTTAAAATCGAGATTGAATTGACAATTTACCTAACTAGAAAAAATAAACTAATACTGAATAATTACATCAATTGAAAACTTCTCAATAATAACACGAGCTTCTTCTCAAAATGTGAAATTAACCATTTAAGCTCAAATAACATAGAACTAGTAATAACTAAAATAAATGTACATATTTTTTTTAAACTTTTTTTCACTTTTTTTTGGAGTTAATGATAAAAGAGATAATTTAACAACTAGAACAAAAGAACATAGTTAGGCAACTGATCAAATCAAATCTCGACAAAAAGGGGGTCAATATAATAGGAAAAATTCTCAATGAATCAAAAAGAATGAGTTATGGCTTAATCTTAGGGGTAGATTAAGAAACGGTTTATTAGGCTCAAAGGGGTTCACTAAGGGTTAATTATGAAGGTAGGCTTTTTGGGATAAGTGGGTTAAAACCTAGGTGCCTTTATCATCTCAGTATATCAAATCAAAGGTGTGGTCTCAACATGTATAATCGAAGCAAGTTCTAGAATACAAATCAACATTGACACACTCATAACCAATAATAAAGTGAGCAAGAAAAGTGTATGCTCTAAAGGCTCAAAATCTCACAAAAATTACGGTTTTTGATGTCAACCTCGTAAATTTCAAACTTCAAGGTAATACCTCAATTTAGGGAAACAACCTAATTTTTTTATTCTGAAAATAGACTTATCATGCTTGATTCTCTAATGTCTTAAAGTTTAAACAACCAATGCACAATTACCTGTGATTTAATCCAAAACAAATCAATAAAAATCATAAATCAATAAAAATTCATTCTAATAGTAATATGAGAAAATTTACTTAAGAATGAGATATAATTCAGGGATTTTCTAATAATGATATAATTAACCTCCCCACACTTAAGATGTACATTGTCCTTAATGTACCAAAATAGATAATGACAATATAAGAATATCATAAGAGAGGGAGAGAAGTGAAACTTCCTAAATTTTGGATGAAATCCGTGGAATAGTGAACGAGAAATTGTAGATATAAAGTGAAGTGCATGATTCTGAGCAACTACTAATAATAATTAACAAACTGTGGAAGAAGATTAAGGGGTTACTCAATTAGGAAGAAATATAAAAACTAAAATATAGTTCAAAATATAAAAGATAAGTCTTTGAAAATATAATAAGAAAAAAAAGGAAAATAGACTACAAATAAAAATAAAAATAAAAATAAAGATAAAGATAAAAATTAAATAAATGGACTCAAAGGTCCTCATCGTCAGATGCGTCAGGAGGTGGCGGTGTCGAAGGGGAAATATGGAGACTCAGCAATTGCTGAGCAACGGTGCGTCGGGTCAGGGCTGTGCAAGAGGGTGGATGGCCGAAGAAAGAAAGGAGGGTCGGGTGGAATGGTAGCGCAAAGGAAAGGAAAGGGAAAGGGAGAGAAGAGGAAGAGAGGGGTTTCGGGTTTGGGGAGAAGGGAGAAAGGAGGAAGGATGTAACGCCCCAAAAATGTAGGGTTCGTATTTCTTGCTGAATTTGCTTAAATCCCATGATGTGCTTGAACGGCTAGTTTTTTGAGTGTATTTGGGGGTTCTAAGGAGGCCTGGGTTCGAGTCTGAGCTGTGAAAGAATTTTATTTTTTGGCTCTTAAGAGGAAGGGGCTGATAGTAGTGGGACTTAAGTATAAATATGGGTGTTTAAGTGACACAAAATGAGCATGGGACTTAGTGGCTGTGGCGTCACTGGGATAACAAGGAGGAGTGGGGTTCGAATCCCACAAATAGCAATTTGGGACTTTTATTTTATGTCTTGAGGGTGGAAGAAGTAGAGTTTGGATCAAACTCTGCAAAGGAGGTTGACAACTTGGTCAAAAATTTCAAATGGAAGGCTGGGAGCAATTCTAGGAGGTTTTGGTGGAGTGTTTGAGGGAGTTGGAGGGGAGAGGAGTCTTGGCTGAATGGGAGAGTGTGGCTAAGGGAGGAATTTTGGCTAGGGGGTGTCATTTGGGCATTTCGACAACCTTGTGTGAAAGTAGAAACCGAGAATCCCTTTTTGCCTTTCGGGTTTTCTTTTGTTCATCTTGGGATTTCTTTCTGTGGTGGCATCTTGTGCAAAATTGTTACCATTCAGGTCTTCTTCTTGTTCATTATTTCCCCAACTGCTGCCCACTCCCTGCCGAAACATCTTTTCTTCTTTTAGTTTCCTTGGCCGAACTCAACATTCTCCTTTCCTTTCGTTCTTCTTTTCTGTTCTTTTCAAGATAGCGGAACCTATCTTTCCCCTTGTTCTCAATGTTTTTCTCTCGTTCTTTAAGTTGGAGTAAGATGAGATCAACCTCTTCTTCCATTATTATATTTCCATCTATTATATTTCCATCTCTGGGACCGTACGTGTCTATTTCATTTTACTCAAAGCAACATGTTCTTGTAGAATTTCAAAGTAAGTATTATTGACTTTCTTTTAGTCTATTGTTGTTGTTGGTACTATTCTTTTCTCTCATGTGCTGAATCTTCCCTTCCTTCTTTAGTCTGATGTTGATTGGTATTTAGGTTCCCTAGAAGTGTGAAAAGGGGCAAGCGACCGGAAGCAACCGATACGTTACTCTTAGTCCTTGATCAAGTAAGCATTCTCGGTTTGTGTTTGGATTGGTGACTGGTCTTTCCTGAGGGTTTTGTATTTGTCAAGGGTGGATCTTAACTACATGTTTATACAATTTCTTTTAATAAGGGTGTATTGTAACGCAAAATCCATTCAGGGGTCTTGATCTTCGCTAATATTTGGAGAAGACTTAGCAAAACTCAGTCAATTAAGGTATGTATAAGTGTGGTTTCGATTTATGTTGAGGAAAAGGAGGATAACTCTTTTGATTAGATGACTAACTGATAGTCTTATTTAACGTAGGATCAGTGCTAGGGGATTTGTGGCACGTTTCGTAATCAATGTGTGTAATCATACAACCCTTACCGTATTGTTCAAACACTGGATAAAGATGTCTTACACTTTTGTGCTACGTTGTATCAGCAAAAGCCGAAAAGCTGCACTTTCGGCATTTGAGGGCCCTCGAGCGTGTGAACGCTCATAGGGATAAATCGAGCCACAATCGTTGCCTTTAGATCGTAGAGGCCGCCACGAACGTTTCCGTGGGTTTAGGGTGTAATGGGCCTCGATGTGCCATAGGGGCCCAATGGGCCCACATGGGTGAAGCCCCCGGCAAAAAGATATCAATGGATTGGGCTACGAAGTTCGCGTAGCCACAACTGAAATTGGGCTGAATGGGCCACACGAGTGTGTGGGCCCATTTGGGCCGAAAATTGGGCTTTGGGCCCAATTGCACTGTTTTGACCTAGAAGGGTATTCGTGTCGCTCGAGGCGACTGTAGGCTTTCGGAAAGGCTGTTATATGACTAAAAATTACCAAAATACCCTCGATGGGTAAATTACCAAAATTCCCTCGATGGGTAAATAACTGAAATACCCCCGATAGGTAAAATTATCGTTTTGCCCCTAACCGACAAAATGACCGTTATACCCCTAGTGGTAGTGTAAGTGATATATGTGTAATATTTGGATGATTTATTATGATTGTGATATACTGTATACATGGGTTATTTATGATACGACATGCTGCATTGGGTTGGGTTTTGTATTTTGGAGGAAGTACTGTACTAGTGGCTCTGCCACGTTTTACTGATCTGGTGGCTTCGCCATGTATACTGATTTTAGTGGCTCAACGACGTATACTGATTTTAGTGGCTCAGCCACGTATACTGTTATTAGCAGCTTTGCTACGTTGTTATTAGCAGCTAGGCTGCGTTATTGGTGTGCTGGCTAGGTGGGTTGACTTGGTCCCCACGAGGTGTGATGGTTGGTACGGGAGGTTTGTTGGCTGGACTAGGTTGGGTTGCATCCCTGTTCTGCATTGTTATGATTTTGGGCTTAGGCCACTCTGTTACTGTATAGGGCTAAGGCCCAGACCGAACTGTACAGAAAAGGGCTTGGGCCAATACTGTTACTGTAATAGGGATTACGCACTGAGTTCTCGTAACTCACCCTTTTTCCTTAACTGTGCAGGTAATCCCCAGTCTTAGATGATTTGGAGCTACGAGGGACTCGGAGGTGGCCACACACTCGATATGTTTTAAACACAAACCTAGTTAGTTTATTTAATTTTAATATATTGGGCTAATAATTATGTAATAAGGCCATTTGGGATTTTTAACTTTTATTTGGTGTTTTCTTTTGATTACTATCTGCTAGACTAGGAAACGCGGGTTTCAAAATGATAACGGTTTCTAAAGTAAATTACGATTTTCAAACCTTAAAGTTGACAACTTGAACAAGCTTCTGCGATAGATAATTCTGTTTAACAAATGATATGACCAATAAGGGAATCAAGAGTTTATGATTTTACTACTCCAAACGTCTCAAAGAGAATTAATGTTTAGTAATGAGCTTTTATCGAACTAGGCGGTTTTCAAACGACACTTTGATGTGACACATCAGATCCGGTCGTAACGTCTAGGCCGAGTTTGGGGTGTTACAAAGGAGGGGGAAGATGACGGTGGCCAGAGGTAGGGGAGCGGCGGCTTAGGGTTTGGGAGGTTTTGGAGAAGAAAGGAAAAAGAAGAAAAAAGAAATTTGGGGATTTATAGGTGACACAGTCGTGTAACGGCCCATGTTGGGCCACACAGCCGTGTCACAAGCCCATGTGGTATAGCCCTAGCCCGTGTTTGTCGCGAAATTTTAAAGCTTAGTATTCAAACAGCCTTGGACACGCCCGTGTGTTCAGACGGTCGTATAGCACGGCCGTGTACATAGTTCTTCGCTTCTCCCACGCCCGTGTGGAATTTGACACGCCCGTGTGACCTCACACACGGCCGTGTGTAATGCCCGTGGAGCCCCCAGACTTGTTTTAAGTTTTGAAATTTGAAAAATTAGGCTACAGTTTTCACACGGCATTAGACTTGCCGGTGTGTCCAGGCCGTGTGGTCCACACGGCCATGTCATACGCCGGTGTGGAATATATTTAGGCCGCGTCTCTATTGATTTTTGGGGATTTTAAGCTCCAGGGTCCACACGACCAAGGACACGCCTGTGTGTCCAGGCCATGTGGATGACACGGCCATGTCGCCAAGCCGTGTAACCCTCTGTCGATTTCTTTGAAATTAAAAAAACTAAGTCCCATGGTCCACACGGCCTAAGACACACTCGTTGTCCAGGCCATGTGGGTTAAAAACCTGCATTAGAACATGAACGAAAGTAAAAATAAACTAATTAGTAGGGTTAGTGCTCGGGTTGCCTCCCAAAAAGTGCTTGTTTAAAGTCTTAAGCTAGACTTACCTCATTTTTGCTTAGTTACGGTGATTCACGGAGTCGAAACTCCTTTTTCTCGCTATCAATTCTATCAATATACGGTTTTAGTCGAGTAGTATTTACCTTGAAAGTGCCAAAATTAAAATGAGTTACCTCGACTGTTCCGTATGGAAAGACATTGAGTACCGCAAAAGGGATCGATATATTTGCATTAAGCTTTGCGGTAGTTATCTGAGGGTCGGTTGCATCTAAGAGTACCTGGTCCCCAACCTTGAAATGTTTTATTCCACCTTTAAGCTCGTCATGGAGTTGCTTCGATTTTGCTTCGTGTATTCTCGATTTCTCCTTGACTTGTGTCCTCCATTCGTCTAGTTCGTCGATCTGAAGCCTTCGCTCCACATGAGTTGTTTTTTTGGCATGAGAACTAGGACATGGCTCATTTGTGCTTTTTCGAGGTGCTTCCTGAAAAGAGGATTGGACCACATGGTTACTAATAGAATTTATATACCCACCTTCATTACTCGATGTCTTAATCGAATCACGAGCCTGAAGAGTTATCATTTTGTCACCTGCACAAAGTGTGAGTTTACCTGTACCAACATCAATAGTATTGGCAGTTTCTAAAAAGGGTCGTCCTAAAATTAAAGGTGTGTCACTGTCCTCATCCATGTATAAAACAACAAAGTCAACTTGGAATATAAATTTATCAATTTTTACAAGCACATCCTCAACAATTCCCCTAGGAAATCTAATCGTTTTATCTACTAGTTGAATGCTCATCCTAGTTTGTTTAGGTTTCCCAAGACCTAGTTGCTTAAACATTTTATAGGGCATGACGTTAATACTCGCCCCTAAATCAGCCAAGACATTGTTAACATCTAAACTACCAATTAAACAAGGAATAGTGAAACTTCCTGGATCCTTTAGTTTGTGAGGTAGTTTATTCTGTAAAATGGCTGAGCAGACTGCATTTAGCTCCGCATGCGACACATCGTCTAACTTCCGTTTGTTTGCTAAAAGCTCTTTTAAAAATTTAACTGAGTTGGGCATTTGTGTAAGATCTTCAATAAACGGTAAGTTAATATGTAAATTTTTTAGTAAGGTCTTTCTTCGTCGTGTTAGGGTATGGCACACGAGGTATATGCTATTTACATACTGGTTTCTGTGTACTGTGGCTTACCTCAACCTTACCTTTACTCATCACAGGTTCCTGCCTTGGTTTAGATTCCACTAACCCTTCTTCGTCGCTCACAGTGATGGCATTGAGTTGCTCCCTCGGGTTAGTTTCGGTGTTACTCGGCAAGCTACCTTGTGGTCGTTCTGAGATCAATTTAGCAAGCTGACCTATTTGGTTCTCGATCCCTTGAATCGACGCTTGCTGAGTTTTGAGTGCTATTTTGGTGTTTTGAAAACGGGTTTCTGACACCGAGATGAATTTTGTTAGCATCTCCTAAAGGTTCGGCTTCTTTTCTTATGGGTAGGGTTGTTGTTGAAAGCCTGGAAGGGGTTGTTGTCTTTGATTTCCTTGACCACCCTATGAGAAATTGGGATGGTTCCTCCAACCTGCATTGTAAGTGTTACTATAGGGATTATTTTGTGGTCTAGAATTGTTACCCATATAGTAAGCTTGTTCATTCTCAGTGCTGGGGTTGTAGGATGGATATTCTGTGATGTTCATCCCTCCTCCATTTGCGTTGCATTGCACCACAGGATGTACCTGCGTAGAAACACATAAGCCATCAATCTTTTTGTTTAAGAGCTCTATGTGGTTTGATAACATGGTGACTGCGTCGAGGTTGAAAACACTAGCGGCTTTTGTCAGGTTTGTTTTTGTTCTCATGACTTGCCACTGATAGTTATTCAGTGGCATCTCCTCTATGAATTCATAAGCCTCCTCATGTGTTTTATTATTTAGGGTACCGCCAGCAGCTGCATCAATCAGCTGTCTAGTTGAGTGGTTCAAACCGTTGTAAAAGGTTGGAACCTGTAACCATAGAGGTAACCCATGGTGTGGGCACCTTCTCAACAAGTCCTTATAACTCTCCCATTGTAACACCTATTACCCATGTCTGACACCGGGACTGGATACGAGGCATCACTATCCTTGACTTTACTTAAACATGTATTAACGGGCTATAAAATTTTGTTTCGATTTAAAAACTTTCCTTTCTTAGTCATAACATTCATCTTATGGGCCTACGAGGCCATAAACATACATTCAGAAGGTTTTGGAATTCAACCAAAAGCTTTTACCCTCTTTGAAAATTTTTGTCTAAACAGGGGTCACATGCCCGTGTGACTTGGGACACGCCCGTATGGGTAGGCCGTGTGGTCTCACACGCCCATGTCCCTAGCCCGTGTACAAATTATTTTTATTACAAACCTACAGGGGTTTTCACATGGCTTGACACACGCCCGTGTCAATGGCCCGTGTCCTTCGCACGGCCTAAACACACCCGTGTCCTCACCCGTGTGAAAAATTAGGGTATTCTGTTTGTGACGTCATCAACCCCTTAAGGAGCACATGACCTAGGCACACGCCCGTGGTCGACATTGACTTAAAACACTAACATGCAGGGGACACTCGACCTATTAACACACCCATATGGGTTGACCGTGTGTCACACACAACCTAGACACATGCCCGTGTGTCTACCCATGTGGACTCTTAAATGCTATTTTCCAAGCCATTTGCCACCCTGAAATCAAAATCATTCATATACCCAATCCATCCACTCAAATACTCTATAAAAAAACATGAACATCAATGCATAAATCATCATCAATTGATTTATAAACTTAGTAAATATTGGCCAATCTCTTTAGCCATATACAAAAAGAATAATAACCTTAATAGCCAACACTTTGGCCCCTCTTAGGACTTACATCAAGATGAAATAATTTCTATACATGCCATACTTAATAAAAACAACTTAGCTATACCAAAATAGTGATTGATAATGTGCTCCGAGCTCCGACATCAATGATCCATGAGTTAGCTTGGCAAGATTGTGAGGAAAGAAGAAGGGAAAGAGGTAAGCATATAGCTTAGTAAGTTTGCATGAAACTTATATAGCAACATATATTTGCTAAATATAATTTATCTATTGATAAACCATAATTTTCACATATTTTAACCCATGCTTGGCTTAATTTTTGATGAATTCCTATTGAGTTTGATGAATTCGATGCTCCTAATCTTTTAATTTCATGTTTTACACTTAGGAGAGCTCAGGGAGTCGAAAAGAACGAGAAACGGGCCAAAAAAGGGACAAAATGGGCGTACACGGCTTGGACCACCGCACACGGGTGGACCGCACGGCCGTGTGTGACAAGCCGGATCAAAAACGGCTTGGGCTATCGACCACGGGCGTGTCCCTACCGAAATAAAGATGAATTCTATTCAGAATAGGATACTTGTGGGCCAAGAAAGGTATCTCGAAGCCTATATAAACACCCTAGGAGGCAATCTAAAGGGGGAGTTCGAGAGGACGTCGAATAGACGCTGCGTAGAAGGAGAAAATACTCCAAGACAGCCGTCGGGAACAGCTTACGAGAAGGATCTCCATCAAGACTAAGTATCTCGCATCAAGTTCTTTAGAAGTTTTTTTTTGGGTTTTCTTATGTTTTGTTGTTTTTCCTCTTTTATGATGTTTCCCACTTTTAGTATGAACTAAATCCCTCAAATACCTGAAGGGATGAAACCTAAGACAGATCTTATTATTATTTGATTTATGAGATAAATACTTGTGCTTATTCTTAATTGTGAGTTATTATTCTTATTTGATAATTCAGGTTATTGATTCAAGTCGAATGTGCTTATTCAGTGGAGCAAAAGTCCCTGTCCAATAGTAGATCAACACAATTAAGCGGATTTGATTGCAACCCTAGAAATAGGGTGACAAAAATCTATCGGATTAGGGTCAAACCTAATAAGGGAATTCATAGATCGAGTTAATGCGACCATAGGGGTTTTAATTAGAAAGAGATTTCAATTAATCAACCTAGAGTCAGTTGTTAGTAGCCTCGAAAGAGGTATTCATATAAATCAGGGATTTCTATGGATTAAGCCAAGTGAATAAATCGCATGAATCAAAAGCAATAAGTGAAGTCTAGGTGGATTCTTCCTTAGGTATTGCCTATCTCATATAAGTTGTCCAAAAGTATTTTCCCCAATTCGCTCTCTGTCGCTTTCATAGTTAGTTAAATTAGTAGTTAATTTTAGATTAAAAACCAAATTCCCTAAATTATTAGGCTAGATAATAAAAAGATAGTTAATACTAGTACTCTTGGTCCTTGAGGATATGATATTCCGGACTCACCACATCTATACTATTGTTCGGTAGGTGCGCTTGCCTTTGTCGAAATAATAGTTAGTTTCGAGCTCCAACAAGTTTTTGGTGTCGTTGCCAGGGAACTAAGATATTAGGAAAACTAAAATTTTATTACTTTAGCCACTCTTATTTTTTTAATTTACTAACTTTTTCTTTTCTTTTCCCCTGGCAGGAACTTTTAATTTATGACTAGAAGGAACCTGTCAGGACCATTACTTTTTGACAGTGAAATTGAAAGTACAGTTCGCAGAAACCAAAGAGAAATAAGGCGAAGCCTACAGTACATAGAAGAAGAGCAAGAAGACGAAACCAATACTACCGAAGAGATGGCTGATAACAATCCGCTACCTCCTGTGGTTGCCGCAAACCCGATAAACGAAATCCTGTTCCTCGTACTATTTATGATTACGCGAAACCTAATTTAACAGGAACTGAGTCAAGTATTGTTAGACTTGCTATTGCTGCAAATAATTTTGAACTAAAACCTAACACAATTCAGATGATAGAGCAATTTGTTTAGTTTAATGGTTTACAGGATGAAGATCCAAACAATCACTTGGCGAATTTTCTAGAATTTTGCGATACTTTCAAAATAAATGGCATTTCTGATGATGCCATTCGCCTTCGGTTGTTTCCCTTTTCATTGAGGAACAAAGCTAAATAGTGGTTAAACTCGTTACCACGAGGATCAATCACTACATGGGAACAAATGACCGAAAAATTTTTGTTAATATATTTTCCGTCGGCTAAAACGGCTAAGTTGAGGAATGATATCTCTTCTTTTGTGCAGATGGATTTAGAGACACTATAGGACGAATGGGAGAGATACAAGGATTTACTAAGAAGGTGCCCACACCATGGATTACCTTTGTGGCTCCAGGTTCAAACCTTTTACAATAGTGTGAACCCCTCAACTAGGCAGTTGATTGATTCAGCCGCCGGTGGAACCCTGAATAATAAAACCCCTGAAGTGGCTTATGAGTTTATTGAAGAGATGACACTGAATAACTCTCAGTGGCAAGTTATGAGGACAAAGCCAACAAAAGCCGCCAGTGCTTTCAACCTCGACGCAGTGACCATGCTATCACATCAGGTAGAACTGTTAAATAAAAAGATTGATGGTTTGTATGGTTCTTCACAGGTACATCCATTGATGCAGTGCGATACAAATAGAGGAGGGATGAACAATACATAATACCCATCCTGCAACCCTGGCATAGAAAGTGAACAGATGAACTATATGGGTAATAATTCTAGACCTCAGAATAACCCTAACACTTATAATCCAGGTTGAAGAAACCACCCAAACTTCTCATGGGGTGGCTAAGGAAATCAAAGACAACAACCACCTCCAGGCTTTCAACAGCAACCTTACCCACAAGAGAAAAAGCCGAACCTTGAGGATATGTTAGCAAAGTTTATTTCAACGTCAGAAACTCATTTTTAGAATACCGAAATAGATTTGAATAGCCAGCAAACATTAATTCAAGGGCTGAAAAATCAACTAGGACAGCTGACTAAGTTAGTTTCCGAAAGGCAACCAGGTCGTTTACCTAATAATACCAAATCGAAACCACAAGAGCAAGTGAAAGAAGTAACATTAAGGAGTGGGAAGGTATTGGTTGAAGCAGAAAAGAAAATGCCACAAGAAACTAATAAGGAAAAAGGTGAGGAAGTCGAGAATGTAACACCGGTACGTGAAGAATATAAACCACCAATCCCATATCCGGCAAAGTTGAAGAAAAATCGCTTAGACGCACAATACGGTAAATTTCTTGAACTTTTTAAATAGTTACTTATTAACTTACCTTTTATTGAAGCTATTTCGCAGATGCCGACATACGCAAAATTCCTAAAAGAGCTGCTAATAAGTAAAAGAAAGTTTGAAGAGATATCAATCGTAGAACTTAATGAGGAATGTTCGGCTATTCTCCAGAATAAGCTACCAACCAAATTGAAAGATCCAGGAAGTTTCACTATTCCCTGTTTAATTGGTAGTTTAAACATTGAGAAAGCACTAGCTGATTTAGGTGCCAGTATTAACTTAATGCCTTATAAAATGTTCAAGCAACTTGGTCTTGGGGAACCAAAACCCACTAGGATGAGTATTCAATTAGCTGACAGATCTATTAAATATCCTAGGGGAATTATTGAAGATATTATGGTAAAAGTTGATAAATTTATATTCCCCGTTGATTTTGTTGTGCTTGACATGGATGAGGACGTTGAGGTACCTTTAATATTGGGACGCTCTTTTTTAGCACTGCTAGGGCTGTTATTGATGTAGGTGATGGTAAGCTTGCGCTAAGGGTAGGCGACGAGGAAATTATTTTTCAAATTTACGATGCTATGCAATATTCTAGAGAGCAAGATGATTCCTGTTATTTTATTGATGCCATTGATCATTTTATTCAAGATTCTTTGTAGGAAATCATACATGACGACACGTTGGAACTGTGTCTCGCTCAAGGTGAGGGGGCAGACGATGATACCGATGAGTTAAATTCTAATACGTATTCCCCTAGACAAAAGAAAGACGGGGGCATTGAAATAAATGACGAACTAAAACAAAAACCCTCTATTGAATAACCACCTAAATCAGAATTGAAACAGTTACCAAATCACTTAGAATATGCATTCCTCGGAGATAATTCTACATTACCAGTAATCATCTCTTCAGAACTGGAACCCAAAGAGAAAGACGAGTTGCTGCAGGTACTAAAGGAGCATAAAAGAGCCATAGCTTGGAAAATTTCTGACATTAAAGAGATAAGTCTATCGTTTTGCACCCACAAAATTTTAATGGAAGATGAATATAAACCATGTGTGCAACCTTAAAGACGATTGAATCCCAACATGAAAGAAGTTGTTAAAGCTGAGGTAATTAAACTTCTAGATGCTGGAGTTATTTATCCTATTTCTGAAAGTACTTGGGTGAGTCCTGTGCAGGTTGTTCCAAGGAAAGGAGGCATGACTGTTGTAGCTAACGAAAAGAATGAATTGATTCCTACAAGAACAGTCACAGGTTGGAAAGTCTGTATTGACTATAGGAAGTTGAACGATGCCACGAGAAAAGATCACTTCCCTTTACCCTTTATTGATCAGATGTTAGAAAGATTATCTGGGCATATGTACTACTGCTTCCTAGACGGGCTTTCTGGCTACTTCCAAATCCCAGTAGCTCCTGAGGATCAAGAAAAGACAACATTTACATGTCCATACAGTACGTTTGCTTATCATAGAATGCCTTTTGGATTATGTAATGCTCCTGCTACTTTTCAATGCTGCATGCTAGCCATCTTTGATGAACTCGTGGAAGATATTATGGAGGTATTTATGGATGACTTTTCGATATTTGGTAATTCTTTCCATCTTTGCCTTAAAAATTTAAAATGAGTTCTAATGAGATGTGAGGAAACGAACCTTGTGCTTAATTGGGAAAAGTGTCACTTTATGGTTCGAGAAGGGATTGTGTTAGGCCACAAAATTTCTAATAAAGGGATTGAGGTTGATAAAGAAAAAATTGAAACCATAGAAAAATTACCTCCTCCTAGTTCATTTAAGGCTATTCGAAGCTTTTTAGGACATGCTGGATTTTATCGAAGATTTACTAAGGATTTTTCTAAAATAGCTAAGCCTTTAACAAAACTACTAGAAAAAGATGTGCCTTTCGATTTTGATTAGGAATGTTTTGATGCATTTAATACCCTCAAAAATAAATTAATAAACGCTCCAATTATAATTGCACCTGATTGGAATTTACCCTTTGAACTAATGTGTGATGCGAGTGACTTTGCAGTAGGTGAAGTTTTCGGACAGCAAAGAGACAAGCATTTTTAGCCGATCTATTATGCTAGCAAAACATTAACGGCCGCACAAGAAAATTACACCACCACAAAAAAAGAATTACTAGCCGTGGTTTTTGCTTTTGATAAATTTAGACAGTATTTGATATTATCTAAAGTTGTCGTTTACATTGACCATTCAACTCTTTGTTATCTTTTAACTAAATCCGATGCAAAACCTCAACTCATAAGATGGATTTTACTCTTACAGGAATTTGATTTGGAAATTCAAGATAAGAAAATAGCTGAAAACCTTGCGGCAGATCATCTTTCTAGGCTTGAAAATCCACATATCAAAGAACTCGATGAGAGTGATATAAATGACTCGTTTCCTGAAGAACAAATATTTGCTATATCTGACTCTGAGGTACCTTGGTTTGCAGACATTGCAAATTACTTAGCTGCTAACATCCTACAAAAAAGGTTAACACATCATCAAAAGAAGCAATTCTTTGCTAATGCGAAAAACTATTTTTGGGAGGACCCTTTCCTTTTCCGTATATGTGCAGATCAAGTAATTCGGAGATGTGTTACAAAGGCAGAAGCAAGCAAAATTCTAGAACATTGCCATTCAGGACCTTCAGGAGGACATTACAGTGGGATCAGGACAGTACATAAAATGCTCGAATTAGGTTTTTATTGGCCCACTCTGTTCAAAGACACTAATAGGTATGTTGCTTTGTGTGACAGATGTCAGAGAACAGGTAATATCTTTAAATGCGATGAAATGCCTCAAACATATATGCTATCTTGTGAAATATTTGATGTATGGGGTATTGATTTTATGGGACCATTCCCTAGCTCATTTAGGAATAAATACATCTTAGTAGCAGTGGATTACATGTCAAAATGGGTGGAAGCTCAAGCTTTACCTACTAATGATGCCAGAGTGGTAGTAAGGTTTCTTAAGAAACTCTTCTCTTGATTTGGAACACCCAGAGCAATTATTAGTGATAGGGGTACTCATTTTTGTAATACTCAATTTGACAAAGTCTTAAAGAAATATGGAGTACACCACAGAACAGCTACCCCTTATCACCCTCAAACCAGTGGACAAGTGGAGGTAGCAAATCGAGAGCTTAAGCGTATTCTAGAGAAAACTGTAGAATCAAACAAGAATGATTGGGCATTAAAAGTAGACGATGCTTTATGGGCCTATAGAACCGCTTTTAAAACTCTCATAGGAACATCCCCATACAGACTTGTCTACGAAAAAAGTTGTCATCTACCATTTGAATTAGAGCACAAAGCTTTTTGGGACATAAAATTCTTAAAATATGATCTTAAACTTGCAGGTGAGAAAAGAATGATGCAGTTGAACGAGCTAGATGAGTGGCGAGCTAATGCCTACGAGAACTCACGCCTATATAAGGAGGAAACAAAGTGACACCATGATACATGTTTAAAGTATCCAAAGCAATTCGAAGTAGGAGATCTAGTTCTACTATACAATTCAAGGCTTAAATTATTTCCTGGAAAGCTGAAATCAAGATGGTCAGGTCAATTCATAATCAAAACTATTTTTCCCTATGGCACAATCGAGGTAACTCATCCGACTTATGGCACATTCAAGGTAAACGGTCAACGACTGAAAATTTATAATGGTGAGGATTTTAGGGATATGAGAGAGGAGCTTCAACTCCGTGAACCTTCATTCAGGAATGAAAATAGGGTAAGTCTTGCTTAAAACTTTAAACGAGCGCTTCTCAGGAGGCAACTCGAGCACTAATCTCACTAACATCCATATTTTTCGTTTTAGCATCTAACTAAGAACTAACCAATTTAACAGACGCGTGATTTCTCATCCGCACGGCCTTGCACACGGGCGTAGCCGTGGCCGTATGGAAACCAGGGGAAGAAACATATGCGTGGCGGAGGCCATGCGAGCCAAAGAAGAATAACTTTTCCCCAACACGGGCTACGATAAAAGGGCCACGGCCGTGTGATGCAGCCGTGGTCAATACTGAGTAAATGACATGGGCGTGTGGCACGCCCGTGCCTCAAAGCCATGGTCGACACTGAGTAAATGACACAGGCGTGTGCCTCAAGGCCGGGGTCGACATTGTAACAACCCTATTTTGACCCTAATCTAAAATAGTGGTTTCGGGACCACAAATCCGAGTCGATAGAATATTTATATATTAAATTTGGTGTTTATGATTTATGAGTGTGCATGTGCAAAAATTTTCGTGAATTAATTTGACCGTTTATGTATTCAATTTAACGAAAAGGGCTAAATTGCGTAAGTTGCAAAAGTAGCCGTTTATTAAGTTAGGTGGCTAAATTGAGTTGTCTTCTTTTACATGAGTATTAAAGTTGCAATTTGACCCTTTTATAATGATAATGGACGGCAAAGTGCTTTTATAATGCCTTATTATATTTGTTTTTATATGTTAAGTTATATATATAATATATTATAAACTAATTATAATAAAAACATAAAAGAAACCAAGGTTGCATGTTATTTTATTTTCTTTCTTTCCTTGACTGAAACTAAAAGAGAGAAGAAGATAAAAACTTCAAGAGGTTTCGGTTATATTCAAGCTTGATTAAGGTAAGAGATTAGCTCGGTTTTAGATAATTTTTACATTTTTGAGATCGTTGCTTCGAATACTATCCGACCCATGTTAGAATTTTTGATATTAATGCAATTGTGATGTTCGGCCATTGATGAGAATTGGTATTTTGTGTTGTTTGATGAATATATATTAAAGATATGTTTTAGATTAACATGTTTTGTATTGGAAATTTTGATGATTTTGAGTAATTAGGATTAAATTGTGAAAATTGTAATTTGAAGGGTCAAAATGTGAAATAAATGAAATGTATGAGTTTGTATAATAGCTATGAATATTCGGCCCTAAAGGAGAATGTTCAAATTTTGCATATTTTGTGTTTTATGCAATAGGGACTAAATTGTAAAAATTGTAAATGTTAGGGGTAAAAGTGTAATATGCTAGATTATGTGTTTTTGGACTAAATTAAATGAAAATATGTTGAATGAGCTTAATTTGAAACTGATTTAGATCAATAACCAAAAAGATCGGGATTGGATCGGGGAAAGGAAAAGATAATCGAATAGTCGAAAAACCAAATCTGTCGATTTCTGAGGTAAGTTTTTAAGGAATTGGAAAGAGTTGAATTTTAGCCTATATTAATGTGCATATGTTGAATGATAGTAAGTATGTTTAATTTCAAGTTTCCGAATATGTTATTGAATTTTAAAATGTATTGGCCGAATGTAAAGTTGGTATTTATATGTATAACTATAAGCCTTGATCATTTGAGATGGATGATTTTATATGTGAAAATGAAAGGAGAAGTGATTATATTCGAATAGGTGGATATATGTGTATATGTATATTGAAGATTGCCGAATGTGATGGTATTGAGATGGAGGAATGAGTTGTTTTTAACATGTGCATTTGATTGTGTATAGATGTGAATGAAAATGAAATCATATGTGTTTATATGACTGAGTAAAAGATCAGTTAAGGGGCACTATGTGTGCGAGTTTTAATACCAGCACTGTGTG
Source organism: Gossypium australe (assembly GCA_005393395.2). Lineage (NCBI taxonomy): Eukaryota > Viridiplantae > Streptophyta > Magnoliopsida > Malvales > Malvaceae > Gossypium > Gossypium australe. Next base: position 124,570,545 of record CM016616.1, read on the forward strand.
TGCGAAATCGATTGTCTGGCACAAATTGTGTGGAAAATAATAAGTAATGGCACTAAGTGTGCGATACATTACTGTTAAATGGCACTGTTTGTGCGGAATAATAAATAATGGCACTAAGTGTGCGATACATTACTATTAAGGGGCACTATGTGTGCTCTTTCTCAAGTAATGACACTAAGTGTGCGATACGTTACGTAATTTGCACTATGTGTGCAGGATTACAGAGACTTCGGGGACATAAACTGATGAAGGGAGATAAACGAGAAGTGATACATGAGTAAGTGTTGCATGATAGCTTAATAACCAGGTACTAGTGAGGTAAGTTACTTTTGTTACGAAAATATAGAAATGAGATTTGAATGTTAAACTTTGAGCTTATTCGAAATGGATAAATAGTAATTGAGTATTCGGTTTTGAGATCTATTAGATATGGTGGTTGTTGAATAGTGACAAGTTATGCATATTTGTACTTATGAATTCGTTATTGATCATATTGGATTAATTAAATTGTTTATTGATTAATTGTATAATTTTTACCATTGCTTAAAACTTACTAAGCTATATTAGCTTATCGTATGTGTTTTTGTTTGACTATTGTATAGATCTTGAAGGCTAGCTCGTGCTTGGGGATCTTCGTCAAAGTCATTCGTACTATCATCTATCTTCGGTATTCTATAAGTTTTACCCCTTTTGAAACATATGGCATGTATAGGCAATATTTCTTAGGTTGAGTTCGAATGATATTTATATATATGTATATGCCATGCGAAAATGGCTATGCTTTTATGTTTGAGTTGGTTTGATCATGTTTAAACATGGAATTATTATTTGAGTATATTAGTATATTTATTAAAAGCCTAGTTTGAAAGTTATTTCATAATATGTTATATGAGAATTTTTTTGAGCTCATAAAATTGGTTGATTATGGTATAAGACATTGGGTTGATAAAAATGTTTGTGGCATAATTATTTGAATGTGCCAAAGTGACTATACATGAATGGAATAGGTCACATTTTTGTGTATGTGATTATCAAAGGTGATATATTAATGAGCAATTTAATGTGTACTTATTTGTAGATATTCGACCATGATTTATTTTAGTTGGAGCTTAGATTCTCCCTTGAGATATATATTATATTCGGCCATGTGTTATATATGGTTAAGTCATAGATGTAATATCTTGTTAAGATGTACATATTATGGAAGATATATATATATATATAATGAACATAGCCGAATGTGATAAGAAATTTTTGAGATAAATAAGTTGGATTGATATTTTTATTTATTTATGGTATATTTGATTGTGAGATGAGTAGATAGGACAATGATATAATTGTAAGTGATATTGAAATGATCGAAAGTAATGTATATGTTCAGGATTGATAAATGTTTGAATGTATGGATGATAATAGCAATAGAATGAATGAATAAGTGCACTATATCTATTCGGCCTTTACTTTTAAATGACCTAGTGACTAGTGATTTTGCTATTTGAATGGAATTGGTTTTAAAAGATGCTAGTGATAATGTTTGGTGGTAAGTTATTTGTTTATAATAGTATGTTTTGATTATGTATTAATTATTGTAATAAGATTCATTTGAGTGTGGGGACTTGTGATTGGATAAGTAATGCCTCGTAAGCCTAATCCGGCGACGGACATAGGTTAGGGGTGTTACAACACTGATTAAAGAACACGGGTGTATGACCATCTACACGGGCGTGGGAGAAGCGAACGAAACAATACACGACCGTACGATTCGGCCGTGTCATACAATACGCCCATGGGACACGGGCGTGGGACAAGGCTCAGACGCGCCCAAAATTTAAATTCACGAATGACACGGGCCAAATAAAGACCCCACGGGCGTGGCCACTAGCCTTGTACCCTACTTCTTATTTAAACCCCCCACTATTCAGTTTCTTCCCAAAAACTTTTTACCTCCTTAAAAACCCTAGCCGTTCCCCACTTTCCTTACTCAGTCCAGCCACCACCGTCGACACCCTCTCCTTTCTCCTTTCGTTTCTTCCTTTCCTTCTTCAGAGCATGTAGCCCACGCCCGTGTGAGGTCGACATGCCCGCGCGACACCACCACGACCGTGCGCCCCCTCCCACCACCTCACCATCGATCACCATTGTTTTACTCTTTATTTTCATTTATCTAGTATTTTCGCATTTTTAGAATTTCTTTCATGAACTCTGTGAATTTCTATTCTAATTATTTTATATATATTTGTACTCTTGAATTCTTATTGCTAACTATTCTGTTATTTCTAATTGTTAGACAAGTCACTTTATTATTGATTAGCTGATTTTTCTTTTAGTCATCAATATTGATTTCTCACTATTCATTAGACTTATGTGCTCTTAGTTTTCAGTAGTAGGATTATAAAAAACAAATCATTTGTCTTGGATTTTTGTAACAGCCCAATTTAGGGCCCAGCTGGAATAGTGGTGCGAGACCACAAATCCGAGTTAGTAAAATGAGTTTTTAAGGTATTTGAGATGTTTGCAAGATGATATGAAAGTTTCATGTATAAATTTTATGGAAATTTCCATTAAAGGGTCCATTAGGACTAAATTGCAAAAGTTGCAAAATATGAGTTTCTAGAAGATTTTTGTATTAAATAGCTTTAGAATATTAATTAGAAGTCCTTAAATAGTAATTTTCCCAAATTATAAATTTTTGACAAAAATGGGCATGAGTTAGTAAATGGTGAATTTTTAAAAGAGAAGGGCATTTTGGTCATTTATCAATTAAATGATTAAAATGGGAAAAAGATGAAAAAAAAATCTTATTCATCTTCTTCCTTGCGCCGAAAATTGGAGGGACTCCATAGCTAGGGTTCTTCAAATTTTTGAAGCTTGCTAGTAAGTGCATCCTAGCCCCGTTTTTAATATTCTTCGTATTATGAATTAGCTATTTTTAGCTATAAAATAAGCTAAGATGCATGTTCAAAAATCTACCCATGTATGACATGTTTGTAAAATGATGTTTTATGGAAGATTATGATAGTTTGATGTTAGATAAACATCTTTTCCTTAGTGAATTTCATGAAAAATGATAGTATGGACTAATTTATAATAGTTATGAAATTGGTCATACATACTAGAAATAGTGAGAATTGATGATTGTTGTAGTAGAGAAAATGAATCAACTAAGCATGACGTTTAAGAAAGTTGAATGAAAACCATTTTACGAGCCTAGGGGCAAAAATGTAATTATGAGAAAGTTTAGGGCCAAAATAGTAATTTTTGCCAAAGTATATGTTAAGAGTCAATTTAGTCAATGTGAGTATTAAATGATCTAAATTATTATTATAGATCAAGAAAAAACGAAGCCCGGATCGAAACCGAGGCAAGAACAAAGTCGAGGACTAAATTGCATATCTACATACATTTTGTATATTGAGGTAAGTTTGATTACTATCAGTGAATTGCTTAGTATAATGTACATTATTACCATAGAAATGCTTAATGCTATGTTAAATAAAGAAATCAATGAGATTAAGCATGAGAAAGTCCAGATTGAAGTTGAGTTACTTAGGATACTCGATCTACCACATGAGATAAGAAAGTCCGTATAAGACCAAGCCAAGGCATGGCATCGGCAATCAAGCAAAGTTATCATGTAAGTCTAAGACAATTCTTGGCATTGAAGAGTTATTATGAGATGAAGACCCATGTAAGCCCAAGCCAAGGCATGGCATTGGTGAGTCTCCAAGCAAAGATATCATGTAAGTCCAAGACAAGTCTTGGCATTGAAAAGCTATCATGAGTTAGAGATCCTATGTAAGTCCAAGCTAATGCATGGCATTGGTGAGTAACAAGGAAGATTTCAAGTAAGTCCAAGCCAAGGCTTGACATTGACCAAATCATGAGTAAAGATACCAAATAAGACCATGTCAAGACATGGCAATGGTAAGTTCCTAAGGGAACACACAAGGAAGACTTTGAGTAAGCCCATCTCAAGACATGGCATCGATACCAAGATTAGAGATCCATGTAAGACCATATCTAGGATATGGCTTTGGCATCGAGTTATCTGTGGGATGAGATTTAGTATCCTTGGTTATTCATAGAAATTCATCGGGCAAATTAGTAAAGCTTAAATGAGATAGCAAGAAAATTAAGTAAGCAAAGCTATTATCAAGTTGGAAATGAGTATTATTCATGTTATGAATGATAAAGATTATGATTATTATAGTAAAGTATGTTGATCTATGTGATCAAGTGATACAGGTACTTTGTTTACCTCACGAGCATGAGACTAGTAAGTATCATGAGATATGTAAGAATCAGTAAGAGTAAGTAAGCTTAAATAGTTGAAATTACGATGCCATTGTTTATGCCAATTGGTTTATGTTAAACAAGTATGATGTTATGTGAATTATATGCAAACTTACTAAGCTAAATGCTTACGTCTTTTATTCTTTCTTTCCATGTAGTTCCGCCAAGCTAATCTCGTGGATCATCGTCATCGGAGCTCGGAGCACACTATCAATCACTATTTTGGTATAGCCAAGATGTTTATATTAAGTATGGCATGTATAGGAACCTTTCATTTTGAGAGTAGTATGGGCTATCAAGTTTATTATTCTTTTGTATATGGCTAAGTGGTTGGCCAAGATTGGCTAAGTATGTATGTTTATCGATATCAATGAAGCATGTAGTTTTGTTCATGAAAGATGTGGTAATTTGAGTTGTTGGTTTGAATATGAGATTGATCTTGATTTTAGGGTGGCAATTGGCTTGGTAAATAGCCTTCAAGTGCCCACACGGATAGACACACGGGCGTGTGTCTAGGCCGTGCATCCCCTGCACCTTAGTACTTTAAGTTAGATTAAACGGACTAATCCCACGGCCGTGTGTGACACACGGTCTAAGTCCACGGCGTGTCAAGGCTGTGTGAATATAGTCAGTGTCGACCACGGTTGGAAGACATGGGCGTGTCTTAGGGGTACACGGGCATGTCCCAAGCCACATGGGTGTGTGACCCCTGTTTTAAGGAAAAGTTTTTGATTGAATTCTGAAAGTTTCCAGATATTTGTTTAAGGCCTCGTTGGCCTATGAGATGTAGGAGCTGTTTAAGAAAGAGAAGTTTTTTTTTTAATTCGGAATGAAATTTTATAGCCCGTAAATACAAGTTTAAGCAAGTTCAAGCATAGTAATGTCCCGTATCCGGTCTTAGCCTCGGACTCGGGTATGGGGTGTTACAATTATAATAGAATAATACATGTTTTGGATGGCAATAATATGTGATTTATTGAGAATTTTGTACATTTTCAGGTACATAATGACTCCCCCACGTTGGAAAAAGACCGCTGTCCCCACCGCTAAAAAGCAAAAGGGACCCAGTGCGACCTCCTTGAGCGCCTCCGCCGAAGTGCGCCATCCATTCCTATGGTTTCCTCCAGGATCCTAGGAGGACCTTTTTCAGATACTTCGCGTGCGACCTCTCAGCGTGGGGAGGTGCATTGATTGGACCGCTTTGGAACAGGTCCAATTAGCAGACAACGTACGGGCCCTCCTGACTACCGACCCATGGGGGCAATTCTTCGAGATCATCGAGCCCACATACCTAGAGCTAACTTTGGAGCTCTGCTCCATATTTCACCTTCAAATGGTGATGACGTACCACGATGACCCCGGCACAATCCAATTCTGTCTCGGAGGCATTGTATGTGAATTGAGTGTCCCACAGTTTGGGGCCGCGTTAGGACTCTACACTGACGAATTCATGGAGGATAATAATATCGAGGACCTCTACCGCCACATCCATAAATCCCGCTCTGCTTGTTGGAACAACATAGCCCGGCTCGGCCACCTACGACCCCAGTCGCTCCAAGGCGACAGCTCTCGCCCCATCCCTGAGGTACTTACACACCATCTTAGCTTATACACTGGCAGGTAGGCGAGAGAGCACCAGCGTCGTCAACACTCACGACGCCTACTTCCTATGGTGCATGGCGAACGGGCACGTCTTCGACTTAGCCTACATCATAGCTCGCGCCATTCAACATCAGACGGAGCAGCATAGATGAGGGGTCATCTACATGGGTCCCTACATCACACGTCTGGCTCGATATTTTGGGCTCCTTAACACCACCGCTCAGTCATCCTCACTCACCCTAGTAGGACAGATGTCCCCACAGGGCATCCAGAAGATGCTCCACATGAGGCTGATTACTCACCGCCGTGGGTTCGATCCTCCCCAGTATAGGCTATCACAAGCCACCAACGACCCAAGAGACATTACTGATGATGTCCCTCCACAGCACGAGGAGCCACGCTCGGCACTACACCCCCCTCGCCGACCAGTTCATGCGGCTGCTTCACTTTTAGACATCTCTGAATGCCTCACTCGATTCGAGCATTACTGTACTCAACAATTTAATGACACCGCTCGACGATTTAACAACATCAAGGCGACTCTTCAGCAGATTTGTCATCACTTTCACATACTGCCGCCTCCACCACCTCGCGATACAGCCGATGATGAGGACCTTTGAGTCCCTCTATTTTTATTTTTATTTTTATTTTTATTTTTATTTTTATTTTTATTTCTATTTTCACTTTTATTTTCATTTGATAGTTCAAATCTTTACCTTTCTTGTTTAAAACTTTTATTAGTATAGTTCGATTTCTTTTATCTCTGGCTATCAAATTCGCGAGTAAATATAACAACATCCACTAATAGAACCCTCTAAAAATTTACTGATGACTTCGCAATTTACAAAGGTTCAAGGTGCCACTAAATGAACAAACACACCACCGGAGTATTCTCCCCCCACCTTCACCTCTGCCTAGTTATCATGTTCATCATTGGATATGTTCTAAGGATTTTATCCATAATTCAGGAAGTTTCACCTCTCTCCCTCTCTTATGATTTCTTACTATATTGTCATTATCCATCTTTGTACATTGAGGACAATGTACATCTTAAGTGTGGGGAGGTTATTGATTTCATTACCAGAAAATCCATGAATTATATCTTGTTCTTAAAGTAATTTTCTCATATTACTAATTAAAATAAGATTTCCATTGATTTATGGTTTTCATTGATATGTTTCGGGTTAAGTTATAAGTAATTGTGCATTGATGATTTAAATTTAAGATATTAGAGAATCAAGCATGATAAGTCTATTTTCCATAATTAAAATTTTTAGGTTGTTTCCCTAATCTTAAATATTACTTTGAAGTTTGAAATTTGCAAGGTTGAAATCAAAAAACCATAATTTTTGTGAGTCTTTGAGCCTTTTAGAGCATATATTTTTCTTGCTCACTTTATTGATTATGAGTGTGTCAACATTGATCTATTATTTCTAGAACTTGCTTCGATTATACATGTCGAGACCACATTCTTGATTTGATATACCAAGATGATAAAGGCACCTAGGTTCTAACCCACTTACTCCATAAAAAGCCTACCTTCATAATTAACCCCTAGTGAACCCCTTTGATCCTAATAAACCGTTTTTCTTGACTCACCCAGTAATATTAACCCTAAAACCAAATTTTTACTTCCCCTAATCTTTTGACATCACTTTTGTCGAGAATTGAGTTGATCAGTTGCCTAACTATGACTTTTATTTCAGTGGTTAAAAAAAGTATATTCATTATTAGTTCTATGTTCTATGAGCTTAAACAGTTAAATTCACATCTTTAGAAGAAGCTCGTGTTATTAAATGTAATGATTTAGTAGTAGTTAGGTAATTTGTCTATTCAATCTCGATTCTAACCTTCTAATTCAGCCTATATCCACACCTTTAACCCAAGCCCCATTACAACCCTTTAAAGACCTTTTTATTTGTGTATCATCTCATTTTATAGTGGTGGAGATTTGATTTTCATGCAAGCCTATGGGATTAACTCTTCATGTTTGACTTTTGAGTGCTTAATTTGAACCTTAAACAGCTTGAATGATTTGAGTGGATCTTTAGTGAGGATGTCAATTCTTGTCGGTTTTAAATTAGAGGTAATGATTTAAGTGTGGGGGAACACCTATGTTTTCGTGCTATAAAAATTTTATGACTTAGATTGTTTGAATCTTTATGACTCTTTTAGTTCAAATTATCAATGTATGAATTATCTATGAATTACAATAAAACATTATTGATAAGGATTATGAATCAGGGAAGTCAATTTTAATTGTGAGTTAAGAATTTTTCTTGAGGACAAGCAAAAGCTTAAGTGTGGGGGTATTTGATAAACCATAATTTACACATCTTTTAACCCCATGGTTGGCCTAATTTTGGATGAATTCCTATTGAATTTGATGAATTTGATGCTCCTAATCTCTTAATTTCATGTTTTACACTCAGGAGAGCTTAGGGAATTGAAAAGAACGAGAAACGGGCCAAAAAAGGGACAAAATGGGCCTACACGGCCTGGACCACTGCATACGGGCAGATCGCACGGCCGTGTGTGGCAACCAGATCAAACACGACCTGGGCTATCGACCACGGGCGTGTCACACAGGCGTGTCCCTACCAAAATAAGGATGAATTCTATTCGGAATAGGATACTTATGGGCCAAGAAAGGCATCTCGAAGCCTATATAAACACCCTAGGAGGCAACCTAAAAGGGGAGTACGAGAGGACGTCGAATAGATGCCGATTAGAAGGAGAAAATACTCCAAGACAGCCGTCGGGAACAGCTTAGAATAAGGATCTCCATCAAGACTGAGGATCTCCCATCAATTTCTTTAAAAGTTTTTTTGGGTTTTCTTATGTTTTGTTGTTTTTCCTCTTTTATGATGTTTCCCTATTTTAGTATGAATTAAATCTCTCAAATACCTGAGGGGATGAAACCTAAGACAGATCTTATTATTATTTGATTTATGAGATAAATACTTGTGCTTATTCTTAATTGTGAGTTCTTATTCTTGTTTGATAATTTAGGTTATTATTTCAAGTCTAATGTGCTTATTTAGTGGAGCAAGAGTCCCTGTCTAAGAGTAGATCAACACAATTAAGCGGAGTTGATTGCAACCCTAGAAATAGGGCGACAAAAATCTGTCGGATTAGGGTCAAACCTAATAAGGGAATCCATAGATCGAGTTAATGCAACAACAGGGGTTTTAATTAGAAAGAGATTTCAATTAATCAACCTAGAGTTAGTTGTTAGTAGCCTCGAAAGAGGTATTAATATAAATCAGGGATTTCTACGAATTAAGCCAAGTGAATAAACCGTATGAATCAAAAGTAATAAGTGAAGTCTAGGTGGATTTTCCTTAGGTATTGCCTATCTCATATAAGTTGTCCAAAAGTATTTTCCCCAATTCGATCTCTGTCGCTTTCATATTTGGTTAAATTAGTAGTTAATTTTAGATTAAAAACCAAATTCCCTTAATTATTAGTCTAGATAATAAAAAGATAGTTAATACTAGTACTCTTGGTCCTTGAGGATACGATATTTCAGGCTCACCACAGCTATACTACTGTTCGATAGGTGCACTTGCCTTTGTCGAAATAATAGTTAGTTTCGAGCTCCATCATCTATCATGAAATAATGACAACCTAAATCTCAAGTACTTGGATTACTTACTCATACTTATCCTTACTCATCACGTGTAATATAACAATTTCATACTTGTAATGTGTGTGCCATCCATACCCTTACACTCTAAGTATAAATAAAAATTTTTATTGTATTTTCAGCCTTTAATTCAAATTTTACCTACCCTAGTCTTTCACCCTCTTCCTTTCCTCTTTTCTCTTCAATTTTCTTGCTTTCTCCCATTGTTGTCATGGCCAACACCTCCCATTTTACCATCTCTTTCTTCTTATTTTTGCATCAAGATTGTGCACCATCTCCTTTACTCTATTTATTCCATTTATCATCATCTAAATCAGCCCAAATATAAAATCTTGAACCCCAAGATCTATCCCGAACATTGCCAAGAAAGTGTCATTGCCATTTCTCTCAACTAGCTTGGGTAAGATCTCTTTTCTCTTCAATTTCTTGATTAACCTTGTAAATTAAAAACCAAAATTTATAGATCTGGAATTTTTGGGATTTTAAATTATTTCAAAGTTATTTTTCTATATTTTAATGAGATCTCAAACTGTTTTAAAATCCAGCCCCCAATTTTGGCCACCGTGGGTGGTGCTGTGTGTGCCAATGTGCAAGAAATGGGGTTGTTTTATTTCTTGGGCCTTGCCCATATTTTTACAACATTAAATTGTGTTCTTGAACCCTCCTAATCAGCCTTTAATCACATTTATATGAGGGATAGACTTTCTTGATCAATTAGCCAATCGGATCCCATAAATCGTAAAGCGTAAGTGCAATTAATGATAACTAGTTTGTTATTTCGACATAGTTGTTGGGTAAAGGTTATGAATTGATTAAATCAAGAAATTTAATCATTAATTGTCTAATTATTTTATAGTATATTATTGAATTAGGTGCTGACCCAACCACTACAAATCATTCGTAAAGGCAAAGAACGATTGTACATACAGTTCGCATCGATATTTGTATGGAATCTAACTAGTTTGGATTCATAAAATAGTTATAATTTCAATGATTGGTTTAAACTCATAAGTAGGTGTTTGGGGGCTGGTTTAATGGCAAATTGATTGAATTTATACTAAATTTTGGTTTAGGTTCGTTTAAGGAATTATTAAGGAAAATTGGAAGATTCAGTAGTGTGCTGCGAGGAAGCGAAAAAGAAGGTGTGGGTCCTAAACTCATAAAATTTTTTGAAAATGTTAAATATCATGTTATATTTGGTAAATTAGCTTGATGATTGGATTGGCTTAATAGCCAAATTATTGATTTTACGAGTAGCCGAGCCAGGTATTTTTCGAGCCTTAAAAGATTTACATGTTGGCAAACTTGTTAGTTTGATAGTATGAATGTTCAATTGAGTTTGTAATTGCATATTTGAGTTATGAGATATGAGAATGTTTGATTGAATGATATAATGTGTTGAGATATTAAGCTTATGTATGATTTAAACGCATGAGATATTTGTTAAATTGTGTACTGAAAAGGGTGTTGTTTATGCACAACAAAAATACGTAAAGTATGTGAAATTGAACAATATTGATTGATACCAACACAATGGTAATTTGAAAGATTGGAACACTAAATCCATTTACTAAAAGTGTGTGATTATTGAGGACATGCTGAGCATGTCAAATGAATGTTAAAAGTATTGAGATATGATTATGTATGAGATTGTGTGACATATTGCATATGCATTAGGTTGAAATTTTGTGGTTGATGGAGGAGTTCTGTGGAGTATCGGGGGCATATTAAGTCCGCATTATTTGTAGTTAGTGCACTGCACCTGGAGTACAGAGGGGAATGGAGATTTATCGCATTTTTTTGGCAACTTTTCTGCATTTTTATTGGCATAATTTTTTGCATATTGCTATTGGTGGTTTTAACCACAACGGGCTTAAGTCCATAATGTTTAGGAGTTCGGATGACGGGTTTTGGGGAACCTGTGATGTGTAGCGGACAGTATGGGTAGGAAACTTTTTGCGTTGCATCATGCTCATGACGTACTCAAATGTTTTTTATTTATGATATGTGTTGTATTATTTTCTATTGAATTATGTCAAAATTAATGATTGATACTCGAATGAATGATGTCCCATGCTCATACACCGTTTGACATCAATTTGATAATGTTTATGTAATAATATGAAATTCCTAATATGGTTATGTGTTCTTTTGTTAATGCTAATATGTTTCGATGTATTTGATATTTATGTCTATTTAAACAATTGTTCAGCTCACACTAAGCTTTTCATAAGCTCACCCCCAATAGTACATCAACTCATACCATTAAGGCATATAAACTCATATTAAACTCATACCATCAAGGCATCAAACATACCAAAAGTACATCAACCAAAATGACATATACATGCCAAATTAACCAACATTCAACTAAACATTGAACATAAGTCCACCTATACATGCCATTATTGTAATAGCCCAAATTTCAGCGATGTAGGAAATAGTGGTTCGAGACCACCAAATCCGACAAATGAACTCGTAGATTATATTATTTAATATTTACGAGCCAAATGTAGCTTTTAAAAGATTTTTGAAATAGTAAATTGTGTTTTATAAAGATTTATTTGGTCAAGAAATTGAGAAAAAGAGGTATCGAGATGTCGGTGTTACAAACCGAGTCATAAATATTTTTATGAATCTTTACGGAATGTCAATAAGGTAGTATTAAAATTTCGTTAGAAAATTTTGACGTTTGGGTGGTTAATTAAATAAAAAGGACTAAATTGAAAAAGGTGTAAAAGTTACTAGAAGGATTAAATAGCTTAATTGTCAAATGAGGAAGAACTTAAAGTGAAAATAAGCCCAATGGAGATATTTTGGGTGGCAATAGCTGAGAAAAATCAGGAAATGGGTGAAATAAGGGCAAAATTGGAAAGTTGTCAAAATTAATTAAATAAAAATGGACCAAATTGTAATATCTAGAATTCACTTCATTTCTCTTCATTTTCATCAGCTGAAAAACAGCCATGGAAGAGGGTTCAAGCTGGTTTTCATTCTCTAGCTTCATGTAAGTTTAGTTCTTGCTTTCTCCTTGAAATTTTTAAGTTTTTGGACTTTTACAATTTGGTCCAACTTACTATGTCATTAGTTTTTGATTCTATGGCTAATTTTTAAAGTTTATATGGATGAATGCTGGAAGCATATGATATAGATTTTAAGCTTTAATTTTGATATATGATGATTTTATCAAGTAAAATTGATGGAAATTGGTTTTAAGACCCAATTGTAAAAGAGTTTGGAATTAAGGTTTAATGCTAAAGTTTTGATTTTCAAGGGTTAGAAAGTAGTTTAAAATGATATAATAAGTTATTAATTGAGAAAAATTAGCCCAATTGAGGGGTTAATTGGACAATGACTGAATTGCATGAATTGTGAAATTTGGGGCAAAATGGAAATCAACACTTTGCACTAAAACAGTTTTGGACAGTAGCAGTAGTCTAATTTTGAAAAATCACCAAAAATTGTATAAATAAAATTAGAAGATGAATAAAATATGGAATTAAATATTATTGAGTCTAGTTTCTTATAGAAGAAATGGTGTAAGAAATGGAATTGTAATTCATGAGATATAGTAGGTTTTGTTAGACAAGGTCAAAATGATTTTGGGTTCCCCTGTTCTAACTTTGGAAAATCATCAAAAAATTGGAGAAAAATAATTATGGGTTATAATTTATATTTTTAAAATCATTAATTAGTCTATTTTTAAAATAAACAAATGGTAACATTATCCAAATTCTGTACGATGAGATAATTAATTTTTAGTGAAGAGGGGTCGGAACTGTTGGACAGCGGAACATGGGTGACTTTAAAGAATAAACTATACTTATTGGCTAAACATAAAATTCTTAAATTTTATGGTAAGAAGATATGTGAGTCTAGTTTCAGGGAAAATTAGCGGATCTTAATTTGAAGTCTGTAGCTCAAGTTAAAAATAATTTAGTGACTATGACACGGATGAATAGCTTGAATATTCACATAAATAAATAGTGAAAAATTATAGATAATGTTACTTACAAATGTGTTATTTATACTAAGGATGTGGAATGGAGAGGAGGAGAAGAAAAATATATGAATAACTTATGTATAAATTGATCACATGCCCGATTATAATTGATAAACGTTGAATTCGAAATGATATAATGTTTTATTTCAAATATTTATTATGAAACTAAGATTAACGTTATGGTATAAAAATCGAATTGTAAGTTCGTGTAACTTGAATTATATTCTTAAATGCTTGAAATATATTTTTATTTATGTGAATATGATTTGGATGTTTATTGTATGATAATTGGTGAAAATTTGATATTCTTGATAAAAAGGGAAAATAAATCCCGGTTGAATGAAAGGAAAGTTCCATGGCTCTCTGAAAAGGAATTGACGATAAAAAGGATCTAGCCCGGACGGGTGATCCTATCCTGATATAGCCCTCCCGAAGAATATGTGGAAAATGGATTTAGCCCGGACGAGTAATCCGAATTAGGGTCTGAATTTAGCTTGGACTGGTAATTCAAATCCAAGCTCATTAGAGTAATTGTCGTTGCAAGGGATTTAGCCTGGACTGGTAATCCCGCTGTAAGGATAAGGTTCGCGGGACTGTGCTCTCTGAAATGGAAATGTGCGCACATGAATATGAATTAACGGACCCGGATTTGTACACTAAAGTGTACCCATGAAATCCATCGAAATTCTGAGAAATTTAACGGGATAAATATGGAAAAATAATAAGGGAATGGAAATCATAGTATTGATGAGCTCATCAATCATGGTATATATTATGTGATATAAGGAAATACGAGTTGATGAGACATGAACATTGAACTTGGTTGATGAATGAGTTCATTTGTGATTATATATTTGTACACCCTTGAGTGTATTATCCGTATGAATTGGTATTCCATATGAGTTAATGAGAAAAGTTCTAATATGAAATAATCTGAATTCTAAATGAAATATTATGAAAACATATTTGAAATACATTGGTATGTCTTGTATATGTTATTTGGGTTCATAATGTGGAAAGTAAATGTATGTGGAAATATGAGATGATGATACATGTACATAGAATTTATTGGTGGATACATACATCCAAATTTATATGATAGATTTTAGTGAACATTGAAATTGGGCTCAATAAGTGATTTGTCAATTTAAATTGTGATTGGCAGGAAGAGTTAGTGAATTGCATGTTTATGAATTGTTACACGTATTTGTCAAAATACGAGGAAATGATGGTAATTGATACATGGAAATATGAGACTATGATATATATATATATATATATATATAAACATGGCATATGTTTGATAAATGTGTTCATTCGTAATTATAGAATTGTGCACCTTAAGTGCACTATATGTGTAAAGATGATGTTGCAAATAATTTGATAAGTAAAACTCCAATATGAAGTAGTTTGAAACCAAGACAAATTGTTATAAAAATATAAAAGAAATATAGAGGTATGATTGTTATATGTTATATGAATATAATGTGAAAAAGTATAAGTACAAGAGAAATTTAATGAGAATTGAGCCCATATACGTTTCTTGTTAATTATATGAAGTGTGCGACTAACAAATGGTATTAAGTATAAGGCCCGATTGAATATCTTAAATTGATTTTTGTATGTATTAAATGTGGGTGAAGAATAAGGATTAAATGAGTGAGAAATATGGTTTGGAAAATAGCCTTATTTGTGAAAATTAACTTTACCACAAGGCCTAGCAACACGGGCGTGTACTAAGGCCGTGTGACCCGAGTTCCTTCATAGATACAAGTTAGAGAGTTACACGCCTCAGAGACACGGCCATGCCACACGGGAGTGTCCCCAGTCACACGGGCATTGGACCTTTGTAAATGAAATAAAATTTGGGATTTTGCGAAAAATTTCATACGATTCTGATTTAGTCTCAACACGATCCTAATGCATGATTTGGACCTTGAGGGTCCGTTAAAGAAACTTTTATAATCAATTTCGGTATTTGAGCGATAAATGGTTTAAATTGTCTGTAAGTGTTCCGTATTCCTCGGTAATGCCACGTACTTTATTCCAGCAACGGATACGGGTAGGGGGTGTTACAGTTATAACCTTAGCCAAAACATCAAAAACTACCGATATGATTGTTGGATAGTGTGATAGATCTCCGACGAGCTTCCAAACCAATCGAGCTTCCGATAACTATAAAACATATGAAAGAAAACTACGTAAGCATTTAATGCTTCGTAAGTTCGTAAAACATGAACATAACTTACCATTTTAATGCATAACCTTAAAATTAAACATGATACAATCCAACCAAAATCTTGGCACAAGCCTAAGCATCATCTACAACTAATGTTAGTGCATCATTTCACAATTCACTTGATTTAAAATAAGGTAATTCATTATACATGAACAACATCACATGAAATCATCATTTTCATGAACATACATATACTTTCATTAACATTTCCTTTCTGATCCTATAACACCCCTTACCCGTATCCGACGCTAGTATAGGGTACGAGGTGTTATGTAACACCCCAAACCCGGCCTAGACGTTACGACCGGATCTGGCATGTCACATGAAAGGAATGTCTAAAAAAAACTGTGCGTTCGTTAAAAAGTTCATATTCTTTTTGAAACTCCGCGTTTTGTGGTTTGTTTATAAAAGCTGATTCATTTGAATGCCCATTTTACAAAGTTGTTATTAATTTGAATAAAATTGTATTTGTTGTGAAAATCGAGCTTAAGTAATTTTGAATAAAAATGGTTTATTATCATTTTAGGAAAATCCCATATTGAACATTTAATAATAAACAGTAACCAAATTGAAAGCTAAAACCAAATAAAATACCAAAGGCCTTATTACATAACAAAATCCCAAAATTAATAGTAAGTTTAATTAAAAGAAACGAGTTTACGGAAAAACATTGCAGGGCCACCACAAGTCTGCCTCGGCTCCCCAAATCTGCGATCTAATGATTACCTGAAACATTTAAAAAGAGGGGGTGAGTCATCGAGACTCAGCGTGTAATTCCCCTTACCACGATAACTGGGCCTAAGCCCACAGTACTATATTAGCCCAATGTCATGGCATATCAAGAATGAGTGCAATGCAATTAATCCACATGATTCCACAAATGGGCTTGGCCCCAAATCCACAAAAATCCACATACCACACATGACTATGCAAAATGAACCCCAACCCAACCTAGTGTCCTGTAACACCCCAAACCCGGCCCACGAGCCTTGACCGGATCTGGTATGTCACTGCGGAAAACGTTTGAGAAGAATTTGACTTAAAGGTGAAAACATAAAAATTTTGTTCCCTTTGGTAAAACATTGTATTTTTAAAAATTTTAAGTAAATCTATATTGTCCCAAATTATCGGATTTAAAACTTTTATATAAGTTATTATAAAATAAATTGATTCAAAAAATATTTCCCATTATTAGCTCAATAATAATATAAACTTCAAAAACCATAAATAAAGTTTCCAAATAATTTAAGTGGCCCTTATTACATCAAATAAATCCCCAAAATACTAATAATATAAAATACGTAAAGTAATTAAATCACCTTCTGCATGGCCATCTTTGTATCCACTCCAACCCGGTCCAAACTTTATGCATCACCTGCGATGTTGGTAAAAATTTGGGTGAGTCAAACAGACTCAGTGTGTAATTAGTCCACTGAATCCCACCCACATGTGGGCTTAGCCCACAACCACATATCATATCACAATTCAGATAGTAAAACAACTTACTCACATCATTTCCACAATTGGGCCTTGGCCCATATAATCACTTAATTTCACATATTGGGCTTGGCCCATTTCCACATCAGTCCACATTTCACACATTATTATGCAAAGCAAATGCACCCAACCCAGCCTAGAGTCCATCCTCTACACACCCCCGTACCTGCCGCACACACCAGGGGATTACTAAATCGCCCTCCAACCGCTACACATCTCTTTGGCAGTCATGCTGCTCAAAGCCGTGGCTTAGCCACCGATCACCTAAGTGACCCCATATATCAATATCCACGAGGTGACTCAAGATCATCCTCTATCCACGGTGATGCACACAGCTATCATCCGCCGAGATGTGGCACCTAGCCAACACCTCCCTTGATGAAGCACATAGCTAACATCAAGCGCCAATGTAGCACAAGGCTAACATCAGACCACGTACATAAATGTACACCCTGTCCTTCGATAGTCACATTCATATCCCATCCCATGCACATGCAACATACGATAATGTCATAACATAATAAAATAATGCATGTACATGTTATTCGGCATACAATCATATTCTCATTGGCATATTCACATTCTTAATAATTAACACTGACCTGCTTTCCGATATACCCCTTAAGGGTATCCATTCATAATCGCCACTGCACATATTAGCATTTACACAACACATACAATATAACATATACCCGGAAAACAGTGGTTTAATCACACACCTTACTATTAGCGAAATCCCTAGCTACTTGAATTTAACACGATCTCGGAACGTGGTTTTTCCTCCTCCCTTAATGCCGATTTGGTCTCCTACCAAATCCCGAAATACTTGCTTGCTCCTTGAGACTGTCGAAATCCTATATGCCATTGTTAGAGTCGGCTACAAGCAATAATCTAAAAGGATGGCCCTTGGCCGAATACCACTACTGCCTTACCTCGAGTAGTCGAAATCCCGAAAGACTTCCTATCCCTTAACGTTAGCCTACAGAAATCCTGATAACTCCTTCCATGAATCCGGCCATCACAAGAAAAGGGAGTTAGCCTCCCTGACTCAATAAAATAATGAGAAACAAATAGAACGACAACCCCTTACCACAATATTAGAAACCGATTAAAAGCTTGATGGAAAAAGAATGTCGACGCCTTCCTCTCTATAGGCTCTAGATAGATTCGGCCACAGAACAGAAGAGTGCATTCGGCTTCTTGAAGAGAAAAACAAGGGATTATAAATTCGGTTTAGAGAACACTAGAGAGATTCGGCTATCACAAAGAAATACTTCGGCTTTTGAAAGTAAATAGAAAAAAAGAAAAAGAATAGGTACTAACACTTTCGGCTTTTGAATGAAACTCTGAGAAGAACAGGTGAATGCTATAATAATTCGGCTATGGTTTTCAAATGGTCATGAAACATTCGGCCTCAAGAGAGCAAATGGAGAGAAGAAGAATAGCCTTAAGTGTTTTCGGCATAGAGAGAAAATGAGATGGAGAACCCAATTTTCGGCACAAAGAAAAATTAAAGAAGAAAAAGATATCAAAGATGATCACTCCCCCTTATCCCTTATCAAATTTCGGCACTCATCCCCTCTTCATGGCCGAAATTATGCCAACCAAAGAGACCCACATTCAGCCACTAAATCAGTTCCTTATCAAATCCCTAATTAATCTCCTATATTATCTCTTATCTATCCATTCAAAATAAATAAAAATAAAACTACATTTATCAACTAATCTTAGCCAAAAATTTAAAAGAAATACAAGCCTTATCTCATCCTTTTAGAAGCCTAAATGCCGTCCAACTCCTTCCCCCCTCTCTTGACGTCACATGCAAAAATAAAACCCCACTTTATGCTGCCAATAAGATTCGAACCTCCTCCCTTTTCCCTTGCTTAAGGCGTCACCTACCAAGTCCCTAAGTGGCGCATCATGCCACTTTACCAAGGCACTTTCTGTGACTTAAACTCCACCATTTATTCCTTTAAAGCCCAACTCCCTTAGCTCCCCCTTTTAGACTTAAAATCTACTATTTTTCTAAGGCACTCTTCTACCTCCTAGGGTTCTCAAAACCCCTAAAACACATCCAATCATACACTAAGCCTACTAACTCATGAATTATGCCCCAAATGCATAACCCCTAAAACCCAGATGTTACAGTTCTACCCTCCTTAAAAATAATTTCGTCCTCGAAATTACTTACTATCGAACAATCGTACATCCTAATTCACTACATTACGCTACTGCTGCGCACTCTGATCTAAAAAAAAAACTAACACATTTCTTATGCACAATCTCAAAGTTCGCATCCAAGGTTCATACACTTCACTAGCAACACAAGTACGAACTAGCTCTAAACAAGGCAGTAAAGGATATTCCAAAAATAAGGGACATACCCGTTGTCACAACTGGCGCATCTTCCTCCTCGCGACGCCTGGCTGCTTAAACCAACCTTGGTTGCCTCGCATCTGTACCTTCAGCATCTCTGTTTGGTGTTCCACGAACTCGGCCGGAACCATTCCCTCCATGATTTGGACCACGACCCCTTGTCGCCTGCTGACCACCTCTGCCCGGCTGCACATAACCTTGACCTGCTGTCCGAGCCCTATTCGGATCCTGGGGACAGTCTTTAATCAAATGAGACTTGGACTTACACCTAAAACATTCTCGATCCCGGTTCCAGCACTTGCCAACATGATACCTTCCACACCGAGCACACGGACGGTCCGGATTTCCAGTAGCTGGCTTAGAAACACGAGCAGAATTCTTAATCCTCGGTCTTTTCTGAAAGCTCTCAGACGATTCTGACTGTCCAAAACTCCTCTTATCCCGATTCCTATCCTTTTCTCTGTTTTGTCTTACAGCATCCTTAATTCCTTCGGCTACCTTAGTCTTTTCTACTAATACAGCAAACTCTCGCTCTTGTTGTGGAGCTATTAATAACCTCAGATCATCCCTTAGTCCGTCCTCAAATCGGACACATCGCTCATGCTCCGTAGCCACTACTCCTCGAGCATATCGGCTTAACCTTAGGAATTCAACCTCGTACTCCGCCACGGAATTGTTCCCTTGAACCAACCCCAGAAATGCCTTCCTCTGTGCATCTATATAATGAGTGCCAACATACTTCTTCTGATATGCCGTCTTGACATATTCCCAAGTAAGATCCTCAGCTGTGGCACCATCCCAAACTGTGAGCCACCATTGATACGCTTCATCGCGTAGCAGCGCCACCATTCCTTTCAGTTTCTCCTCAGGGGTCAGATCCAACTCATCCATAATTCGTTCCATCGCCTCCAACCAATACTCAGCTGTACTGGGTGCCACACCAGATACGCCACGGAACACCTCAGCTCCGTTGGCTCGAAGTCGCTCGGGTACAGATTTCCGTGCTCCCATATTTCCACCTGCTCCAGCCACCATCTCAAGAACTCGCAGCACCACCTGCGATACTGCATCATCCCCCGTCTGATCTTGCTGCTCAACACCAACAGCTGGTGGTGGGGGTGGTGGTACCTCATTCTCAGATCCTTGACCCGATCTAATGGGTTCTGACAGGGTCATTCTACCTCGACCGCGTCCTCGCACATTACGACCACGTCCCCTAGAGCTCATTCTTACGATCGCGCTTTAATCTGATTAAGAAATTTTATGAATTAGTCCTTGTTCCACTGATTATCCGCGAAGAAGTTTTATGAAAGAAGTTTAGAAGTAATTCTTTCGATCATTCAAAGTTTCAAGTCTTCTATCCTAATTCATAGAAGTACAATCCATTCAGTAGTTCCTATCACACACATTCATCATTCAAACATTCTTGTCTGTTCCTATCCCAGGGGTATTTTCGTCGTTTGTCCTACAGGGGTATTTTGGTAATAAATCGGGATCAATTTGAAAAATCTCTATAAATCAAAGGTATTTCAAAATTTGCGAAACTTAGGGTTCTTTTTGAGAATTTGTTTTCCAAATCGGTGTTGTTGCAGAAATTTTGGAAATCGGGGGTCATTTTGGTAATTTTGTAAAGCAGGGGTAATTTCGTAAATTTCCAAATCAAGGTGCCTTAGTATTTTGTAACGATAAAGTTTTTGGATGTTTTTGCAAAATCATAGAATGTTATTGAAATCGGGGGTAGTATGGTCATTTTGGAAACCAAGGGCATTTTAGTAATTTTACCATTAGGGGTATTTAGGTAATTTTGTAGATCAGAAATATTTTGGAAAATTTTTCAAACTAAGTTTTGCTACAATTTAAAGGGGTAATTGGGTGATTTTAAAACCAAAGTTTTTATGAAAATACGGCTAATCCCTTTCGGGTTTTAGTTATTGGGTTTAGCTTGTGAATGAGTCCTCTTGGTTAGGGTGGACCGTAGCTACGCACCAGGTAGGATTCCAGCGAAGAGGAGGTGAGTCACTAGGACTGCTTAAGTACCAGGCTCTTCCAGATCCAATCCTAGACATGCGCACAATGATTGCCACCCCCTAACTCGGCGACTTAGCCACAAGTTTGTTTAATTAGGCATTTAAAATTTTATGTAATTGTTGGGGTAAACTAGTCCTATGGTTCAAGTACTTATCATACTAATCTACGTTCCATTTCTACCCTTCTACAAATCATACAATAATTCACACAATCGGTAGGGGTACTTACCTGGTGGACTTCGGGTCGGAAACTCAGCTGCCATGCCAGAAAAACCTGCTTATTTTACAAAAATTTATTTAGGCTTAAATTTGAAAACGTCTTGGGCCTTAAACCCAAGGCCGAGAGTTTAAAACTGGGCTCTGATACCAAACTGTAACACCCCAATCCCGGCCCACGAGCCTTGACTGGATCTGGTATGTCACTGCGGAAAACGTTTGAGAAGAATTTGACTTAAAGGTGAAAACATAAAAATTTTGTTCCCTTTGGTAAAACATTGTATTTTTAAAAAATTTTAAGTAAATATATATTGTCCCAAATTATCGGATTTAAAACTTTTATATAAGTTATTATAAAATAAATTGATTCAAAAATATTTCCCATTATTAGCTCAATAATAATATAAACTTCAAAAACCATAAATAAAGTTTCCAAATACTTTAAGTGGCCCTTATTACATCAAATAAATCCCCAAAATACTGATAATATAAAATACGTAAAGCAATTAAATCATCTTCTGCATGGCATAAAAATACTTCTGCATGGCCACCTTTGTATCCACTCCAACCCGGTCCAAACTTTATGCATCACCTGCGATGTTGGTAAAAATTTGGGTGAGTCAAACAGACTCAGTGTGTAATTAGTCCACTGAATCCCACCCACATGTGGGCTTAGCCCACAACCACATATCATATCACAATTTAGATAGTAAAACAACATACTCACATCATTTCCACAATTGGGCCTTGGCCCATATAATCACTTAATTTCACATATTGGGCTTGGCCCATTTCCACATCAATCCACATTTCACACATGATTATGCAAAGCAAATGCACCCAACCCAGCCTAGAGTCCATCCTCTACACACCCCCGTACCTGCCGCACACACCAGGGGATTACTAAATCGCCCTCCAACCGCTACACATCTCTTTGGCAGTCATGCTACTCAAAGCCGTGGCTTAGCCACCGATCACCTAAGTGACCCCACATATCAATATCCACGAGGTAACTCAAGATCATCCTCTATCCACGGTGATGCACACAGCTATCATCCGCCGAGATGTGGCACCTAGCCAACACCTCCCTTGATGAAGCACATAGCTAACATCAAGCGCCAATGTAGCACAAGGCTAACATCAGACCATGTACATAAATGTACACCCTGTCCTTCGATAGTCACATTCATATCCCATCCCATGCACATGCAACATACGATAATGTCATAACATAATAAAATAATGCATGTACATGTTATTCGGCATACAATCATATTCTCATTGGCATATTCACATTCTTAATAATTAACACTGACCTGCTTTCCGATATTAGCATTTACACAACACATACAATATAACATATACCCGGAAAACAGTGGTTTAATCACACACCTTACTATTAGCGAAATCCCTAGCTACTTGAATTTAACACGATCTCGGAACGTGGTTTTTCCTCCTCCCTTAATGCCGATTTGGTCTCCTACCAAATCCCGAAATACTTGCTTGCTCCTTGAGACTGTCGAAATCCTATATGCCATTGTTAGAGTCGGCTACAAGCAATAATCTAAAAGGATGGCCCTTGGCCGAATACCACTACTGCCTAACCTAGAGTAGTCGAAATCCCGAAAGACTTCCTATCCCTTAACGTTAGCCTACAGAAATCCTGATAACTCCTTCCATGAATCCGGCCATCACAAGAAAAGGGAGTTAGTCTCCTTGACTTAATAAAATAATGAGAAACAAATAGAACGACAACCCCTTACCACAATATTAGAAACTAATTGAAAGCTTGATGGAAAAAGAATGTCGACGCCTTCCTCTCTATAGGCTCTAGATAGATTCGGCCACAGAACAGAAGAGTGCATTCGGCTTCTTGAAGAGAAAAACAAGGGATTATAAATTCGGTTTAGAGAACACTAGAGAGATTCGGCTATCACAAAGAAATACTTCGACTTTTGAAAGTAAATAGAAAAAAAAGAAGAAGAGTAGGTACTAACACTTTCGGCTTTTGAATGAAACTCTGAGAAGAACAGGTGAATGCTATAATAATTCGGCTATGGTTTTCAAATGGTCATGAAACATTCGGCCTCAAGAGAGCAAATGGAGAGAAGAAGAATAGCCTTAAGTGTTTTCGGCATAGAGAGAAAATGAGATAGAGAACCCAATTTTCGGCACAAAGAAAAATTAAAGAAGAAAAAGATATCAAAGATGATCACTCCCCCTTATCCCTTATCAAATTTCGGCACTCATCCCCTCTTCATGGCCGAAATTATGCCAACCAAAGAGACCCACATTCAGCCACTAAATCAGCTCCTTATCAAATCCCTAATTAATCTCCTATATTATCTCTTATCTATCCATTCAAAATAAATAAAAATAAAACTACATTTATCAACTAATCTTAGCCAAAAATTTAAAAGAAATACAAGCCTTATCTCATCCTTTTAGAAGCCTAAATGCCGTCCAACTCCTTCCCCCCTCTCTTGACGTCACATGCAAAAATAAAACCCCACTTTATGCTGCCAACAAGATCCGAACCTCCTTCCTTTTCCCTTGCTTAAGGCGTCACCTACCAAGTCCCTAAGTGGCGCATCATGCCACTTTACCAAGGCACTTTCTGTGACTTAAACTCCACCATTTATTCCTTTAAAGCCCAACTCCCTTAGCTCCCCCTTTTAGACTTAAAATCTATTATTTTTCTAAGGCACACTCCTACCTCCTAGGGTTCTCAAAACCCCTAAAACACATCCAATCATACACTAAGCCTACTAACTCATGAATTATGCCCCAAATGCATAACCCCTAAAACCCGGATGTTACATGTCCATCCGCTACACACCCCCGTATCCTGCCGCACACACCAGGGGATTACTAAATCGACCCTCCATCCGCTACACACCATCGAAGGCAGTCGCTGCAGTCAACCGCTCATTGCCCTTAATACGTGGCATAACCACCGGATAATGTGACAACGTCACCGAAAGAATCATATTGTGACATGAGTCACCGAAATATTGTGGTAAAACCACCGAAACACTGCCCCTTTTCATTATAACCCTTGTGCCCATGCAATATACAGAGTTATGTATGTAACATGCTATATGTTTATTTCATGCCATATCGAAAATACTCATGCTTTCATGCAAGTGCAAGTAACCACTATCGACAAGGTTTTTAATGTAACGTACATACCTGAAGCAACGAACATATCAGACATCGTATGAAACGAATTACCATCATAATCAGAATAATAATATACAACATAATCAAGCTAACCAACCCCTAAGAGTATAACAGTAATTTTACCTACCAAGGGTATTTTCATAATTTACCCACCAAGGGTATTTTCGTAAGTTCGCACCTGCAATGGCCTTTCCGAAGGCCTAATGTCGCCCCGAGCGACTCAGCTACCATTTTCGGTCCTTACCGGACTATTGGGCCTAAAACCCGATTTCGGCCCATTCGGGCCCACACGCTCGTGTGGCCCACCTAGCACAAATCTAGCCACGTATATAAGTTCTATCTAGTCTAGTTCAACATATACTAAACAATCATACAATTTACTCATTTGGGCCGACGGGCCCATTGGGCCCACTTCGGCCCATCGTGGCCCAAGCAGCCAAACCCACAAGAATACTACTGATGGCCTCAACTATCGCGTCGAAGCCCCACACGTGCACTTGCACGCTCGTGTGGCTACTATTGCCGTGACTAGCACTTCGGTATTTGCCGCTCTACAACTAGAGTAGAGAGAGTTACACACCTGATAGGACTCTGGTGTTAATCCGTGCTCCGACCACTCCTATGCCCAAACGCCCTCCAAGATGTGTTTACTCTCCTCCTAGGATGCTCTTTATATAGCTAGCTCTTCACCTTCATTCTTTGTGTCTTTGCGATGTGGGATCCCTTCGCCAGTAGAGTTTAAATTCAACTGAAACTCTTGCCGTCCAATTCGCAAAATAAATACTCCCTTGCTTCTCATGAGATTCGAACCCAGGCTCCCTTGCAACATAATCCACGCCGCTAACCACTAAGCCACAGGCTCCTCTTGTGTCTTAAACCATGCGCAACTAAATATAAACTATGGCCCAAATTCTAAGATCCAAGTAAAAAGAAACCAAAATACAAAAGCCAAGACTTGAACATTGGACCTCCTTCCTTCCTTGTGGCATCATCCCCCTTGCTCCCTAAGTGGCGTCACTTTGCCACTACACCATACACTCCACTTGTGTCATTTTCCTCCACTTTTTATTCTTAAGGCCTACCTGCCAACTTCTAGGGTTTTTTTTCGCCTAAAACCAAAATTTCCCTAAAGCCTAAATTTGATCCCAGGACTTCCCAGAAGTCCTCTAACCTTCCAAAATCACTTACCTAACAAGTCTAACTTGCATTAATACCGTTCTCTAAAATTTTAAACGCTACTATGCCTAAGGCCCATTGGGCTCAATCCTACTAGGCCCAATTTCAGGATGTTACAAATCTACCCTCCTTAAAGAAATTTTGTCCTCGAAATTTCCAACTAACTAACAGTCGTACATCCTAACTTACAACACTATGCCCACGCTGCGCACTCTGATTCTAATAACACTAATACCCTTTCTAACTAAATCTTGGAACCCCTTCACATAACCAACTATCTAACACCGGAGCAAACAGATATTTTCCACACATACATACAATTCCTATATTCAAGCATTACATCCACACATCGCAGAATAAATACAATCATTCAGCATATAATAGAATATAGTAAAAAGGAAACTTACGGATTTGGTGCCGAAGACTCGGGTGCCATACTTCCAGAAAACATATATATATTTTTCTAAACCATTTTCCAAACCATCCTTTGAAAACATTTTTGAACCCAAACCCACAGTCGAGTTTTTGAACCTGGCTCTGATACCATAATTGTAACACCCCAAACCCGGCCTAGACGTTACGACTGGATCTGGCATGTCACATAAAAGGAATGTCTGAAAAAACTGTGCGTTCGTTAAAAAGTTCATATTCTTTTTGAAACTCCGCATTTTGTGGTTTGTTTATAAAAGTCGATTCATTTGAATGCCCATTTTACAAAGTTGTTATTAATTTGAATAAAATTGTATTTGTTGTGAAAATCGAGCATAAGTAATTTTGAATAAAAACGGTTTATTATCATTATAGGAAAATCCCATATTGAACATTTAATAATAAACAGTAACCAAATTGAAAGCTAAAACCAAATAAAATACCAAAGGCCTTATTACATAACAAAATCCCAAAATTAATAGTAAGTTTAATTAAAAGAAACGAGTTTACAGAAAAACATTGCAGGGCCACCACAAGTCTGCCTCGGCTCCCCAAATCCGCGATCTAATGATTACCTGAAACATTTAAAAAGAGGGGGTGAGTCATCGAGACTCAGCGTGTAATTCCCCTTACCACGATAACTGGGCCTAAGCCCACAGTACTATATTAGCCCAATGTCATGGCATATCAAGAATAAGTGCAATGCAATTAATCCACATGATTAAACAAATAGGCTTGGCCCCAAATCCACATAAATCCACATACCACACATGACTATGCAAAATGAACCCCAACCCAACCTAGTGTCCATCCGCTACACACCCCCGTATCTTGCCGCACACACCAGGGGATTACTAGATCGACCCTCCATCCGCTACACACCATCGAAGGCAGTCGCTGCAGTCAACTGCTCATCGCCCTTAATACGTGGCATAACCACCGGATAATGTGACAACGTCATCGAAAGAATCATATTGTGACATGAGTCACCGAAATATTGTGGTAAAACCACCGAAACACTGCCCCTTTTCATTATAACCCTTGTGCCCATGCAATATACAGAGTTATGTATGTAACATGCTATATATTTATTTCATGCCATATCGAAAATACTCATGCTTTCATGCAAGTGCATGTAACCACTATCGACAAGGTTTTTAATGTAACGTACATACCTGAAGCAACGAACATATCAGACATCATATGAAACGAATTACCATCATAATCAGATAATAATATACAACATAATCAAGCTAACCAACCCCTAAGAGTATAATAGTAATTTTACCTACCAAGGGTATTTTCGTAATTTACCCACCAAGGGTATTTTCATAAATTCGCACCTGCAATGGCCTTTCTGAAGGCCTAATGTCGCCCCGAGCGACTCAGCTACCATTTTCTGTCCTTACCAGACTATTGGGCCTAAAACTCGATTTCGGCCCATTCGGGCCCACACGCTCGTGTGGCCCACCTAGCACAAATCTAGCCACGTATATAAGTTCCATCTAGTCTAGTTCAACATATACTAAACAATCATACAATTTACTCATTTGGGCCCACGGGCCCATTGGGCCCACTTTGACCCATCGTGGCCCAAGCAGCCAAACCCACAAGAATACTACTGATGGCCTCAACTATCGCGTCGAAACCCCACACGTGTGCTTGCACGCTCGTGTGGCTACTATTGTCGTGACCGGCACTTCGGCATTTGCCGCTCTACAACTAGAGTAGAGAGAGTTACACACCTGATAGGACTCTGGTGTTAATCCGCGCTCCGACCACTCCTGTGCCCAAACGCCCTCCAAGATATGTTTACTCTCCTCCTAGGATGCTCTTTATATAGCTAGTTCTTCACCTTCATTCTTTGTGTCTTTTCGATGTGGGATCCCTTCGCCAGTAGAGTTTAAATTCAACTGAAACTCTTGCCGTCCAATCCGCAAAATAAATACTCCCTTGCTTCTCATGAGATTCGAACCCAGGCTCCCTTGCAACATAATCCACGCCGCTAACCACTAAGCCACAGGCTCCTCTTGTGTCTTAAACCATGTGCAACTAAATATAAACTATGGCCCAAATTCTAAGATCCAAGTAAAAAGAAACCAAAATGCAAAAGCCAAGACTTGAACCTTGGACCTCCTTCCTTCCTTGTGGCGTCATCCCCCTTGCTCCCTAAGTGGCGTCACTTTTCCACTACACCATACACTCCACTTGTGTCATTTTCCTCCAATTTTTATTCTTAAGGCCTACCTGCCAACTTCTAGGGTTTTTTTCCGCCAAAAACCAAAATTTCCCTAAAGGCTAAATTTGATCCCGGGACTTCCTAGAAGTCCTCTAACCTTCCAAAATCACTTACCTAACAAGTCTAACTTACATTAATACCGTTCTCTAAAATTTTAAACGCTACTACGCCTAAGGCCCATTGGGCTCAATCCTACTAAGCCCAATTTTAGGATGTTACATGTTATCTTACTTAAACGCGTACAAACATATAATTCTGAGTCGTAAAAGTTTGTTCAAATTCAAAACTTTTCAAACTTCCTCTTAACGTCATTAATAAGGGCCTACAAGGCCCAAAACACGCTTTAGGAACCATTCGGGATTAAACTGAGCACTATCGTAAACATTAGAAAATTTCACTGAAAATAGGGGCACACGCCCGTGTGGGCAAACCGTGTGATCACACACGCCCATGTGCCTAGCCGTGTGGATTTATGTATCAATTCGAACCTACAGGGGTTTTCAAACGGCCTGGCACATGGCCGTGTCCATGGCCTGTGTCCTTCACGCAGCCATGAAACGCTTGTGTCACCGCCCATGTTTTAAAACCTTAACATTCTATTTTTGATGTCAGCAACATTTTAGGGTCACACAGCCAAGGCACACACCCGTGTGCTAGGCCGTGTGGCGAATTTAATTTCATAGTTAAGGTGTAGACTTCACACGGCCTGGGCATTCTGTTTTACCAAATTAAGGTGTAGGGGACACGCAGCCGGACTACACGCCCATGGGGCAAACCGTGTGTCACACACGGCCTAGACACACGCCCATATGTCTACTCGTGTGGACAAAAACAAAGCTATTTACCAAGCCCTTTTGCCACCCTTACTGGCACCAACATAAGCCATATCAAGTAACACCAATCATGCAACCTACTCATTCATGCATTAATATACCAAATACTTAACCATGCAATTTGCTCAATCATGAAAAACATCATCATTTGCATAAATCAACAAAAAATATTAGCATTATCCATGGCCTTAGACAAAATAGATCAACTTCATGACAAGCCAACACATATGGCCAAAACAATATGACACTTAACAAAAAGACCCAGTCCCTATACATGTCATACTTAAAATACTAAGGCTAACTATACCAAATTCTTCAATTGATAGTGTGATCGATGCCTCCGATGTCTGTTGATCCCCGAGCTAGCTTGGCGGAACTATAAGAAAATGGAAAAGAGAGGGAGTAAGCATAAAGCTTAGTAAGTCGCATGTAAATAATTAACAACAATTACCATGCATTATCATACTCATAACATATTATAAACTATCACATAATTCTCAAATGATTAAAGGCATAACTTACTCATTTTCATCCTTACTAATCATACGACATAAATCGAGCTCATTTCTCAAGAATTTCGTGTAGGTACCTATATCACTTACAACATAGTTGTAACTTTTCTCACTTTTGACACAAGCTTTAAATTACCCATTGAACCAGTTGGAATACCAAAGGATACCCAACAAGCCTCACACAAGAAGGTGCGATGTCGATCTCATGTCCCAGACATGGTCTTACACTGGTCTTACATATCGAGGCCGATGCCATGTCCCAGACATGGTCTTACACTAGCTCTCATCTCAATGCTGATGTCATGTCCCAGACATGGTCTTACACTGGCTCTCATAATGTGGCTGATGCCATGTCCCAGACATGGCCTTACACTAGCACACATATCAACGCCGATGCCATGTCGCAGACATGGTCTAACACTGGCTCTCATCTCAATGCCGACGTCATGTCCTAGATATGGTCTTACACTGGCTCTCATAATGTAGTTAATGCCATGTCCTAGACATGGTCTTACACTAGCACACATATCATATAACATCCTAAAATTGTGGGGCTATGCATTTAATGTGTTAATTAGAAAGTTTAAGGGGTTCAGATTGGGCTCCAAGTTGGGCCGAGGTCTTAGTTAAAATTTTCTGTTTGGACACTCTAGTGGAAAGCTTGATAAGATAAGGCTTAAAAGATGTTATCTGTGTTTTAAAATACAAAATAGGCTTGTGGCCCAGTGGCAAAGTGTCGCCACTTAAAGAGCAGAGAAGTGGCGTCAACTGGGGAGGCCCAAACTCAAGTTGCATGATGCCCAATTCTTTTAATTAAAATTTAGCTAATTTTCGGCATTTAAATGGATAGAGTGGGACGGCAACAAGGCTTAAAAATAGGAAGATTTAATGAGCAGGATAATGTGGATAATGTGGCAGATAAAGGAAGGAAGAGGTGGTGTTATCCATGTCACTTGAGGATGAGTGATCAGATGTTGATAAGGGAGAAAGTCTAGGAATTATCTATAGGTCAAGGTGGTGGCCGAATTTCCAACTCTAAGAGGGGGAAGGAATCAGTTTTAATGAGGTTAAGGGGTGCTGAAATTTCCCTTATTAGTTGATCAATTTTAAGTTATCAAAAGGGGCACTTTTGGTTTTTTAGAGGTAGTTGCCGAAATTTAGGTTAAGTAAGGGGGATATCTTTTATTTTTGGCATATAGGGTTTTATTCTTCCATTCACTTCTTCAATTTCGGCATTTGGGTTTTTCTCTCCTTCCATTGTCCCATTCTCTACAAAAGCCAAAAACCCTAAACCTATTCTCTCATCTTCACTTCTATGCAAAAGCCGAAAGTCCATTATTCTTTTTCTGTTTCTTCTACAAAGCCGAAACCACCCAATTTTCTCAACATCTTTTCCCTTCAAAAGCCGAAACTCTGAACTTTCTTCTCATCTCCATAGCTGAATACCTCCTATTCTCTTTTGCCGATCTCTTCACTAAAAGCCGAATCTACATAGATTTCTTCCTATCATATTCTCTTTTTGATCTTCTCAAAAGCCAAAATCTTCTAGGAGTTGCCGAATTCTTTGCAAAGGTAGGTGACGATTTCTTCTGATCTATTCTTTTTCTCTTTCGGTTTTTAGAAGACAAAGCCGAAAGGATAATGGATTATGGTTTGATGTTTCTTGTTAGGCGACATTCGGGAATTGAAGTAGATCGCTTAGATCTAAAAGCCGAAACCGTTAGTCTCTGAACTTCATATCTCTCTTTTTGGGATTTCAAGGTAAGGGGTTCTCCTTAGAATCTCTTTAGATTCGCTATCGTAGTTGTGATCTTAACCATATGTTATGATAAGGTTTTTTTTAACGGAATCGAATATCAATTAGGCGAATGAGGGGATTGGATCTGTAAAACCAATCCTTAAGTTTAAGAAACGAGCGGTGTCAGCAGTACGGGATTGGCCACCGGGTTGTGGACCGGCTTCAGAACAAGATCTTAGGCAGTTAGCAGTCGTATCGGCTTCTGATAGTGTCGACATAGAAGGTCTCGTATTGACTGTAATCAGGTGTGTAGATCTGTATCACACTAATTAAACTGTATTATGTATGTTATGGCTAAAAGCCGAAAAAAGGATGTATAGACAGTTGTATTACCCGAAAAGGGTAGGCAAGGGATGCCAGGTACGTAATCATAGAAACTTCTCTATGTGTATCGATGTATGTGATAGTCTGTGACCTTTTAGGTAGTACATTGTCTGTTTCTGCATGAATGTATGCATGGGATGGGTTGATATGATGAAGGGGAAGAGCATGTTAATAGGTCACTTGGTGATCGGTGGTTAAACCACGAATTATAAATTAGGTCACAATGGTGATCGGTGGCTAAGCCACGTTAAATTCATTCCTGATTGCTAGGAATAGGCAGCATGACTGTCGATATGGTGTGTAGCGGTTGGTGGGTTGATTGTAGAAATCTCCGACGTGTGTTGGCTAGTACGGGCTGGTGTGTAGAGGATGGACTTTTAGGTTGGGTTGGGCCATGTTGCATGTAAATATTTTGTTGCCATTGTGTATGGGCTAAGGCCCATAATGTGTTTGTGGGCCTTAAGCCTTTTATGTGTTTTTAGGATTTGCACACTGAGTCTTGGTGACTCACCCTTTATTTTCCTTAACTTTTCAGATGAGCTGTAGATCGTGGACATGGGAGCCTAGGCGGACTCGAGGGGCCATCAAGTTTTATTTCCATAAATCATCTTTCGGTTTTTCTTTAAGTTTTAATTTTGGGAATGTTTATGTAATAAGGCCTATAGCATAGGTTATCAATTTATATTTGTTAATGTCCTCATTCTTTATAAACTTATGTTCTAAGACTTATTCATAAGAAGAAATAAAGATGGAATTTTCAAACAAGTCGTTTTAAAAAAAAAAACTTCAAAGGTTTTCTACAAATAGCACGTATTTATCAAATACCCACTTAAACAAACTTAGATTTCAAATCCATTCAAAGAGAAGTTTTCAACTGTTAACCCGTAGCATACCAGATCTGGTCGTAGCGTTTGGGCCGGGTTTGGGGTGTTACATATCAATGTCGATGCCATGTCCCAGACATGGTTTTACACTAGCAGACATATCACCCAAGTGTCATGGCGTGGATATCCCATCTATTCCTAAGGTTCAACTGGGAGTATACCACATCAAATTTCGTCATGCATATTCATAACAATAATTAGACATTTTATGCAATATCAATTTTTTAATGCATAATAACAATAGAGTTGTATTACTTATGTACAACTTACCTCAGTATACAAAATATGGGCGACTAATTCGATTTAGTCCAATAGCTTGGTTTCCCCGTTCTAGGTCCGAATTCTGATTTTCTTGATCTATAATGACAAATTTACTTACTTAATTACACATTAATCAAGAAATTCCAAAATTTCTACTTTTCCAAAACTACTGTTTTGCCCTTAGACTTTCACAAAATTACGTTTTTGCCCATAGGCTCATAAAATGATTTTAATCAAATTTCCTCCTTTAACAAGCCGAGCCAAACTTTTATTACTCTTATAGCAACTCACAATTCCAATTATTTCAAACATTTACTACCCATTTTATAACTTTTACAAAAAGGTCCATTTTAGGTGTTTTCTTGAAAAATCCTTTCACAAAAGTTGTTTATTAAACAATCAAGTTTCATTTTCTTTCATAAAATTTCAGCAAAAAATATAAATACTCTCGTGGCAAGACCCTAAACTCTCAACCATTTTGCAAAATAGTCCCCTCATTAGCTAGATTAAGCTATAGGGGTTCCAAACACACAAAAATTAACAAAAACAACCACCAAAATCACTTACTTGCAAGAGAAAAGCTTGGCTGAAATTTGAGCTCTCAAAACCCTTAAGTTTGCTGAAAATTTCAGTGGAAGAGGAAGAAGATGGGAAAAGATGATGACTTTTTCGTTGTTTCATTTTATTTTATTTTATTCATTTAGTCACCTAAGGCCACCAAACTTTGACCAATTTCATGAATTAAAAATTCATGTCCAGCCACCATAATTTCATTGGTCTATTTACTCAATATGGACCTCTACTTTAGTGTTCCATAGCTATTTAACACCTTTAGCTTGTAGAACAACTTACGCACTTTATGCGATTTAGTCATTTTTCAAAATTAAGCATGAAATCGCTAAAATTAATATACCAAAATTTTCAAACACTAATATAATCATGCCATGACACTTGAAATAATATTAAAATAATTTCTCTGACCTTGGATTTGTGGTCTCGAAAACACTATTTCGACTAGCCCCAAAATTGGGCTGTTACAGATCCTTTTCATAGAATCGTGATATAAGTCATTTAAATACTTACCGTTCCTTTCCTTTTCATGCCCGTTGAACCATTTAGAATAACATCAGATACACGGGAAAGCTCACACAAAGTGTGCTAAACATATAACCTTTCCATTTCCTTTACATCTTTGCTCACTTAAGTCATGAAATGGGTCTGCTCACACAAGCTGACGGTCGGAATGTAAGCTACGCGATGCTGCTCACACAAGCTAATGTAATGATATGAAATTCTTATGATGGTTCTGTGTTCTATTAATGCTTATATCTTTCACTGTATTTGATATTTATGTCTATTTAAATATTTTTTCAACTCACACTGAGCTTTTCATAAGCTCACCCCCAATAGTGTTTAACTTTTCAAGTAAATTTCGAAACTAGAACTGGACCCGACATTTGGAGATCACCTTGGACCTCAAACTATTTTTAATAAGTATTAATCAATCTCTATTGGTTTTAGTTTGTAATTTTTAAGTATTTCTGGTCTATGGCTTGGTAACTTTTCTTTTTGGAATTTTTGCATGCATGGA
The DNA here is from genome assembly GCA_005393395.2 of Gossypium australe. NCBI lineage: Eukaryota > Viridiplantae > Streptophyta > Magnoliopsida > Malvales > Malvaceae > Gossypium > Gossypium australe. The sequence goes on from CM016616.1 coordinate 124,605,677, forward strand.
TTACTCAAGCATAATAACTGAATAATGCATGATATCGGGCTTAAGTAAAATTTGATATTTTCCCCTAGTTTCCGCTGCATTGCAAAAGAACTATTTTTGAAAAACAAATCGATAAGGGACAAGCAAACGATTTTTTAAAGAATGGTTTTTCTGCTGTATTAGTTTAACACCTAGTTTTTTTTTAAAGAAGAACGACAAGCAAACAATTTTTCTAAAACAACAATATCAGCAGTAAAATGAATCCTAAGTATACAAAACCTAATGAATGATTTCTTTTAAGCTAACTCAAAGTACAACTATGATTTTTACTAAAATGAGTTTATTTAAGGTCTTCAAAAGTAACGTTAGTTAGTTTAGCCATTTTGGTGACTAATATAGCCTTCTCAATCTAGCCATAACATCTAGGTCAGGTTTAGGAAGTTACAATGATGATAGGTTCATGTAAGGATGGTAGTGGACAAACTTATTCAACACCAAGTCACAAAAGAAGAAGAGAAAGGCTCATTTCAACCAGCTGGGAACACAAGAATCTATTGCAGGAAACATGAGTAAATCATCGAAGAAATAGTTGCCTAGGGTGAATGTTATCTTGTCACATGTTGAGCCTACAACCTTCTGGTTTTGGAATACACCAAGGTTGAATGTTATTTTGTTATATTAATATCCAAGATGTTGGTTTTTTTTTTTTGTGTGTGTGGTTGATGTAACTAGGTATAGCTCACTTACAGTAGTATGTTATATCTGTTACATCAACTTATTTTTGGTTGGTATAGGATGAATGGTGTATAGGCTAAACCATTACCTATGGAAAGCTTTTGTAAATTATATATATCCCAATTGCAATGGGGAAATCATCTGATTAAATCATTGAACTTGTTTTTTCATTCTTATGTTTCTTTTCACTGCATTATTTACTAAGCTAAATTAAATTACATAAACAACAACCAAAATTGGTCACTAATTCCAAGCATAATGTATATCAAAGCTCCAAATTACATAAACAGCATATGATGGAAAATTTTACATTCAATCAACATTTCCCATTCCTAGCTACATATGCCTCTTACCACTACTACCAACAAAGAAACCTATGGTGATGCATACAATACATAACATAGAGCAACAAAATAATATCTTATACATTGACTTCTCCTTCTTAATATCTTTCATTTTTTGCTTCATGATCATCATTTTGTTCCTTAATGCTAGTTCTTCTTAAACACCACAAATTGGCCTACCTCATTCAACCTTAGTGTAAACAACACTACTGCCACCATTATGGCTACCATCAAATGCAACCAAATCCATAACCTTTTTTCTAAGTGTTAAATTATCCTTCGAAAGAATTCATTCATTGTCATGCAATTGACACAGTAACTCAGTCGTACGATCACACTTTGCCCATCGTACCACTTGAAAAAATAACAACCATTGTCCTACGAACAAACCCTAAAAGAGCTGAAGTAGCAAATAAATTTCTTTAAAAATATGAACAACCATAAAATATCCTCCCCAAATTTAAATCGCTCCACGAAGTGTCTCTTAGAGCTAACTTATTGCAGTGACATTTTACTGCTTCCCCATCGTACACATAATCCTTCTAAGGTGAAGTAGCAATATTTGCATACCTTGATTTTTTCCTCAAACCATTCAAACCATGCGTTACCAATCTCTACATTGGCTATTCGAACTATGTGATCCATATTTAAGAAAATTTCTTGAATCCATGATTTCAAGCGACAAGTAAGAAAATAACAATTTCCTAGACTTTATGGGATTTCACGATTTGAGGTTTTCACAATTTGGGAATTTTTAGTTTTTTGGAACGATTTGGGTTTTTTTTCCAGATTATTTATTTCTTTTTATTTATTATATTTAATTCTTATTTTGACACATCATCCTTCAACTTGGCACACCACATAGACAACTATGTTAACTGGTGCTTGACTAACACTCAATTGACGTTTCCCATTAAAAATGGGTTGATTTGTGGAAAAATTGTTACGTTAAGGGTCTCAATAAAAAAGGTCAAGGGCACAAAATCCAAAACCCCTAAACATTGAAGGTATTTTATGCAATTATGCTAGATAATAATTATATAAAAATATATAATGTTTAATTCATTCACACACATTCCCTTAAACATATGAATAATTACAAGAATGTCACATCTTATCAAATATTAATCAAACAAGATAAAGAGAGAGATTTGGTCTCGGTGTACACCATAAACATAGCACAACCTAGCTCTGATACCAATTGTTGGAAAAATCACGGTTTGAAAACGATTTTCTTGCACAATGAAAAATTAAAATTTTAAAAATCGACTCGGTTTGTGATATTTATAGCAATAAACCTTAACTGAAATCATACATGTGCTTTTGAATTAAGAGGATCCTTGATGTTTTTCGACTTTCAACCGAATGATCTTCTCCACTATTCTCATACCACGTACTGCTTCGATTGTGGGCTCGAACCAATTGAATCAAAACACATAACTAGAAAAAAATTTCCTTTTAAGGTGAAAACAAAAATTCTCTCTTCTTTAATATAAATCGATAAAATTTTTATTCTAAAAAATCTATTTATAAGTTGAGAATAAATTCTCACTATTTTTTGGTAGAACAACAATCTCTCAAAAGTTGTGTACATAACTCTACTGATGTCACCTATTTATAGGAAGAGGAGGTAGAATCGTTTTAAAGTTGTAGAGGTTTATTTTAAATAGAAAAACTACATCCTACTTAGATTAAAAGAGGGGTGAATGTCCCGCCCTTGTATTTCAACTAGGGTTGTCGCCTCCTTCATGTTATATGAGGGGTTTTGGGCCTCTCTCACATCAGGTCCAATTACGAGTACTTCCTAAGACCTTTTTGACCTAGTACTCTGTATTGTGATCCAATCTGATTCAGTTTTTCTATTTTTCAAAATAAAATTTAATATTCATGAAACACCCTAGACCCGGCCCACGAGCCTCGACCAGATCTAGTATGTTCCTCGGTTAGAAACGGTTCAAATTCGTTGGTTCTTTGAAAATCTTTAAGTGATTTTGGAAAACGTTTTGGGTTGGGCTCAAGTTGGAAACCGGTTTATTTTTGAAATATAAGTTTTTATAACATTTCATTCTTAGTTTCAAAACTTTAAGTTAAAAGACATGCCGAATTTGTCTTAAGTTTCATTAAAAATCATTTATTTTTAGGTGTCAAAACGTTTAGGGTTTATTTTTAAATAATATGCTTAAACTTTAATTTGATAAAATTTCGTAACATAATAAAGTAATTTAACGTGCATGCATAAAATAAAGTTCATACTAAGGCCTTATTACATCAAAACAAACCCGAAATAAATTAAAGTGCTTAAATAAAAATAAAATGTCTAAATAAATAATTTCCTTGCTGAGCATGGCCACCACTAAGCTCCTGCCAACCCGGTCCATCACTGGTCATCACCTGAAAAATGTTCCCACAACGGGGTGAGTCAAACAGACTCAATGTGTACGTAAACACTAAGTCCAAATAGATTCAGGCATATCAAGTCATACACATTTATATCAAAATATACAGTTAATGATGCATTCCCAAGCCCAAGCCTAGTTACCAACCGCTACACATCACCCGTACCAACCTGCACACCGTGGGGACTACTAAGTCAACCCTCCATCCGCTACACACCATCGAAGGCAGTCGCTGCAGTCGACGTGCTCATCGCCCTTATAATTTCGTGGCATAGCCACCAGATAATATTCTGTGTCATGTGACACCACATTCAGATAATGTGACCGAAGTCACCACATTCTTATATTGTGACAATAGTCACCACATTCACTTCCCCTTTCATATTCACCCAAATGCCCATGTCATACAAAATCATGCATTATCATGCCATATTCTCAATTCACATTCTTATAGATTCACATACGTGTTTTAACAGATCTTATCATAATCCCAGTAGGAATAGAAAAACGTACCTGAGTACTTTGTACCACTGTATGGTACCTTAGCCATACTTTTCACATTCTTAATAACACATTTATATTAACATTGCCATAAATCATATTTAAGAAATAGTGTGGGGTACATACCTGATTCGCTTAATGCTTTCGCTCAAATCCCGAAAATCCAATCTACTGCTTTAGGTCTTTAATGCCTATATTCGACCAACGCCACTCAAATTAGTAAAAAGCCATTCGGCTATAAAACCAAATCCCAATAGGATTATGGTAACCCAAAACTTACCTTGGTGCCAATTTCACTACTAATCAAATCCCGAAATCTTTGCTATGCTCCTCCTTGTATTCGGCCAAGCACTAGATCTCATCATAGGTTAGTTTTCGGCTTTTAAGATAATAAGAAACAAGTCTAAATACTAAAATAGGCCTTGATCGAATGTCTTAAGCACTTACCTTGTAATTCTCAAATCCTGAAATTAATTCCTTGGCTATGAAGATGTCGAAATACCTATAGGGTATATGTTAGATCCAATTTCCAATCATTAAATCACAATAGAATGGCCTATGGCCGAATATCATCTTACCTTGAATCTTAAATATCCTGAAAGATCCTTTCTTGAAGTCGACAACACCTAAATCCCGAAACTTCCTTCATGGTTTCGGCCAAAGAACAATATGAGGGATTAGTTCCTAAATTTCGACAGGCCTAAAAGAAAAAGAATGGAAACCGAATTTGGATCTTACCCTTACTTGAAGAAATCGACAGCACCTATGCCAGACACCACAAGAATTCAGTTTTGAGACTTGGAGAGTAGTCGACTATAGCCTAGAGAGAACTTGCTTTCTGCTTTTGAAAGATTATGAAAAGAAGAAGGGAAAGGTTTATAGAAGAGATTCAGTTTCAACAAAGATGAAAAAGAAAAGCTTGAGGGTTTCGGCAATGGTGGAATATAGATTCGGCTAGCACAGGCAATATTTCAGCTTAACAAAATAAAAGAGAGAGGAGAAAGTTTGCTAGAGAATTTCGGCAGATGAACAAGAAAAGAAAGAATGAAGATTGGCCTCACACTCCTCCTTTTGGCCGAAAAATACACCAATAGAGTCCCTTGGCCGGCCATCACATGCTCCCTCATCAAATCCCTCATTTTTCTCCTCTTATCACCTCATCTAACAATAAATAAAATAAAAAGAAATAATCATTTATTTATCCCTTATCTTAACTATTTTATCACCCCTTTTACCTCTTAAAAATAAAAGGATTAAAGCTCCTAAAATCTAGCCTTGGTGCCGTCCCCCTATTCCCCTCTTATTGACGTCACAAGCAAAATAAAAACATCAACATATTGCTTCCCACGCGACTCGAACACAAGTCCTTCCCCTTAGCATTTGGTGTCATTTCCAGAGCCCTTAGTGGCACCTCCAAGCCACTTTTCCAAGCCCAATTGTGTGTCATATTTCCCCTATAAATTTTCTTAAGGCCACCTTTCTTCAGTTCCCTCTTTTAAACTTTAAACTTAATATTTTCTAAGGCATTTCCTTACATTTCCAAGGTTCCAAAAATGCACACAACACATTCATAACACATTAGCCATGCTATTTCATATAATTAAGCATAAATGCATAAGCCCATTTTCAGGATATTACAGTTCTACCTCCCTTAAAATAGTTTCGTCCTCGAAATTACCTGACTGAAATAAGTGAGGGTATTGCTGTCGCATTGCTTCTTCTGGCTCCCACGAAGCTTTTTCCGCACCATGATTTCTCCATAACACTTTGACTAGAGGAACTGACTTCCTCCGTAACACTTTCACATCTCGTTCTAGAATCTGAATCGGCTCTTCCTCGTAGGATAAATCTGGCCTTAGCTCCACCTCTTCAATCGGTACTACATGAGATGGATCCGATCGATATCGATGTAGCATGGACACATGGAATACGTCGTGCATCTGCTTCAACTCCCGTGGCAACTCCAACTGATATGCCACTGGTCCAACTCGCTTCAAAACCTTATAAGGTCCTATAAACCTTGGGCTTAACTTCCCTTTGCGACCAAATCTCATTACCTTCTTCCAAGGCGACACTTTAAGGAACACTTGATCTCCCACATCAAATTCTATTTCCTTCCGTTTGAGATCTGCATACGAATTTTATCTATCAGATGCTTCCTTCAACCGTGCCCAAATTATCTCAACCTTTTCCTCGGATTTTGCCACTAACTCTGGACCCAAAACTCGACGTTCTCCTAATTCTCTCCAACACGTAGGAGTGCGACACTTCCGTCCATACAGTGCTTCATACGGTGCCATCCGAATACTGGCTTGATAGCTGTTGTTGTAGGCAAACTCAGCTAAAGGCAAGTATTCTTCCCAACTTCCTCTGAAGTCTATCACACATCCTCTCAACATATCCTCCAACACTTGGATTACTCGTTCAGATTGCCCATCTGACTGTGGATGAAAAGTCGTAATGAAATCCAATTTAGTACCTAAAGCCTGATGTAGAGCTTTCCAAAACCGCGAAGTAAACCTTGGGTCTCTATCCGAAATAATCGATAGTGGAACTCCATGTAACCTTACAATCTCCGCCACATATAACTTCGCCAACTTTTGCAGAGAATAGTCAACTCTTACTGGGATGAAATGCGCGGACTTTGTCAAACGATCCACTATCACCCATACCGAGTCCTTCTTAGCAGGCGTAGGAGGAAACCCACTTACGAAGTCCATGGTGATTCGCTCCCACTTCCACTGTGGAATCATTATCGGTGAAGCAATCCTAACGGAACTTGGTGTTCAGCCTTAACTTGCTGACACGTCAAGCACTTCCCTACGAATTCGGTAACTTCCTTCTTAAGTCCAGGCCACCAAAACTGTTCCCTTTGATCTCGATACAACTTACTTCCTCCAGGATGCATAGCATAAGGGCCACTATGCGATTCCTGAAGAATCCTCAGCCTCAACTCCTTGTTCTTAGGCATACAGACTTTACCCTTGAAGCACAATACTCCCTCATCACTAATACCATAATCTTCCAACTCTCCATTTTGCACTTGCTGTAGCTTAGCACTTAGATCATCATCAACCAACTGTCCCTCTTTCACTTCATTCAACCACGTCAGCTTAACTTGCAACTCTGCCAGCAGACTTCCATCATCATACAAGCTCAGATGTGCAAACATCGCCCTCAGATCTGACACAACCTTCCGACTTAGGGCATCTGCCACTACATTCGCCTTGCCCGGATGATACTCTATCGAACAGTCATAGTCCTTCAGTAATTCAACCCACCTTCGCTGTCTTAGGTTCAACTCCTTCTGAGTCAACAGATACTTAAGGCTCTTGTGGTCTGTGTAGATTACTGACTTTTCTCCATAAAGATAGTGCCTCCACACCTTAAGAGCAAAGACCATTGCCACCAATTCCAGATCGTGAGTTGGGTAGTTAACCTCGTGTGGCCTTAATTGTCGAGACGCATAAGCGACTACTTTCCCACCTTGCATCATTACGCAACCCAAACCTATATGGGAAGCGTCACAAAACACCACGAAATCCTTTCCTGCCTCCGACTGAATCAAAACCGGAGCTTCAGTCAAGACCCTCTTAAGCTTCTCAAAGCTCTCTTGTTGCTTATCCGTCCAAACGAAAGGTACTTCCTTCCTTAATAACTTTGTCAAAGGCGCGGCTATCGATGAAAACCCTTCCACAAACCTTCTGTAATAGCCTGCCAAACCCAAGAAGCTTCGAACCTCAGCCACAGACTTAGGTGGTTTCCAATCTAACACCGCTTCAATCTTTCTAGGATCCACCCTTATTCCTTCTGCAGACACTACATGTCCTAAGAACGCAACTTCCTTAAGCCAAAATTCACACTTGCTGAATTTGGCATAGAGCTTCTTCTCTCTCAACACTTGCAACACAATTCGGAGATGCTCATCATGTTCCTCCTCAGACTTGGAGTACACAAGGATGTCGTCGATGAACACAACGACAAAGCTATCCAAATAAGGTTGGAAAACCCGGTTCATCATATCCATGAACGCAGCTGGGGCATTTGTCAAACCAAACGGCATTACAACGAACTCAAAATGCCCATATCTTGTCCGAAAAGCTATCTTATGGATATCCACTTCCTTCACCTTAAGCTGATGATATCCAGACCTTAGATCTATCTTTGAGAATACCGCTGCCCCCTTAAGCTGATCGAACAAGTCGTCTATCCTTGGCAAGGGGTACTTGTTCTTGACGGTAAGCTTATTCAATTGACGATAATCTATGCACATACGCATAGTTTCGTCCTTCTTTTTCACGAACAAGACCGGTGCTCCCCATGGAGACACACTGGGTCGGATAAACCCACGATCAAGCAACTCTTGAATTTGAGCCTTAAGCTCAACCAACTCCTTGGGCGTCATTCTGTAAGGAGCGATTGACACAAGAGCTGTTCCAGGCAGCAGATCAATTCCAAACTCCACTTCTCTATCCGGGGGTATTCCAGGTAATTCCTCTGGAAACACATCTTCAAAGTCCCTTATAGTTCTAACTCCACTAGCTCCTCCTTCTTTCGTATCCTTTCCGAACCATCTTATCAGCCTTTAGAGCAGAAACTACATTAGACAAGTAGTTTCTTCTTTCTCCTATCATAACTACTTCCTCATCCTCCGGGGTCCTTAACTTCATTCGCTTAGCTGCACAATCCAATACAGCTCGATGCTCCACTAGCCAGTCCATGCCAAGTATAAGGTCGAACTCTCCAAAAGGTAGTTCCATTAAGTCGGCAGTAAATACTACTCCTTGAATTTCTAGAGGCACTTTTCGAAAGATCTTATTCACCACTACAGTTCGACCTAGTGGGCTTACTACAGTCATCTCCCTATCAGAAAGTTCAGAAGCTATGTCTAGAGTTTCCACTACTCTACATGCAACATATGAATGGGTCGAGCCCACATCAATCAAAGTAAAGTAAGGCTTGCCACAAATAAGGAACGTACTGGTTATGACGTCCGGCGCGTCTCCATCTTCCCTACGGCGAACTGTATATACCAAGCCCGGTTGCCTTGCCTCAGTATTATTAGCACCTCTGCCAGGTGTTCCACGTCCTCTTCCAGCGCCATTACCTCGGCCATTTGGACCACAACCTTGCTGAGGCTGCTGTCCACTTCTACCAGCCTGATTAACATTCTGAGCTACTGATCTATTCCCATTCGGCCTCATTGGATAGTCCTTAATCATATGGTCCTTGGACCCACACTTAAAACATCCTCCAGTCTTTTTCCAACACTCTCCTAAGTGTTTCTTCCCACACTGATCACAAGTACGATATTGCCCTCCAGTACCAGCTTGCTGACCTCGCGGCCCATCAACTCTAGGCCTCTTCTGAACATTCCCAGCTGACCCTGACGGCCCAAATCCTCTTTTCTGCTTATTCCGATCAGAATGCTGCCTTATAGAGTCCTTAATTCCTTCCGCTATCTTAGCTTTCTCTACTAACGCAGAAAACTCCTGCTCTTGATGTGGAGCGACTAACAACCTCAGGTCATCCCTTAGTCCGTCCTCAAACCGGACACATCGCTCATGCTCTGAAGCCACTACTCCTCGAGCATACTGGCTCAACCTCAGAAATTCAGCTTCATATTCCGCTACGGACTTGTTCCCTTGAACCAGCCCCAGAAAAGCTTTCCTCTGCGCATCAGTGTAACGCGTGCTGACATACTTCTTCTTATATGCCGCCTTCACATATTCCCAATTCAGATCCTCAGCTGTGGCACCATCCCGAACTGTGAGCCACCATTGATACGCTTCATCACGTAGCAGCGCCACCATTCCTTTCACTTTCTCCTCAGGGGTCAGATCCAACTCATCTATGATCCGTTCCGTCGCTTCCAACCAATACTCAGCCGTACTGGGTGCCACACCAGATACTCCACGGAACACTTCAGCCCCATTGGCTCGAAGTCGCTCGGGTACAGATTTCCGAGCTCCCATATTTCCACCTGCTCCAGCCACCATCTCCAAAACTCGCAGCACAGCCTGCGACACAGCATCATCCCCTGTCTGAGCTTGCTGCTCAACACCAACAGCTGGTGGTGGTACCTCATTGTCAGACCCTTGACCCGATCTAACGGGTTCTGACACGGCCATTCTGCCTCTACTGCGTCCTCGCACATTACGACCACGTCCTCTAGAACTCATTTCTACGATCGTGCTTTAATCTAATTAAGAAATTTTATGAATTAGCTTTTATTCCACTGATTATTCGCGAAGAGTTTTATGAAAGGAGCTTAATAAGGGTTCTTTCGATCATTCAAAATTTCAAGTTTTCTATCCTAATTCACAGAAAAGCACATCCATTTCATAATACCTCCCATACACATTCACTCTTCGGACATTTCTGTCCGTTCCTATCCCAAGGGTATTTTCGTCATTTGTCCTATAGGGGTATTTTGGTAATTAAATCGGGGTCAATTTGAAAATTACAAAAGTCATTTCAAAATTTTCCAAACTCATGGGTATTTTGGAAGAAAGATTTTCCAAATCAAAGGTATGGTCAAAATTTCGGAAAGCAGGGTCATTTTGGTAATTTCGTAAACCAGGGGTAATTTCGTAAATTTCCAAATCAGGGTACCTCGAATTTTGTAACGCTAAAGTTTTTGAATATTTTGGCAAAATCAGAGAATGTTATTGAGATCGGGGGTAATATGGTCCTTTTGGAAACCAAGGGCATTTTAGTAATTTTACCACTAGAGGTATTTTAGTAATTTTGTAAATCAGGAATATTTCAGAAAAATTTTGTAAAACAGTTTTTTTTTTACAAACTAAAAGGGTAATTTAAGAGTTTTAAAACTAAGGTTTTTATATAAATACGGCTAGTCCCTTTCGGGTTTTAGTTATTGGGTTTAGTCCATGAATAAGTCCTCTTGGTTAGGGTGAACCGAAGCTACGCACCAGGTAGGATTCGAGTGGAGAGGAGGTGAGTCACGCAGACTGCTTAAGTACCAAACTCCCACCGAATACCAATCCTAGACATGCGCACAATGGTTACCACACCCTAACTCGGCGACTTAGTCACAGGTTTGTTTAATTAGGCATTTAAAATTATATGTAACTGTTGGGGTAAACTAGTCTTAGAGTTCAAGTACCTATCATGCTAATCTACGTTTCATTCCACTTCTACCCTTCTACCAATCACAATATAAATCACACAAAAGATAGGGGTACTTACCTGGTGGACTTCGGGTCGGAGACTTAGGTGCCATGCCAGAAAAACCTGCTTAGAAATTTCACAAATTCTTTTGGGCTTTACTTTAAAAACGTTTTGGGCCTTAAACCCAAGGCCGAGAGTTTAAAACTGGGCTCTGATACCAAGCTGAAACACCCTAGACCCGGCCCACGAGCCTCGACCAGAAATAGTATGTTCCTCGGTTAGAAATGGTTCAAATTCGCTGGTTCTTTGAAAATCTTTAAGTGATTTTGGAAAACGTTTTGGGTTGGGCTCAAGTTGGAAACCGGTTTATTTTTGAAATATAAGTTTTCATAACATTTCATTCTTAGTTTCAAAACTTTAAGTTAAAAGACATGCCGAATTTGTCTTAAGTTTCATTAAAAATCATTTATATTTAGGTGTCAAAACGTTTAGGGTTTATTTTTAAATAATATGCTTAAACTTTAATTTGATAAAATTTCGTAACATAATAAAGTAATTTAACGTGCATGCATAAAATAAAGTTCATACTAAGGCCTTATTACATCAAAACAAACCCGAAATAAATTAAAGTGCTTAAATAAAAATAAAATGTCTAAATAAATAATTTCCTTGCTGAGCATGGCCACCACTAAGCTCCTGCCAACCCGGTCCATCACTGGTCATCACTTGAAAAATGTTCCCACAACGGGGTGAGCCAAACAGACTTAATGTGTACATAAACACTAAGTCCAAATAGATTCAGGCATATCAAGTCATACACATTTATATCAAAATATACAATTAATGATGCATTCCCAAGCCCAAGCCTAGTTACCAACCGCTACACATCACCCGTACCAACCTGCACACCGTGGGGACTACTAAGTCAACCCTCCATCCGCTACACACCATCGAAGGCAGTCGCTGCAGTCGACGTGCTCATCGCCCTTATAATTTCGTGGCATAGCCACCAGATAATATTCTGTGTCATGTGACACCACATTCAGATAATGTGACCGAAGTCACTACATTCTTATATTGTGACAATAGTCACCACATTCACTTCCCCTTTCATATTCACCCAAATGCCCATGTCATACAAAATCATGCATTATCATGCCATATTCTCAATTCACATTCTTATAGATTCACATACGTGTTTTAACAGATTTTATCATAATCCCAGTAGGAATTGGAAAACGTACATGAGTACTTTGTACCACTGTATGGTACCTTAGCCATACTTTTCACATTCTTAATAACACATTTATATTAACATTGCCATAAATCATATTTAAGAAATAGTGTGGGGTACACACCTGAATCGCTTAATGCTTTCACTCAAATCCCGAAAATCCAATCTACTGCTTTAGGTCTTTAATGCCTATATTCGGCCAACCCTACTCAAATTAGTAAAAAGCTATTCGGTTATAAAACCAAATCCCAATAGGATTATGGTAACCCAAAACTTACCTTGGTGCCGATTTCACTACTAATCAAATCCCGAAATCTTTGCTATGCTCCTCCTTGTATTCGGCCAAGCACTAGATCTCATCATAGGTTAGTTTTCGGCTTTTATGATAATAAGAAACAAGTCTAAATACTAAAATAGGCCTTGATCGAATGTCTTAAGCACTTACCTTGTAATTCTCAAATCCCGAAATTAATTCCTTGGCTTTGAAGATGTCGAAATACCTATAGGGTATATGTTAGATCCAATTTCCAATCATTAAATCACAATAGAATGGCCTATGGTCGAATATCATCTTACCTTGAATCTTAAATATCCCGAGAGATCCTTTCTTGAAGTCGACAACACCTAAATCCCGAAACTTCCTTCATAGTTTCGGCCAAAGAACAATATGAGGGATTAGTTCCTGAATTTCGACATGCCTAAAAGAAAAAGAATGGAAACCGAATTTGGATCTTACCCTTACTTGAAGAAATTGACAGCACCTATTGCAGACACCACAAGAATTCGGTTTTGAGACTTGGAGAGTAGTCGACTATAGCCTAGAGAGAACTTGCTTTCGGCTTTTGAAAGATTATGAAAAGAAGAAGGGAAAGGTTTATAGAAGAGATTCGGTTTCAACAAAGATGAAAAAGAAAAGCTTGAGGGTTTCGGTAATGGTGGAATATAGATTCGGCTAGCACAGGCAATATTTCGGCTTAACAAAATAAAAGAGAGAGGAGAAAGTTTGCTAGAGAATTTCGGCAGATGAACAAGAAAAGAAAGAATGAAGATTGGCCTCACACTCCTCCTTTTGGCCGAAAAATACACCAAGAGAGTCCCTTGGCCGGCCATCACATGTTCCCTCATCAAATCCCTCATTTTTCTCCTCTTATCACCTCATCTAACAATAAATAAAATAAAAAGAAATAATCCTTTATTTATCCCTTATCTTAACTATTTTATCACCCCTTTTATCTCTTAAAAATAAAAGGATTAAAGCTCCTAAAATCTAGCCTTGGTGCTGTCCCCCTATTCCCCTCTTATTGACGTCACAAGCAAAACAAAAACATCAACATTTTGCTTCCCATGCGACTCGAACACAAGTCCTTCCCCTTAGCATTTGGCGTCATTTCCAGAGCCCTTAGTGGCACCTCCAAGCCACTTTTCCAATCCCAATTGTGTGTCATATTACCCTTATAAATTTTCTTAAGGCCACCTTTCTTCAGTTCCCTCTTTTAAACTTTAAACTTAATATTTTCTAAGGCATTTCCTTACATTTCCAAGGTTCCAAAAATGCACACAACACATTCATAACACATAAGCCATGCTATTTCATATAATTAAGCATAAATGCATAAGCCCATTTTCAGGATATTACAATTCATATATATAAATAATTTTCTCATCCCTATTTTACCCCAACAAAATGTTGACAATTTTACCTCTGGTAAAATTTTGACGATTTTTCCATCGGTAAAATTTTGAGAAAATATATTCAATATTTCACAACTCAACATCTTTACTATGACTGAATGATTTATTTTCATTTTTAGGCTTCAAAACAGTCCAAAAACATAAAACTTATTTTTCCATCATTTTTTAAGTAACCCTATATAGGATTGCAAGTTTCCATTTTCATTTTGGAAGCCTACATTCATTTCCAAATGATTCCATCTGTAATATCCCGAAATAGGGGTTGCGAATTTGGAAAATAACTCGAGTGTTAGTGGGCCTCAGAGTGATTTTAATGTGTTATTAGAGTTCCTAAAGCCCGAGGATAAAATGGGAGCATTTTGGAAATTTTGAAAATTAGGGGGTTAAAAATGGAAAATTGGTTAAGGGAGGCCTTAAGTAAAATTTTTGTAAAATTGTGGCATATAAAATGCCCTGGTAAGGTGGTCTTCGCATGCCACTTAAGGTTTAGTTTAGCGCTAAGCAGGTCAGGGGATCGAGCAATGCTGGGCGCATGTTTTTATTTTTGTGCTATATGGTGTTATGGACTAAGGAGGCCTTAAAAGAATTTTCAACGCGTCTGTTAGCATAAAATGAACACTGGCTGAGTGGTTAGGACGCTTGCAGCCAGGGTACATTCGCAAGAACTTGCGTTCGAGACGCGCTAGAAGCGCGGGGTGAGTTTGTATTTTTTTTTTTAAAGGGAAGTTAACGGGAAAAAGGGTCTAAAAGAAATTTGCGATGCATTTACGTCATAAAATTCAAAGTGGCCGAGTGGCCAAGGACATTTCGTGAGAGCTAAGGCTTGGAGGACTCGCGTTCGAGTCTTGAGGATCGCGCATAAGGCGCTTTATTTTTCTTTTAGCGCTAGAACATAAGGCGCCAGCGAAGTAAGGTTTAAAAGAATTTCCATGCGGTTATTGGCATGAAACGCGCATTGGTCGAGTGGCAGAATGTGAGGGGAAGCTCCCTCAGGTCTCGGGTTCGAGACCTGGGACAGCGCCGGATGTTTCTTTTTGTTTTGTTTTTTTTTTTCAGGTGTGAAATAAATATTTTGCATGGCACATGCAAGCATGCACGCATGCAGCTGCTATTGCCTTATTTATTTTGTCAGCATGGGTTTAAACCATTGTTCTAGTATTATTTTTATTTGTTTGCTTAGAATAGTGGGATTATATATATATATATATATATATAATATTATTATTATTCTCAACTTCTAGGAGAATATGGGAAAGGTAATAAAATAAAGAAATAAACAATTTTGAGCTTAGAAAAGAGAGAACATGTGCGGCTTGGAAAAGAGGCAAGCATGCCCAAGATTCTTGATTTTTTTTTATGAGTAAGGTGATGAAATTATTAAACAAAGAACTATCCTATTTTCTATGATGGTCGGCCTTGATTTTGGAGAAAAGAATGGCATGGTCAGCTTGATTGTGGCACAAGCATGGCAAACTTCTTGATTTTTGGTTTGTCCTTTCTTAGCAAATGGGAAGCATGGCCGAATGGAACCTTTTGGGAACCTTGTTAGTCGGCCTTGGGTGTACCATAGGAAGCTTGGCCGAATCTTTTCTTTTGATTCATTTTCTTGACATTTTTGTCTTGGCCAAGAAAGAAAGGGAGAGCTAGGGTGAATTTCAGTTTTGAAGAAGCTAAGGAGCACACTTTTTCGGCTAGCTCTTGTTCTTTCATCTTCTTCCCTTATTGTTTCAAACCGAAACACTCCTCCTCCTAGGCTACCTTCGATTTTACCTTGAAGCATGCCATTGTTGTTATGCTAAAACTTCCTTACTATTTCTTCCTTTTTGGCTTTTACTTTGATCGAATGCTCCTTGCTATTTAGAGCTTAGGCCGAAACCCCCCAAAAAGGAAGGTGCCTTCGACTACTTCCTTTTTAGTCTCTCTAAACAAAAGTTGGTAAGTATTTCTATCAAGTAGTTGGTTTCTTCTCCTTTTTCTTTTGCATGCCGAAACCAAGACTAGATTTTGATTCTAAGAATAGCCAAACATGCTAAAGGCTATATTGATGTATTTCTATTGTGCTAGTGTTAAGGAACTTTTAAAAGAGATTTCTGGTTTCGGCTATTCAAGGGATTTGGTAACTACCAAAAGCATGCAAATCTTTTGAGACTTGGAAAAAAAGCTAGGTAAGTGTTATATATATATACATTTCGGTTCAGGGCCATGTTCTTAGAATTATGCTTAAGCCGATTCTAATGGTTAGATTATAGGTGTTTCGAAAGGATCAGGTGACTAATTCGGGATTTCGAACCATATTGACAAGAATAAAGGAAGCTCTCGGGTTTTTGAGCATCAAAGGTAGTGGATGTTGACTTTCGGCCTAAGGCCCTATTATTAGTACTAAATGTGACCGATTTCGGTTATGTGTTTTAGGGGCTAATCGATTAATAACAGAAGCTTCGGGACTTTAGTTGATATTAGAATCGATAAATCGAATATTGCTTTAAACAGGTGCGTAGTTATCGCACTGTTCTTTTGCTTGATATATGTATTGTAAGTATCATTTTATGTAAATGTATGAGTTGTGCATGTTAGCCAAAATAAAGGCAAAAAGTATAGATGCTAAGGTAAGTGATCGAATAATCAGGTTATGATATTAACTCGTCAGTGATTTGCGATAATAATTGATTATTGATGAATGTATAAAAATGTGATGACGTGTGATGTATAATTGCTTTGAGAAATATGTGGCCATGTTACATATACTTATGCATGTGAAATGTGAAGTACACTATGTGAATGATCTAATGCTAGCCTCGTGCTACATTCGCGATTGATGATTAGTGAACCGATTGATATGTGGATCACTATGTGATCGGTGGCTCAGCCACGACTTTAAGAAATAATGTGCAAAAGAAAGATATGTGGATCACCTTGTGGATTGGACTTCGTAATTGTATTTTCGTAATCATATTTATAATATTGTGTATTCATAATTGCATATTTATAATTGTATATTATACATATATATGGATTGTGTGGATATGGGCCAAGCCCATACGTGAGGACATGTGTATTAACTATGCACTGAGTCTTGGTGACTCACCCGTTTTTATTAAACCCTTTCAGGTGGCGCATACTGTTTGGACCGGGTTCGGAGAGGATACAAAGGTGGCCATGCAAAAGTGGATTTTCATGCAAAGGAATCTCTTGGTTAATAAATTAAATATTTATATTTTCCGTAATTTGATTAAGTGTGTATTGTAATAAGGCCCACTAAAGTATTTCAGTTCATTTGTTAAGTATCGTTATTATTATACCCTATTATGGAAGGATGATTTAAAGGTTGATTGCAAATGGTTTTATTTCCTCGAGTAAAGCTCGAATTTGATATTTTTACAGTAAACTTAAATTTTCACTTAGAATATTACAAGTCACGAAAATGTTTTATCAAAGGAAACAAATTTTCAACGGTTTATTTCTTAAGTAAGAATGTTTTTCGAAAGTGTTCCGCAGTGACATTCCAAATTCGGTCGGATTAAATGGGCCGGGTTTGGGGTGTTACACCATCATTCTTGAATGTTTCCCATTTCTCCGTTTCTATTCATTCCGTTTATTTTTATTCAAAGACGTAATTCATTTTTAGTTTCAACGAGCTAGCGGAGGGACTGATTGGACATATGAAGTTGAGGCTCAAAAAAAATTATAATTAAGTTCCAGCTTTTCGCCTATTAATTATAAACTCATTTAGTCACGAAGTCATTCCACTATAGTATTGTGATTGAGCTCTCCTTAACGACATACCATTACAAAAACAACTACTCAATGCTTGTCCAATGACCTTGTCATAAGTGTGTTACCCTCATAGGATATCCTTGATCTCTTTGGGATAATATTCGTTCTCCTATTATAATTCTATTTTATTTCATGGTAACCATTATATCTTCCTATCACTATCAAATAGTGATAAAGTCATCCATCACAAAGACAGACGGCTCGTGGCCATATTTACTTTTCATCAACCATGTAATGCTAATGAGAGGATATCATTTACCCATGTTTTGGGGTTATGAATTCCACTATTGTGAATGGAACTACATACTACAGAAATTGTACACCCAACGCACCCACTTTTGGTTCCTTATCTATTTTAACTCGGGCTTTTACTTACATCAAAGTGTACGAGTCACGCATACATAGTTCACCATCCACTCAGGATTTAGGTATGTCACACTATTAACGTCACAAGTTTAGGTATGTAATATCAGTCCAATCACTCACATCTATGTCTCTATCTTTTAGGAGTCACCTGTTTTGATGCCTAAGACAAGGCATCTCCACAATTGGACTTGATAAACAACATATTAGTCTTTTAACTAGTTTGCTCATTTCCTATTAGACTAAGGACATGTTTAGGTTCGTCTACTAATACAAGTTTTCTTTCTTTACTACGATCCGACCACATAATACCTCTTAGTATTAATTATGTAACATCCTAAAAATAGGGGATCTGCATTTTGCACTATTTTTTTTTGTTGTGTTTGGCTCAATAAGCATGAATTAATTTTTACAATTGTGTCGTCCACCATCTTTAAACCCACGAATTTGTTCACATGGGAAATAAAGGTAAGTGGTCATTCAACATTATTTTACCATGTTTCCACTCATCTCTTTATCATAATAATACTTCCATGTTTTATTTTATGAAATACTATTATTTTTTTTTATTTATCCCTATTGTCGTCCACTCATATCTTTATTATAATAATCCTCCCATATTTATTTATTTATTTATTCCATGCTTTTAAGTGCCAACATATCATGCTTTGATGTTGGTCAAATTTTCTCCTCGAAGATGCCGTCCACTCCATAATGTTTTGTCCCAAAATTTTTTTTATTTATTTTATTTAATTGGTTGCTTTATTCCTTCCACTATTCCCATGTTTGGCCTTTAAATTAATGTCTTTTGTTTTTAAATTTCAAGTTCCTATCCAAGCCGTCCAAGTGAATTGACCATACATGCCTACTTGCTAAATTTTTTGTCCATACATGCCCACTTACTAATTTGGCCAACACATGTGTTTCCACCAACTTGAATAAAATTGTTCACGTGAAAACCCAGGTAAAAATTGTCATTATTTTACTCTAATTTCATGGCTGAATAGACATCCAAAAATTCAGCCACCATTGCCGAATCCCTTTCTTCTCCTTTACTCTTTTCTCTCAAACACCATAACCGAACCATTCCCGGGTAGTTTTCATTCAACTCTCTCCCTCCTCTTCTTCTCTTCTCTACCTCTGTCTCTTCTAGCTGAATATTTTGCCCATTTTTCCTCCATAGCAGAAACCTTCATCTCGTTTTCTTGAGCCGAATCACATTTGCTCATCTATTGTAAACAGTTTCACTCCATCCTACTCTTTTGTTCCAATCCTGAATCACCCCTTGTTGCAAACCTATCCCGTGTCTCTCATCTACAATTATCAACCTAATATCAAGAAACATCCCTGAGGGTTGCCGAAAATCGCTTCTACAGAAGGGTCCTATAGTGCAAGCCGAACGTTCATAGTCCTAAGCTTGAAGATCTGTTGATTGCCGAATCTCACCTTTCCATTCGAGTTTTAAGTCAATCTAAGGAAAGAAGTGGGACCGTAATCTCTGCTCCTAAGTTTAAAAAGGCGTGTTGTGTCGGTGGTTCGAGACTATCCGCCAGGTTGTGGTAGAGAGCCGACGTCTGCCTGGGTTAGGCAAATAACCGTCATTCCTGCTAGTGAGAGCGTCGACATAGGGAGTTTAGTTTTACGTGTAATCAGGTGTGTACTACTCACACGCCTTCTTTGATATTGTGTTATTAACTGAAATGGCCGAAAGCCAAAATAACTGATATGATGGATTAACTACCCTTAGGATTAAAGTTGGAGACACCAGGTAAGTTCTTCGTTAATAATATGGCTGTTAATATGCAAGTATGTATATTCTAGTGCTATGCATGTATGAAATATGATCTGCTTTATACTATGATTTTGGTTGCATATATATATTGTGCATAATGAAAAGAGCATGGGCTCGGGATTGAATGAAGGAGGAGAGAGAATTAGTGACTACAGTCACGAGTGACTTCCATCACGAGTGGTCTAAGTACCACGGTGGTTGAAACCACGAATAATCTAATTAGTGACTTATCTCGGTGGTCAAGTACCACAGTGGGTTGGCCCCCCGTATGCATTATTTATCAGAGATCGTCACGATAGTCTACGACCACAGTGGGTTGGCCCCACGAGTACATTATAGTGACTCTGTCACGAGTGACTACGGTCACGACTGGTCTAGGACCACGGTGGTTATGAACCACAGTGGCATAATGCCACGGGTGTTTTGGATGGAGAGCTATTCTGGGATGGGTAGCATTGCATGCACATAACATGAGCTGTACTGAGTGGGCTAAGGCCCAATTTACATTACATGGGGATGTACACACTGAGTCTCGATGACTCACCCCTTTGTTAATATTGCAGGTAATCAGTAGATGGTGGGTCTTGGGCCGAGGCAAACTCGAGGTGGCCATGCGTTGCAATTTCTTTAAGTAAACTCAAACTTTATTTTAAATTTATTTCTGTTTTGGGATCTCAAGTTGTAATAAGGCCGCTTTAACTTTAACTTTAAATTGGGTTTTAGATTTTTATGCTGATATTGGATGTTCTAAAAACTATCGAATATGGGGTATTTCAAAAAAAATAAATAAATAGTTTTCAAAGTGTTTAACAAAAGATGGATTGCAAGTAACTAATTAATTTGGAGTTTTTATTAAAACTATAACATCGTTTTAAAATGTCACTCTACGAGAATCCTTGAGTTTGGCTTTCGTAAAATAACAGATTTGCTCACAACCTTTTTGATTTGATTAAAAAGAAGTTGGTACAAAACTTTCAATCACAACTGTAAAAAAAATGTTTTTCAACATTGACATTTAACAAAAATGGTTTCCAAGTCACGTTGTTCCTTAAAATTTCAAAACCTCCAATCCTGTAACATATCAGACTTGGTCTTAGTGTATAGACCGGGTTTGGGGTGTTACAAATTAAACATTTAGACAACCAATGAGCAACATATGCTTCCATTTTGCTTTGAGTGCAAAAATAATGTGAAGAAAATTATAGAAAGTATATTAATTTAATTAATGAATTTGTTTTATTAACCAATATATTTAAACAGAGTAAAAATGTATATTGACTAAAATAATACACTTAGGGAACCAGATCCAATAGATTTAAACTCTCTATCCCACTACTATGGACTTTTACAAGTGAAGATGTTTACTTTACCCAAATCTCCTAATTTCCCAAAAAAAACCTGGGGGAACGTAAAGAGAATCCGGCGAAGATTTTTGTTACTATTTGACCGGTCATGGGGAGAGTCAAATCAATTCAATTGACTCCCAACTAATCTCGTTATGAGAACTAAATTGAATAGTGCTCAAGCAAACCAAGTGTACTATACTTTGATAGTGGCTCACATATGGCGTGGTTTTAAAGACAATAAAGTCTCCTGTAGCTTCCTCAGACACTTGATACACTCCTCGTGCTCAGCCAATACTCTGGGCGTATTCTTCCTTAGTCATAATCTTTCTTTGCTTAAAGATACACTGTAATTAAATCCTTAGATATTGCTAGCAGACAGATACTTTAACACTAGTATGTGCCAATACTCTGACTCTCCATCAAGTCAATAGGGTGGCGGATTATGCTACCATAGTGCCAAATCAGCTTACATACATACCTTACGCACCTTTTTGGATCCGCCACTTTTGGGGTGTGACAACACTTATTGTTCGAGTCCGTAAATATTGTTAATACGAGGTCAATATAAATGTTAATTAAAGTTTGGTCTCTTAATTTTTTTCAAATTGATCGTTAATTAAGGTATAAAGATAAAATTGTAAAATTTTATCGCTATGGATTTTTAAATAACTGAATGATTAATTGAGCAATTGGACCATTTTTATTTAATGAAATGGACGTGGATGCTAGTTGTAAGCCATCAACCTTGTTAGTTATTATTAAGATTAATCTAATTAAGTTTAATTAAATAAAATTAAGATTGATTAAATATTAGTCAAGTATAAAAGAAAAAATAAAAGAACAACAAAACATTTCTTCTTATCATCTTCTTCAATTGAAATCAAAAGAGAAAAATAGGGTTTTAAAGCTCAAACTTTCAACCTTTAATTTGATCTATTCAATTTAGTCCTTTTTCTTGTAATTTTTATGTTTTTAAGGTCGTGGGAGCTTGATTTCGCTAGCCCATGTACCAATTTACAGAATTGTTTAAGTTTGTAAAAGTTTTTATTGATGAGTTCTTGATGAAATTGGTTCTACATGGTTAGATTTTAAGATTAGATGTGAAAAAGGACTAGATTGTAAAGTGTTATTGTTAGTTTTTGAACATAAGAAATAAAGTGTATAAATTTTGAAATTGATGTGAAATTTCTTTAATTATAGATAATAGAGGATCTTACAAGGATGTAATTGAGATTGGTTTTGAAATTGAAGCTCAAATTTAAAAGATATTGCAAATTTGGTTTTAAGGACTAAATTAAATAAAATAAAAAACTTAGGGAGCAATCAGAAAATGAAATTGAACTTACTCATTCATACAATAGGATGATATAAGATGTTTGGAATTGATGAATTGAATTGAATTGTTATATAGATTAAGAATTGAATCAAATCGAGGATAACCTAAGGAAAGGTAAAATTATGGATTAGTCCCTAAACAATACGATTGCTTGTAGTTTTGCAAGGTAAGTTCATATGGTATGATTGTTTTTGAATTGTTATGTATATAAATTGTGTATAAGTGTATGTTTTGTTAAAATTTGGATTGTTTTCAATTTGGTACAAAAGGTGAGATTTAGACTAAATTATAAAGAAATGTTTGTTTTTGTGTGTGTGTGTGTGTGTGTTGAAAATCCCCAAAAGAAATTAGTAAAGGTCTTGTGCACATTGATACAGAGTGATTACTGGTTATTACTGAGATTCGATCTAGCGTTTGTTATGAACTCGAAGATATATAGTGTAACAGCCCGATTTAGACCCTAGTCAGAACAGTGGTTTCGGGACCCAAAATTCGAGGTCAGAATAATATTTTGATATTATTTTTGGTGTTTATAATATGAGATTGAGCATGTGTGAAAGTTCTGTGTGAAAATTTTATCGATTATGTGCTTAATTAGCAAAAAGGACTTAATCGCATAAAATGTAAAAGATGTGTGCTGATTGTTAAAGTGTCTATTTGGCATGTCTTATTAAATGGGAAGTTCTTATGTGGTAATTAGCCCTTTGGTAGTGGATATGGACATAAATGGCCATTAAATGAATGAAATAAAAATGTTTTAACAAAGGGCAAAATAATAAACTATGTATTAAGTTAATATTAATGAAACAAAAAGGAATTAAATGGTCATTTTTATCATCTTCTTTAGCCGAAAGTTGAAGAAAAAGAAAGAAAGAAAGCTTGTTAGGGTTCGGCTAGCTTTGAGCTTGATTAAAGGTTAGTTTTTGTTCGGTTTTTGATAATTTCTACATTTTTGTGATCGTTGCTTAGTATTCTAGCTAACCCATGCTTTAATTTTAGAAATTGATGGTGATTTTGAGATATGCCATTGATGAATGTTTGATCTTTTTTATAGTTGATGATGAAATATGAAAGATATGTGAAAGATTAACATGTTTTGTCTTTGAATTTTTGGTGAAATTAAGTAATTTGGACTAAATTGTGAAAATAATATTTTGAGGGGACTAAAATTTGAAATAAATGAAATATATGGGCTTGTATGATACTAAGGAGAATTCGGCCTAAGTATGGTGTAATGAAATTATGTGTATTTTGTGAAATTGTGAGATAGGGACTAAAGTGTCGAAATGTGAAAATGTTAGGGCTATTTTGTAAAATGCCTTAAATATGTGTGTGTGGACTAAATTGAATGAATTGGTGATTGAATAAGTTAAATTTGAATATTTATAGACCAAGAAAGGAGAAATTCAGATTGAGATTGAGGCAAAGACAAAGTACTCGATTAATCGGCTAGTTTCGGTATTTTGATGTCCGAGGTAAGTTCGGATATAATACGAGTTGTTAAATTATATCTATGTAATGTGAATTGAATGAATGTATAATTATTGAATTAGAAATGTTAAAGATGAGATTGAGAAATGTGGCACTAAGTGTGCGTAATTGAAATCGAGACAGAGATGAATAGCACTGTGTGTGCAAAGTAATGGAAGCTTCGGTTTTATGGATTGTCATTGTGTGTGCGATGCCGAATTAAGTTCAGTTTTGTATCTATGCACTAAGTGTGCGATGTTAATGAAGCTTCAGCTATGATTTGGGCACTAAGTGTGCGATTGAATTGAAAAGATATCGAGCAGTGAATGAGATATGGTATCGAGCATCGAATAGCAAGATCGTTTCTTAACTAAGTGTTGGCAAAAGGTATGTATGAACCTATATGGTTGATGATAGTTTTAATGGTTGAATGAATGGATATTTGATCATATGGTTGAGGATGATAATGTACCTAATTGTGCATCTCTCTATGTGATGATTTAATTATGTATTGATGTTGCATTATTGAATAGTATGTATAATATTACGAACTTACTAAGCTTTAAAGCTTACTGTGTGATGTGTTTCTCTGTTTTAAAGTGTCAGTAGAGCTAGCTCGGATCTGGGGATTGTCAGCGACTCGATCACACTATCAGCTATCTATTTTGATACTTTTGAAAGATGTACATATTTGGTATATGGCATGTATAGGCTAGTAAATATGGTACATTTTGAGGTGTTGGACCTTGCCATGTGATATGGCTTGGATGTTAGATGATTTTGGTTGTTATGTGTAAACTATGTACATGATGAATGTGGTATGAAATAGTGAGGTTAGAAATGGTATAATTCATGCTTGAATTAGTTGATGGAAATGGTGTTTTAAGTGTGAATTTATGGCTTGACTAAATGATGTTTAGCTTACATTATTTGAGTTGTGAAAATGGTGCTTTGAATGGATTTATTTGAGTAGGAATTGAGTATAAGAATAGATGGTATTGTTGTTGATTAATTGGTGCTTGAAATGGTATGTTTTGGTTGCAATTGAGGCATGAACTGATATTGGTTTAATGCTTATAGGTAATTCCAAAGTGTGGATGGTAATTTGGCCTTGAAAATGGCCAATAATTGCCCACACGGTTGAGCACACGGGCGTGTGGCTCAACCGTGTCTTTCGAGGTTGTATTTTAAAACAAGTCAGACTCGACCACGAGCAAGACACACAGGCGTGTGACTGGCCGTGTGGATCAAGTCAGTAGCGACCACAGGCTGGACACACGGGCGTGTGACTGGCCATGTGGTGCAATTCAGTTTCGACCACAGGTGAGGCACACGGGCATGTCTCAGGCCATGTGAACAAGTCAGAATGTATGCCCTATTTTTCCACGGCTTGGATGTACGGGCGTGTCCGAGGCCATGTGAGGCACATGACCTACCCACACGGGCGTGTGACCTCTGTTACTTTGAAAAATGTTAAAATTTCAGAAATTTTCGTATGAGTTCAGTTTAGTCCCGACCCCTTTCTAACACGTGTTTAAGGTCTCGTAGACCTCATTAAGGGACTATATGATTGTAAATTATGTTGTTTGAATGACTTTGTGTTGGAAATGATATGAAATGTTCGGAATTGATAGTAATGCCTCTTAACCCTAGTCCGGCGATAGTTACGAGTTAGGTGTGTTACATATAGCACATGTTTAGCTTGAACGAGTAACCTGATGTCATTTTAAAGGTTTAGCCTAGACGAGTAACTTGTATATTTTCAGCTTGGTCAAGCAATTCGATACGTCATTAAAGGTTTATCCCGAACAGGTAAACTGACAGGAATATGTATTTGGCTCGGACGAACAATTATTATACTGGAGATACGCACGTAGTTGAGTCCGTTTACTAAGTTTCATCGAGTGATACAGATGATATGAAATGAGGAATCAAGATGACGTGAAATGTATTTAATTTTCAAATGAACAATTAGTAAATGAATTGGAAAAAAATCTTTGGTATACATATACGATCACTTTATTCATTATTGAAATTAAGTTAAGTTGGCTACTAAAATGATATGAAATGGTATGTTATGTATATTTGACATATTACATGGTTGATTATGTATTAAGGCTCACTTGAATGTTGTGATTTGTTGATAGGTGCTAAAAGTAACATGTTTTAATCACATTCTTAATGCGCTTTTTGGGTGATTAGCTTATGTTAATTGTGAATTTTATACTCCTAGTCCTTTAAATTCATGTTTTTATACTTAGGAGAGTATTTGGGAGAAAAGGGAGTGAAAAACGAGCAAAAATTGGAAAATTAGAGTGATTTACAAGAGCCACACAGTTTGGACCATTCCACACGGCCATGTGATAGGTTGTGTCGATTTCGCGAATTGCACTCCGAAGCAAAAATACGTGATTTTTAGGGTTTTTTTGGGCATTTTGAGACCTATATATGACAAACGTAAGAAGATAAGATATAGTCGTCATGGAATACTCAAGAAAACAACTCGAAAAACACCATTGAAGCAGATTCTAAAGTAGATTGCCAACAAGATCGAAGATTCTCTTTTGATTTCCTTGGAGATTATTATGAGTTTCTTTGTTTCTTGTGGTTATAACGTATCTTGGATGTTTTTATTTGCAAGCATGAACTAATTCTCTAAATACCTAAGGGAGATGAACCCTATGATGAATTCTGTCATTTTATTTCTATTTTACGCAATAAATACTTAGATCTTTTTCTCAATTATGTGTGCTTAATTCTTGGTTTAATATTTCTAAACTATTGATCCATGTTTGATGTAACACCCCTTGCCCGTATTCAATGCCGGAACCGGGTACGAGACATTACCGGACTCATCTCACTTGAACATGCAACTTTGGGCTGTAAAATTTCACCCCAACTTAGAGCTTTCCATTCACATTCAAAACATATTCATTATGGGCCTACAAGGCCATAAACATGCATACCATAACAGCCCGATTTTGGGGCTAGTCGGAACAATGTTTTCGAGACCACTAATCCAAGGTGGAGGAACATTATTTTGATATTATTTTATGTGTCGTGACATGTTTATAGGGATGCATGAGAATTTTGGTACCTTAACTTAACGATTGATTGCATAATTACGAAAAAGGACTAAA
The DNA here is from genome assembly GCA_005393395.2 of Gossypium australe. Taxonomy (NCBI): domain Eukaryota; kingdom Viridiplantae; phylum Streptophyta; class Magnoliopsida; order Malvales; family Malvaceae; genus Gossypium; species Gossypium australe. The sequence goes on from CM016616.1 coordinate 124,632,913, forward strand.
TCGTATAAAGTGCGAAAGTTCTATTTTACAAGGTAGAGGTGTCTAATAGCCATAGAATATTAAATTGAAGGTCTTTAAAGTGCAATTAGGCCATATTGAGAGTGTTGGCCGGCCGTAGGAAGCTAGGGGGACAAGAGCATTAATTTTAGTCAAATTTGGTGACATTAGGTGATAAAAGTTGAATAAAAAAATGCTAAAAAGGAAAGATATCATCTTTCACTATTCACTCTTCACCTCCACCGAAAATTTCAAGCTTAGAGGGGTTTTGAATGCTTTAAAATTTCAGCCAAGTTATCTCCCTACAAGTAAGTGATTTTAGAAGTCTTTCTTGATGATTTTTGTGTTTTTGGAGTCCCCAAAGCTTAAGCTAGTTAATGAGGGGACCAATTTGCAATATGGTTGAAAGTCTAGGATGAGGGTATTTATGTTGTTAGCTGAGCTTTTATGGAAGAAAATGAATGTTAGGGAGATGAGAAACAACTTTTGTGAAAGGTGTTAGCATGAAAACACCTAATTAGGACTTAAGTGCAAAGATTAATTTTGTGTCATAAATGTTTAAAATAGTTGGAATTGTGAGTAGTTGTAATAGAAATAAATGTTCAGATGAGCTGGTTTAATGAGAAAATGTGTTGAAAAATGATTTACGAGCCTAGGGGCAAAATCGTAATTTTGCCATAGTACAAGGGCAAAATGGTCATTTTTGCCTAAGTATAGATTTTGATACATTATGATCATTGAATGATCTAAACGAATGAATTTTATTGTTATAGATCAAGAAGAATGTTGAATTAACCTTGACCGGGGAAAAGGCAAGGTTACGGATTAAACCGCAAATCGATACGTTTTGCACTGAAGTAAGTTTAGGTGTAAACAATACATATTTGTGTAAACATTATGTTACTAATTAGTGTATGGCATGATTGAGAACATGTTTGGTTCAAATGGATTGAATGTGGTAATCATTGAATAATTACTGTGTGAACGATGAAATAGTTATATAAATGTGTAACGAGGATACTTGTTGGTGGGCTAAGTGCGATACCACCTTGTTGCTTAATTATGATGGGCTATGTGTGATACCATCATCTATTCATCATTTGGTGGGCTATGTGCGATACCACCGTAACTAATCTTTTAGGTGGGCTATGTGCGATACCACCGTAACTAACCTTTTTGGTGGGCTATGTGCGATACCACCGTAACTAATCTTTTTGGTGGGCTATGTACGGTACCACCATAACTAATCTTTTTGGTGGGCTATGTGCGATAATAAAGGTTGTTGGTGGGCTAAGTGCGAAACCACCGAGTAATTTGACTATGAGTAATGGAATTAGAGATAGTGATGTGTTGTATTATGTGACTTTGTGATGCTAAGTGCAGGGGAACCTGTTAATGAATGTATGTATTAAGCTTGTGATATGGATGGAATGTGGGAATGGAGAAAATGAGTAAGCATGATCATGAATGCAGATCGTTTCTTTCTTAGTATGTAATGCTTTGTAATTGCTTAATACATGTTATAATGTTATATTGTTTACATGTAAACTTACTAAGCTTAAAGCTTACTCCCCCTTCTCTTTTTCCCTTGTTTTATAGAGTTTAAGAGCCAAGCTGACATACAAAGATATTCAGAAGATCACCCACACTATCAGCTCACCTCGGAATACCTAGACTTAATGATTTTGTACATGGCATGTATAGGGGCTAGACTAGTTAGGATATTTTGTCATTTTGGCCAAAATGTATTGGCCCTTGTTAAGATAACTATTTTGTATATTGCCATGGTTGATGGCTCACCTTATCATTTATGAAATTACAAAATTATCTATGGAAGTTCATATTGATATTAAGAGATGTTTATTAGTATGTTGAATGGGTGCATGTAGTGTAAGCTATAGGGGTGCAAAGAGCTTGGCAAACAGCCTTGTTCTTATCCACATTGGTAAGCACATAGGCGTATGTCTAGGCCGTGTGTGACACACGATCAAGCCATAGGCATGTGCCCAGGCCGTGTGAAGTCTGCATCTTGAAATTGGAATTTGAATTGTCACACGGTTGAAGCACACGGGCGTGCCCAGGCCGTGGGGATTAATCAGAGGCGACCACGATCCAGCCATATGGGCGTGTGTCCAGGTCGTGCGACTCAAGTCAGTGTCATTTAGTCCACGGGCGTGCGACCCCTGTTTAGGTGACATTTTTCTAAATGTGTCAAAGTTTCCGATTTATGTCCGATATTTTTTGGTGATTAGTACAAGGCCCTATAGGCCCATTATAAAGAAATTAGATGTAAGATTGAAAATTTTTGAATTTGGAAATGAAATTGCTAACTCAAAGTTATATGACCAAGTGAGTCGAGTCAGGTAATGCCTCGTGCCCGATTCCAGTACAAGATACGGGTAAGGGGTGTTACATTTTGTGGTATCAGAGCTATGGTTTAGTCGGTTCTAGGACTATCGTTGCATGTGTAGGAGTCTAGCTATGCATGCCATAAGCGTATGATGATAGTGTGCTGGCTTCTGATGATTTTCAACTTGTTTTATGTATTATATAGATCCCGAACAATCGGCTGCTGATGACGCAGCTAGTAATGCATCGGCTCCTGCGCAAGGGACCGCGCCTGTGCAGAGTAGCTCCGAGACTAGAGGTCAAGGAGAAGAGGCTCGGGAAGCCTTTCTCCAAATGATAAGTAACTGGTACACTGAGTATGTATGAGCAAACCCCAATGCTCAACCTCCTCCACCCCCACCTATACCTCAGCCAGTTCCTGTGGCTCCCCAAGGTATAGAAATGGTGAGGACAACTAAGCCCCCGGTAGACAAAATTCGGAAGCAAGGGGCTGAGGATTTTCGAGCTAATATAGATGATGACCCTAAGCGAGCAGAGTTCTGACTTGAGAACTCAATGAGGGTTTTTGATGAACTCTCCTGTATACCTGAGGAGAGCTTGAAATACGTTGTGTCTTTGCTGAGGGACTCGGCATACCATTGGTGGAAAACATTGATGTCAGTGGTTCCTAAAGAGAGGGTAACGTGGAACTTCTTGTAAGAGTTCCGAAAGAAGTATATAAGTCAACGGTTTGTAGACCAGAAACAGAAAGAATTCCTTGAATTAAAGCAAGGAAAAATGACTGTGGCGGAATATGAGCGCGAATTTGTTAGGCTCAGCAAGTATGTGCAAGAATGTGTATCCATGGAAGCTATCTTATGCAAGAGACTTGAAGAGGGGTTGAATGAAGATGTCAGACTCTTAGTCGGGATTTTAGAGCTAAAAGAATTTGTGGTATTGGTGGATAGGGCTAGTAAGGCCGAAGAATTGAATAAGGAAAAGAGGAAAGCCCTGAGTGAGGCTCGGGATGCAAGGAAGAGGCCGATGAGCAAATCATACCAAGCTCAATCGAAGAGGTCCAGGGAAGTGAACCCTTGGATGACTACATCAGTTGAGCATTCGCAGAGAGAGTGAGGCAATACGTATTCGAGTTTAAGAGTTCAGGCCACCTCAATGGCAGGTGTGGGAAATCCACAGTCCAAACCAGAGTGCCCAAGTTGTGGCAGACATCACACTGGGGAATGCTGGGGAAGCGATCGAAATTGTTATAAGTGTGGATCCCCCGACCATTTCATCCGAACTGAAAGGGATGACAAGGAGAGGAAGCAAGAGATAAGATCAAGCAGTGCATCCTTTAGAGGTAGGCCACAAAAGAACCCGGGAGGTGGGACTAGTGGTAGAGGTGTATCACGAGACACTACTGTAAGGCCGGAGGGCCGGGCGTCAGTAAGAAGTTATGCTATTCGTGCTCGAGAAGAGGCGTCATCACCGGATGTAATAACGGGTACATTTTCTCTCTATGACACCTCTGTTATTGCTTTGATTGACCCGGGGTCAACCCATTCTTATATTTGTATGAGATTGACATCTAGTTTGAGTATGACTGTTGAGTCTACTAAATTTGTGGTAAAGGTGTCAAACCTACTAGGTAAACAGGTGTTAGTTGACAATGTGTGTAGGAACTGTCCTTTGACAATTAGGGGTCATTGTTTCCCGGCAAACCTTATGTTCTTGCCGTTTGATGAATTTGATTTGATTCTTGGTATGGACTGGTTGACTACCCTTAGTGTTTTAGTGAATTGTGGTAGTAAATTTATTGAATTGAAATGTGAAAATAGAGATGTTATTCGGGTTGAATCAGGTGAGTCAGATAGTTTATCGGTGATCATTTCTTCCATGATAGCTAAGAAATATCTGAGAAAAGGGTACGAATCTTATCTCGCTTTTGTGTTAAACACTCAAGATTCTGAAATAAAGATTGAAATAGTACCAGTTGTATGTGAGTTTTCGGATGTATTTCCGTAAGAGTTACCCGGATTACCCCCAGTTAGAGAGGTCGAATTTGGAATTGAGTTAATTCTGGGAACAGCACCCATTTCAATTGCTCCATATAGGATGGCTCCACTAGAGTTGAAAGAACTGAAAGTTCAGTTAAAAGAGTTGACAGATAAGGGTTTTATTCACCGTGGGGTGCTCCAGTACTCTTTGTAAAGAAGAAAGATGGGTCGATGAGATTGTGCATAGACTACAGACAGCTCAACAAAGTAACTGTGAAGAACAAGTATCCTTTGTCGAGGATAGATGATCTATTTGATCAACTTAAGGGAGCTACAGTGTTCTCCAAGATCGACCCGAGGTCTGGTAATTATTAGTTGAGGGTTAAGGAGCAAGATGTATCGAAAACGGCATTTCGAACGAGGTATGGCCATTATGAGTTTCTGGTCATGCCATTCGGTTTAACGAATGCTCCTGCGGTTTTTATGGATTTAATGAACCGTGTCTTCCGACCGTATTTGGGCAAGTTTGTGGTTGTCTTTATTGACGACGTATTGGTTTATTCTCGAGATGAGAGTGATCATACAGAACATCTGAGAATTGTCTTACAGACCTTAAGAGACAAGCAGTTATATGCTAAATTTAGTAAGAGCGAGTTTTGGCTTCGAGAGGTAGGATTCCTAGGACATATTGTGTTGGGTGAAGGTATTAGAGTTGATCCGAGAAAGGTCTCGACTATTGTAGAGTGGAAACCATCGAGGAACGTGTCGAAAGTCAAAAGCTTTTTGGGTTTAGCGGGGTACTATAGGTAGTTTGTGAAGGGATTCTCTATGATTGCTACTCCAATGACGAAACTATTGCACAAGGATGTTAAGTTTGAATGGACTGAAAAATGCCAACAGAGTTTTGAGAGATTGAAAACGTTGTTGATAGAGGCACCAATTTTAGTACAACCTGAGTCGGGAAAAAAGTTTGTAGTCTATAGTGACGTGTCGTTAAATGGTCTCGGTTGTGTGTTGATGCAAGAGGGTAAGGTAGTCGCTTACGCCTCGAGACAGCTAAAACCACATGAGAAGAATTTTCCTACTCATGACTTAGAGTTGGACGCAATTGTTTTCGCGTTAAAGATTTGGCGACATTACTTATATGGTGAGAAGTGTCGAATCTTCACGGATCATAAGAGTTTGAAGTATTTGATGGATCAAAAGGAATTAAATTTACGGCAACGACAGTGGCTCGAATTATTGAAAGACTATGAGCTAGTGATCGATTACCATCCAGGGAAAGCGAATGTAGTTGCAGATGCTTTAAGTAGAAAATCCTTGTATGCTTTGAGAGCTATGAGCACGAGTTTGTCATTGTCTGATGATGGTGCTATATTGGCCGTGTTGAGAGCTAGACCACTATTTGTTCAACAAATATGTGAGGCTCAAAGGAATGATAGTGAAATACTAGCTAAAAGAGCCAAGTCTGAATCAGGAACTAATTCTAAATTCTGGGTGAGTTCGGATGGTTGCTTAATGTTCCATGATAGAATTTGTGTACCTAGAGATGACGAGTTGATCCGAGAAATTTTACAAGAGGCACATAGTAGTTATTTGTCAGTACACCTAGGCAGTACGAAAATGTACAATGATCTGAAGAAATTTTATTGGTGGCCGGGAATGAAAAGAGACATCTCGGAGTATGTAACAAGATGTCTAATTTGTAAACAAGTGAAAGCTAAGCATCAAGTGCCTTCGGGATTACTTCAACCAGTGATGGTTCCCGAGTGGAAGTGGGATCGGATTACCATGGATTTTGTTACGGGCTTGCCTATGACTCTGAAGAAGAGAGATGATGTATGGGCTATTGTTGATAGATTAACGAAGTTGGCTCACTTTATACCTGTGCGTATTGATTATTCACTAGAAAAGTTAGCTGAGTTGTATATTGCAGAGGTAGTAAGATTACATGGAGTGCCTGTATCTATTATCTCGAATAGAGACCCGAGATTTACTTCGAGGTTTTGGAAGAAGTTACAGGAGGCCTTGGGTACAAGGTTGAATTTTAGTACTGCATTTCATCCTTAAACTGATGGTCAGTCTAAGAGAGTAATCCAAGTTCTTGAGGATATGCTCCGATGTTGTGTGTTAGAGTTCAAAGCTAGTTGGGAAAGATATCTACCCTTGGTCGAATTTGCTTACAATAACAATTATCAGTCGAGCATACGGATGGCACCGTATGAAGCTTTATATGGTCGTAAGTGTCGGACTCCCTTGTATTGGACCGAGCTGAGTGAGAAGTGAATTCATGGGATTGATTTAGTTAAAGAGACTGAGGAGAAAGTGAAAGTGATCCGAGATAGTCTGAAGGCTTCTTCGGACTGAGAAAAGTCGTACTCGGATTTGAAAAGAAAAGAAATTGAGTTTCAAGTGGGCGACAAGGTATTTCTGAAAGTGTCGCCGTGGAAGAAAATATTGAGATTTGGTCGAAAAGGTAAATTGAGTCCGAGATTCATAGGGCCGTATGAGATTACTGAAAGGATTGGGCCAGTGGCATATCAGTTGGCTTTACCGGTAGAGTTAGAGAAAATTCACAATGTGTTCCATGTATCAATGTTAAGGCGTTATCGCTTCGATCCTTCGCATGTGATTCCTCCAACAGAAATTGAGATACGACCAGATATGGCATATGAGGAAGAGCCGATTAAAATCTTGGCTCGAGAAGTGAAATAGTTGAGAAATAAGGACATAGCCTTAGTAAAAGTGTTGTGGCAGAAACACGGTGTAGAAGAGGCTACGTGGGAACTAGAGGAAGCCATGAGAGAGCAATATCCAAACCTCTTTACTAGTAAGATTTTCGAGGACGGAAATCTCTAAAGAGGGGGAGAGTTGTAACAGCCCGGTTTTAGGGCTAGTCAAAATAGTGGTCTCGAGACCACTAATTCGAGGTAGAGGAAATTTATTTTGATATTATTTTATGTGTCGTAACATGTTTATAGGGATGCATGAGAATTTTGGTACCTTAATTTTAACGATTGATTGCATAATTGCGAAAAGGGACTAAATCGCATAAAGTGTGAAAGTTCTATTTTACAAGGTAGAGGTGTCTAATAGCCATAGAAAATTAAATTGAAGGTCCTTAAAGTGTAATTAGGCCATATTGAGAGTGTTGGCCGGCCATAGGAAGCTAGGGGGGCAAGAGCATTAATTTTAGTCAAATTTGGTGACATTAGGTGATAAAAGATGAATAAAAAAATGCTAAAAAGGAAAGATATCATCTTTCACTATTCACTCTTCACCTCCACCCAAAATTTAAAGCTTAGAGGGGTTTTGAATGCCTTAAAATTTCAGCCAACTTATCTCCCTACAAGTAAGTGATTTTAGAGGTCTTTCTTGATGATTTTTGTGTTTTTGGAGTCCCCAAAGCTTAAGCTAGCTAATGAGGGGACCAATTTGCAATATGGTTGAAAGTCTAGGGACTTACCATGAGAGTATTTATGTTGTTAGCTGAGTTTTTCTGGAAGAAAATGAATGTTAGGGAGATGAGAAATAACTTTTGTGAAAGGTGTTAGCATGAAAACACCTAATTAGGACTTAAGTGCAAAGATTGATTTTGTGTCATAAATGTATGAAATAGTTGAAATTATGAGTAGTTGTAAGAGAAATAAATGTTCAGATGGGCTGGTTTAATGAGAAAATGTGTTGAAAAATGATTTACGAGCTTAGGGGCAAAATCGTAATTTTACCATAGTACAAGGACAAAATCGTCATTTTGGCCTAAGTATAGATTTTGATACATTATGATCATTGAATGATCTAAATGAATGGATTTCATTGTTATAGATAAAGAAGAATGCAGAGTTAACCGACCGGGGAAAAGGCAAGGTTACGGATTAAACCGCAAATCGATACGTTTTGCACCGAGGTAAGTTTAGGTGTAAACAATGCATATTTGTGTAAACATTATGTTACTAATTAGTGTATGGCATGATTGAGAACATGTGTGGTTCAAATGGATTGAATGTGGTAGTCATTAAATAATTACTGTGTGAACAATGAAATAGTTATATAAATGTGTAACTACGACACTTGTTGGTGGGCTAAGTGCGATACCACCTTGTTGCTTAATTATGATGGGCTATGTCTGATACCATCATCTATTCATCATTTGGTGGGCTATGTGCGATACCGCCGTAACTAATCTTTTTGGTGGGCTATGTGCGATACCACTGTAACTAATCTTTTTGGTGGGCTATGTGCGATACCACTGTAACTAATCTTTTTGGTGGGCTATGTGCGATAATAAAGGCTGTTGGTGGGCTAAGTGCGACACCACCGAGTAATTTGACTATGAGTAATGGAATTAGAGATAGTGATGTGTTGTATTATGTGACTTTGTGATGCTAAATGCAGGGGAACCTGTTAATGAATGTATGTATTAAGCTTGTGATATGGTTGGAATGTGGGAATGGAGAAAATGAGTAAGCATGATCATGAATGCAGATCGTTTCCTGCTTAGTATGTAATGCTTTATAATTGCTTAATACATGTTATAATGTTATATTGTTTACATGTAAACTTACTAAGCTTAAAGCTTACTCCCCCTTCTCTTTTTCCCTTGTTTTATAGAGTTTAAGAGCCAAGCTGAGATACGAAGATATTCAGAAGATCGCCCACACTATCAGCTCACCTCGGTATACCTAGACTTAATGATTTTGTACATGACATGTATAGGGGCTAAACTAGTTAGGATATTTTGTCATTTTGGCCAAAACGTATTAGCCCTTGTTAAGATAACTATTTTGTATATTGCCATGGTTGATGGCTCAACTTATCATTTATGAAATTACAAAATTATCTATGGAAGTTCATATTGAAATTATGAGATGTTTATTAGTATGTTGAATGGGTTCATGTAGTGTAAGCTATAGGGGTGTAAAGAGCTTGGCAAATAGCCTTGTTCTTGTCCACATGGGTAGGCACACGGGCGTGTGTCTAGGCCCTGTGTGACACACGATCAAGCCGTGGGAGTCTGCCCAGGCCGTGTGAAGTCTGCATCTTGAAATTGGAATTTGAATTGTCACACGGTTGAAGCACACGGGTGTGCGCAGGCCGTGGGGATTAATCAGAGGCGACCACGGTCCAGCCATATGGGCGTGTGTCCAGGTCGTGCGACTCAAGTCAGTGTCCTTTAATCCACGGGCGTGTGAACCCTATTTAGGTGACAATTTTCTAAATGTGTCAAAGTTTCCGATTTATGTCCGATATTTTCTGGTGATCAGTACAAGGCCCTATAGGCCCATTATAAAGAAATTAGATGTAAGATTGAAAATCTTTGAATTTGGAAATGAAATTGCTAACTCAAAGTTATATGACCAAGTGAGTCGAGTCAGGTAATGCCTCGTGCCCGATTCTGGTACAAGATACGGGTAAGGGGTGTTACACATACAGTGGATCTTAGAGATCAACCGGAAACTTTTATAAACTTAGAAAAATTTTGCCTTAACAAAGCCACACGCCCGTGTGAAATAGGACACACCTGTGTGGACAGGCCATATGGTCACACACACCCATGTCCCTAACCCGTGTGAAATTTATTTTCTCTTCGAATCTACAGGGGTTTTAACACGACCAAACACACGTCTGTGTCCTCCACACGGCCTAGACACGCCCGTGTCCTCACCCGTTTGTGAAAACCTGGGTATTCTATTTATGACGTCAACCACCATTTAAGGGGCACACAGCCTAGGCACACGCCCGTGTGGCTAGCCTGTGGTCGACACTGACTTGCAACATTAACATGCAGGGGACACACGGCCTGACCACACGCCTATGCATCTGACTGTGTGTCTCACACGGCCTAGACACACGCCCGTGTATCTCACACGGCCTAGACACATGCCCGTGTGTCTCACACGGCCTAGACACACACCCGTGTGTCCACCCGTGTGGACAAGAAAAAGGCTATTTACGAAGCTCTTTTTCTTTGTCACCCTAACTCACACATCCAAAATCCATTCAACCATTCATTAAGCAACCGAATTGTGCAGCATACACTTTCCTGAATAACCTCATCTTTTCATAAATTAGTGATAATGAGCCATCAACTATGGCTATATACAAGAAGTTCATTTATAAAGGAGCCAACACACACTTGGCCAAATTAACAAAACATGTATGGCTATATACATGTCATACTCAAAATGCCAAGTCTAGATATACAGAGATGAGCTGGTAGTGTAGGTGATCTTCCAATTAACTTTGTATCCCGAACCGGCTCTTTAACACTATAAAACAAGGGAAAAGGAAAGGAGTAAGCTTTAAGCTTAGTAAGTTTACATGTAAACAATAAGCATCATAACATATATATATCAATCGATGCTTTTTATAACAAGCAAGAACAATCCACATTTCATAATCATGCTTACTCATTTCACCTCTTACCACATTTCAACCATATAACAAATATAATGTTCTCATTTATTTGCATACATTCTCTACACTCATCACCACAACATCATATGAAGCATATACTTAAACGATTTCTCAATGAATCATTCAGAATAATACCAAACACTCAGTGGTTTCGCACACAGCCCACCATTACTCTATAACAGGGTGGTATCGCACATAGCCCACCAACAAGAATATTTATGGTGGTATCGCACTTAGCCCACCAATTGATAATATAAACGATGGTATCGCACACAACCCATCATGAATAAGTAATAAGGTGGTATCGCACACAATCCACCAATGATTATTACAGATAATATTCCACACTTACCTAACCATTTCCAGGTTCATACAAGAATTACCCATTTTCTATCGAATTCAATCCATCTTAATCATGAAAGATCTCATTCATACAATACTCCAATAAGTAACAACGTAAGTATTCGAGATGTACCGTTTACACATAAACTTACCTCGGTGCAAAATGTATTAATCGACGTTTTAGTCCGTAACCTTGCCTTTTCCTCGGTCTTCTTAACCTATAATAATAAAATTCACTCATTCAATCACTTTATAAATCATGATATATCAACATTTCTACTTAGGCAAAAATGACCATTTTGCCCTTCTACTTTGGCAAAATTACGATTTTGCCCCTAGGCTTGTAAATCGTTTTTCATCATATTTCCTCATTAAACAAGCCTAGTTAAACATTTATTTCTCTTACAACAACTCACAAAAACAATTATTTCATGCATTTATTACACAAATTCAACCTTTACTAATAGGTCCCATTTAGGTGTTTTCATGGTAACACCTTTCACAAAAGTTGTTCCTTAACTCACTAACATTCATTTTCTTCCATAAAAACTCAGCAAACAACATAAACGCTCTCATGGCAAGTCCCTGAACTTTCAATCATTTTGCAAATTGGTCCCCTCATTAGCTAGCTTAAGCTTTGGGAGTTCCAAAAGTACAAAAATTATCAAGAAAGACCTCTAAAATCACTTACTTGCAAGAGAATAGCTTGGCTGAAAGTTTGATCTCCAAAAACCTTTAATTTCTCTTAAATTTTTGGTGGAAGAATAAGGGTGAATAGTGAAAGATGATATCTTCTTTCTTTGTCTTATTTTATTCATTTTTGGTCACCTAATTTCACCAAATTTTTTACTAAATTAATGTTTTTATCCCCCTTGGCCGGCCATCACTCTTAAGGTGGTCTATTTGCACTTTAAAGACCTCCAATTTAATATTCCATAGCTATTAGACACTCCTAAATTGAAAAATGGAACTTTCACACTTTATGTGATTTAGTCCTTTTTCGCAACTAATCATACAATCATAAAAATTAAAGCACCAAAATTTCCATGCAACCTTATAATAATGCTATAACACATAAAATATTATCAAAATAATTTTCTTCAACCTCGGATTAGTGGCCCCAAAATCGAGCTGTTACATTTGATGTGCTTAAATCAGAGGAGGAATAGACTCTATTTAAGAGTAAATCTAGTGTAATTGAGTGGAATTGCATGCAATCCTAGAAATAGGACGACATAAATCTACAGGATTATATTCAAATCTAATAGGGGAATCCATAGATCGAGTTAATGCGATAATAGGGGTTTTAATAAGAAAGAAATTCTAATTAATCAACCTAGAGCCAGTTGCTCTTATTCTTGAAGGGAGATATTAGCATAATTGAGAGATTTCTACAAATCAAGATATTAAGACGGGGGTTGAAATGGTAAGTATGCATGATGGATTGATTTTTTCTGCATATTTCTCTTTTACATATGTTCAATCTTATGCTAGATTTATTCGATAGTTTATTTGATGTTGTGCCTCTAATCTCATTACTTAGTCAATTTGGACAATTGGGCAATTTTAAATTAAATTGTTCAAGTATTTAGATTAATCAACATGTATGTTTTAAAGTTGATTTATGTAACTAGATTTTTCATGAAAATTGATTGTTTGGAAAAAAAAATTTGCTTGTAAATAAATAAATAAATAAATAAAATTATTAAATAAATAAAGGCTCAAGTTATGAGTAAAGGTTTCAAAAAAGTGACCGAATTTAGTAACCGGGATGAGGTGCTTGGGTTGTGATCTCATTTCGTATAAAAAGGTTCAAGTGACAAACTGAAAACCTGAAAACATTCCGCTAACCAAGCTATAAGAAAAAAGACCATTTGAACTGAGTAACCGGGGTAGGGTCCTTGGGTTTTCATTCTAGTTTGCATAAAAAGGTTTGACTACGTAAAAAATAAATAAAGAAAGAATTGAAAATTACTGCATGAGTAATTGAGAATAATACCTTGCAAATTTTGGTACACGCTTAATTTAGTGAAATGATTTAGTTTACATGTTTCAATTTTATGGACACTTGTTGATCAAACTAGGTATTTTTAGCACTTATTTATTTTTTTTCCTATATTGTTTGCATTGACTATGGATGCAGAAAGAGCTTTGATTTTTAGTAAATGATTGAATAATTTCTAATGTATAAAAGTACAATATGTTTGAGGGCAAGCATGAGCTAAGTAGGGGGATTTGATAACATGTTAAATTTGCATGATTTTTGTGTTTAAATGGGTTCTTAAATTGACCCCTGCTAAATTAACGCTTTTATGTTTTAATCCTGTTTGAAATGCAATTGGGATGCTATGAGTTAAAAACGAGCTGAAAATGACCTATTTGCAGCACAGCCAATAAAGTGGGGCCGAATAAAAAATGTGGAAATAATCAAGGACTCATCAGATTTCTTTTGACTTTGTAAAAGCCAAAATTAGAAAAAAAATCTTATTTTATTTTTTATTTAATTTTAATTATGTAGAGGGTAGTTAGGCAAAATAATCCTATGTATATAAATAAGTCCTTTATGGAAGCTTGAAGACACACTTGAATTTACCTAGCAATTGATTAGAAAATCAATTTTTTCTTCTATCTTAATTTACATGAAAGTGTGCAGGCATTTTGCCAATTTTTGTTTCCAATTCAATTTTGGCATAATTATTTCCCAAGCCCTTTCCGTTCCATCTTTCTCCATTATTATCAACCTTTCATAACCTAAAAAGCATGATTAATTTCATGCTTCACTAAATTCTAGCTTAGCTTTAGACCGGTATTCTTTCCGGTCAAGAATCGTGAGATACGTATCCGTACTAAAAATCCTTCCAATCGATATTCACATTTTTCATAAGTATCGGAATTAACAACTCATTCCTTAAAGTTAACTCGATTTCAAATCAAAAAGCGCATTGGGGTGGAGTCATGTTTTTGGATAGTTGGGGAAACAAGTCAGTTGTGTTGTATTTGGATCTCTAAGAACAAACCAAGGGAGAAGTGATCGGGTTTAAACGACCCATGCGGTTTAGGCCATTAATCCGAGTTAGGTTCTTCAGAGCGCAAGGCTGTTGGAATCTTGAATCGGGAACACGTGTATCTCAGTTAGGTAATCGGTAAGGGTTGGTTTGCATGTCGTACCGGGACCAACTACGAGTGGAAGAATTGACAGTTAAGATGTTCTTAATTGCTATAACCAGCTTATTGTTTGGAGGAGAATATTAATTTTTGAGGATCGATTCTAAACTCGGAATCCACCGAGTTTAGGGCTAAGGCTTATTATCTCTGTTTACAAAATCTGAATTTAATTTCCAATTTATTTAATTATTTATTTATGTTGTTTCAATTATTTAATTTCTAAACATTTCAAAACTCCCCTGATTTATTTGTTTATTTTTCAGCATGTCTGTTTTGAGTCGTGGGCACGACTATTACCACGATTATTGACACAAAAAAAAAATTCTGATTACAAGTTAAACGCGAAAGTTGATTATAATACCAATCCCTGTGGACTCGACCCTAGTACCACTATTTACTACTATTTAGAGTTATTTTGTAGGAATTATTTTTGGTGGTTTTGACGCCAATCAAATTTTGGCGTCGTTATCGAGGATTGGAGATATTTTTCTAATTTTTATTTGTTTATCTTATGACCAGATTAGAACCGGGGTCCCTAGAGTTTGAACCAGAAACAGAGAAATTGGCTCACAAACTGCAAAGAGAAAGCATTCGACATGGTAAACTACCAAATCCCAGATTTGAAACCATATCTTACACCGAGGAAATTTTCTTGTTCGACAAACCAGACGAGATGGTTGAACAAACTATACATGTAACACCCCAAACCCAGCCCAAACACCACGACCGGATCTTGTATGTCACTAAGAAAATTTTGGAAAACATGTCGTATTTTCAGAAAATATTTTTCTAAAGTTTATCCTTTTATTCGAAAAAATAAATAGTTGATAGTTTAAATAAAATATGCCTTTATGAATTAAAATCCCAAATTTAAATACATGCATTAGTTCAATAAGAATTTAAATAACTAAAAGTAATTAAAGCCCAAAATAAAACAAAATATAAACTAGTGGCCCATGGCCTTATTACAATGAGATTTAAAATCCATTAATTAAAAATATAAAATAATAACTTGAGTCTTTTTGCTGGATCCAGATGTTCTTTTGCATGGCCACCTTGCGCTCTTCTCCAGCCCGGTCCAATGCACTAAGTGCTACCTGAAATATTAATTAATTGGTTGAGTCGCGAGACTCAGTGTGCAACCCTCATGCACCATTAGATGTGGGCCTTAGCCCCATAAAACAAAATAAACAGTTTAATATACATAATAAAAATTAATATGCAAGCCCAACCCAAATCCTAGGTTTCCATCTGCTACACGCCCCCGTACCAGCCATTCACACCATTGGGGATGTCTACAATCAACCCACACCGCTACACGCCTTGATGGCAGTCTTGCTGCTCATCATCAGATCATGGCCGTAGCCACTACAACAGATCACGGCAAAAGCCGCTACAACAGATCACAGTAAAAACCGCTACAACAGATCACGATAAAAACCACTACAACAGATCACAGTAAAAACCGCTACAACGTATAACTTCCTCCTTTCATCAACCCAACCCATGCAATCACAGAATATCAATATACTTATATCATTTAATCAGAACATTCACTAACCTGGTGATTTGCTTTTACCCTCTTTGGGTTTCCATCATTAAGCCGGAATTTCGGCATTTATCAAGACATATAAAACTTATAATCATATATTTAACAAACAGGTCTAGATGGTGTAGAGAATTACACACCTGATTAATGTAGATACCCTTGCTAAATCGATCTACGCTTTGCTTCAAAAAGCCGGAAAGATGTGAAAATAGGCCTCTCCTATATTTGGCCATAGTTAGTATTCTACCCGAATTTATATATATGAATAAACAAATCCTCTTACCTTGAAATCCCGAATGTAACATGATTCTATAACTTAGAGATCTATGAGTTTCGGCTTCTAGGAAAAATCCCGGAAAGATGATCTATCACGCTTTCGGCTTTTGAAAGAACTAAAAATTGAAAAGATGGCTAAGGGAGATTCGGCAAATGAATATTAAGGAGAAGAATAGGTGTAGTTTCGGCTTTTGAATCAAAGTGAAGATGAGGGAATAGGCTTAGAGATTTCGGCTTTTACAGAGAATGAAGAAGAATATGGAACTTTGGGAGTTTTCGGCTTTTACTCAGAGAAGAAGAGAAAAGAATGAGAGAAAAACCCCAAATGCCGAAATTGAAGAGATATTCCCCCTATTTATAGAAATTTCGGCACTTACCTAACCTTGTAGATAAATCCTATCTTTTCTCCTTTATCTTAATCTACTAGCTCATCTAAAAGAGACTTAATTATCTCTAACTCCTCCCTCCTTTATCAGCATATTATCCACATATTTTAAACATTAAAATCCCTAAATTTTAGCCTTTATCTGCTTATTATCCTCATAAAATAAATTCCTAAATAATAGCCTTTATCTACTTATTATCCACATATTTTAAACATTAAAACCCCTAAATTTTAGCCTTGTTGCCATCCACTCCACCTAATCCTAATGCCCAAAATTTAGCTAACTTAAATTAAAAGAATTGGGCTCCATGAAACTTAAATTTGGGCCCCTTACTCCCTTGTGTGGCGTCACCTCCTAAGATTGGGCCACAAGCCCACTTTGGTATTTTAAACATAGATACTACCTTTTAAACCCGTATAATGCCCAAACAGATAATTTTAATCAAGGCCTCTACCTAAGCCTGAGCCCAATTTGGACCCCTAACACTTAAATTAACACATTAAACATATCCTACCTATTAAACGCATAGGCCCAAAAATTCAGGATGTTACAGTTCTACCCCCTTAAAGAAATTTCGTCCTCGAAATTTCCAACTAACTATTAATCGTATTACCTAAGTCTCACTACCATGCTTTCGCTGCGCACTCCAATTCTAAACCCAAAATAAACACTTAGTATTCTATGGTAGAGTACGCACCGGTATTCACATCTAGAGCGTCCTCGTCCCCTTGTACTCATGCTATCGGTTCGCATTTATCTGATTAAAAATTTTATGAATTATTGGTTTTCTTCCACTGATTATCCACGAACAGTCTTATGTTTAGTAGTTTTAAAAGTAGTTCTTTCGAATTCGCAATTCAGTCTCAAGTTCACCTTTCTTAGTTCTAAGAACTACATACATTCAACTGACAACATCCATACACCCACATTCAATACATAGAGGTATTTTCGTTATTCCACTACCCAGGGGTATTTTCGTAATTTTATCCTATAGGGGTATATTCATAATTTTCAAAATAGGGTTCCTTGGTGATTTTGTGAAATAAGGGTGTTTTGGTAATTTTGCAATCTGGGGTATTTCAGTAATTTTGAAGTCCGAGGGTATTCCGGTAATTTTGAAATCCGAGGGTATTTCGGTAATTTTAAAATATGGGGGTATTTCGGTAATTTTGAAATTTGGGGGTATTTTATTAATTTTACAAATCAAGGGTATTTTGGTCATTTCACAAATCAGGGGTAATTTGGTAATTTTACAAATCAGGGATAATTTGGTCATTTTGCAAATCAAGGGTAATTTACAAATCAGGGGTATTTTGGTCATTTTGTAAAAATAATGTGGCTGGTCCCTTTCGGGTTTTAATTATAGATTTTGGCCCGTCAACAAATCCTCGTGGCTAGGGTGAACAGTCACTACGCACCAGGTAGGATTCCAGCGGAGAGGAGGTGAGTCACTAGGACTGCTTAAGTACCAGGCTCTTCCGGATCCAATCCTAGACATGCGCATGCCTGTTGCCACACCCTAGTCTTGCGACTCATTTATGGGTTTGTTTAGTGAAATTAAGTCTTATGAGATTTAAGGAGTTGTTTCAGCTAAGCCTAGAGTCCATCAAGTTCTAATCTAACTAATCTACGTCCCATAAAGCCCATCAAGCCCACATATTTATATCACACAATGGTTCAGAATACTTACCTGGCGGACTTGGGCCGGAGACGCAGGTGCCATGCAGAGCTAAAAACCTGTTATTATTTAAAAACATGTATATTTTGAAAGCCCATCTTTAGAAAACGTTTTGAGCCCAAAAACCCCCAGAGCCGAGTTTTGAACCGGGTTTTGATACCAATTTGTAACACCCCAAACCCGGCCCAAACACCACGACCGGATCTGGTATGTCACTAAGAAAATTTTGGAAAACATGTCGTATTTTCAGAAAATATTTTTCTAAAGTTTATCCTTTTATTCGAAAAAATAAATAGTTGATAGTTTAAATAAAATATGCCTTTATGAATTAAAAACCCAAATTTAAATACATGCATTAGTTCAATAAGAATTTAAATAACTAAAAGTAATTAAAGCCCAAAATAAAACAAAATATAAACTAGTGGCCCATGGCCTTATTACAACGAGATTTAAAATCCATTAATTAAAAATATAAAATAATAACTTGAGTCTTTTTGCTGGATCCAGATGTTCTTTTGCATGGCCACCTTGCGCTCTTCTCCAGCCCGGTCCAATGCACTAAGTGCTACCTGAAATATTAATTAATTGGTTGAGCCGCGAGACTCAGTGTGCAACCCTCATGCACCATTAGATGTGGGCCTTAGCCCCATAAAACAAAATAAACAGTTTAATATACATAATAAAAATTAATATGCAAGCCCAACCCAAATCCTAGGTTTCCATCTGCTACACGCCCCCGTACCAGCCATTTACACCATTGGGGATTTCTACAATCAACCCACACCGCTACACGCCTTGATGGCAGTCTTGCTGCTCATCATCAAATCATGGCCGTAGCCACTACAATAGATCACGGCAAAAGCCGCTACAACAGATCATGGTAAAAACCTCTACAACAGATCACGATAAAAACCGCTACAACTGATCACAGTAAAAACCGCTACAACGTATAACTTCCTCCTTTCATCAACCCAACCCATGCAATCACAGAATATCAATATACTTATATCATTTAATCAGAACATTCACTAACCTGGTGATTCGCTTTTACCCTATTTGGGTTTCCATCATTAAGCCGGAATTTCGGCATTTATCAAGACATATAAAACTTATAATCATATATTTAACAAATAGATCTAGATGGTGTGGATAATCACACACCTGATTAATGTAGATACCTTTGCTAAACCGATCTACGCTTTGCTTCAAAAAGCCGGAAAGATGTGAAAATAGGCCTCTCCTATATTCGGCCATAGTTAGTATTCTACCCGAATTTATATATATGAATAAACAAATCCTCTTACCTTGAAATCCCGAATGTAACACGATTCTATAACTTAGAGATCTATGAGTTTTGGCTTCTAGGAAAAATCCCAGAAAGATGATCTATTGCGCTTTCGGCTTTTGAAAGAACTAAAAATTGAAAAGATGGCTAAGGGAGATTCGGCCAATGAATATTAAGGAGAAGAACAGGTGTAGTTTCGGCTTTTGAATCAAAGTGAAGATGAGGGAATAGGCTTAGAGATTTCGGCTTTTGCAGAGAATGAAGAAGAATACGGAACTTTAGGAGTTTTTGACTTTTACTCAGAGAAGAAGAGAAAAGAATGAGAGAAAAACCCCAAATGCCGAAATTGAAGAGATATTCCCCCTATTTATAGAAATTTCGGCACTTACCTAACCTTGCAGATAAATCCTATCTTTTCTCCTTTATCTTAATCTACTAGCTCATCTAAAAGAGACTTAATTATCTCTAACTCCTCCCTCCTTTATCAGCATATTATCCACATATTTTAAACATTAAAATCCCTAAATTTTAGCCTTTATCTGCTTATTATCCTCATAAAATAAATTCCTAAATAATAGCCTTTATCTGCTTATTATCCATATATTTTAAACATTAAAACCCTTAAATTTTAGCCTTGTTGCCATCCACTCCACCTAATCCTAATGCCCAAAATTTAGCTAACTTAAATTAAAAGAATTGGGCTCCATGAAACTTAAATTTGGGCCCCTTACTCCCTTGTGTGGCGTCACCTCCTAAGATTGGGCCACAAGCCCACTTTGGTATTTTAAACATAGATATTACCTTTTAAACCCGTATAATTCCCAAACAGATAATTTTAATCAAGGCCTCTACCTAAGTCTGAGCCCAATTTGGACCCCTAACACTTAAATTAACACATTAAACATATCCTACCTATTAAACGCATAGGCCCAAAAATTCAGGATGTTACAATACGCCAACTCACAGCGGCACCAGATGAATAATAGCCCTTATCTATAACCTATTCGGCGAGAGGAACGCTATTCGAATTGAAGTCGGGTTTGATTCATTTACTACCCACCTTCTGTAGATTACAGAATGAAAATCCGCACACTCATCTCAAAGAATTTCATATGGTGTGCACAAGCATGAAGCCTCAGAGAATAACCAAAGGCCAAATTAAACTTCGTGTTTTTCCTTTTTCCTTAGGCGACTCTACTAGAGAGTGGCTATTTTATTTACCTTTGGGATTTATCAACACATGGTCTGACATGTCTCATTTCTTTCTTGATAGGTTGTTCCCTACAGCTCGAGCGGCCTAACTAAGGAGGAACATTGTAAGAATCTGTCAGAAGGAGACTGTATCGCTCTACGATTACTGGAAGCGATACAAAAAGTTCTGTGCAAGTTGTCCACAACATGGACTGACTGAACAATCACTCTTGCAATATTTCTATAAAGGGTTTCTCCCAATGGAAATAAAAATGATAGATGTTGCAAGTGGAGAGGCACTAGTTAATATGACTCCTCAGAGAGCATGAGAGTTGATTTCAACAATGGCTGCTAACTTTCAACAATTCTGACCGGCCATAAAACCCACGAGATGGGTTCTTGGTTTAAGTTCTTTATCTCTAGAAGATAAAATTGATAAGCTGACTAACATTGTTCAAAATTTGCTTACAAATAAAACGGGCCCAGCAAGGTTGTGCGGAACCTGTGCTAAGCTAGATCACCCAACGGACTCATGTCCAATTTTAGATGAGGATTCGACAGAACAAGGAAATGTTGTTGGAAACTTTCCAGGACCACCCCAGAGGCGATATTACCCCTACTCGAACTCATATAATGTGAGGTAGAAGGATCACCCAAATCTAAGTTATAGGTCGAATCCTCAGTTCAATCAACCTTACTAACAAAGGTTGCCTCCGAATCAACAATTACCGCCCCCAAAGTCATCTTTGGGAGCCATAGTGGAAAGGCTAACCAATAGTACTGAGAAGTTTTATCAAAAAACTAAAATGAATTTGTAGGAATTAGATAAGCAAGTGAGCAAGCTTGCGCTCACAGTTAGCCGTTTGGAGTCCCAAGGTAAGCTGCCATCCCAAACTGAGGCTAATCCTCGACACAATGTAAGTGCTATGATGTTGAGGAGTGGAAAGGTTTGGAGCCCGTACCTGGCACAAGTCGTGCCCACAACACTGGTCGAGATGAGAAGAAACTTGTAACACCCCAAACCAGGTCTATGCGTTAAGACGAGATTTGGTTTATCACACAGATCGAACATCCATTAAATTCTCTAATGATTTAGGTAAAACAATTCTACAAAACCTTTTGAAAGTGAAGTTTAGTAAAAATTAAGAAAAATGATTTAAAATCGATGAATTAAGAAATACTAGTTTGAAATCTTATCATTTAGTATTTAATTGTCAAAAACCTTAAAGTAGTTTTTAAAGAGTTCAAAAGAATTTGAAATCAAGGATAGTTAAAGTATCTCAAATGTTTTAAAACAAAATTAAATCCATCCACACATAAAAATCCATAAAAATATTAATAAAGGCCTTATTACATCATACCCAAAATAGTAATTAAAAGTAATCACTTAATAAAAGTTCATAGTTTATTAAACCCATATTCGCAGTATGGCCTCCACGAAGTCATCCTCGGCCCAAGCCTCTGTCAATTGCCATTACCTGAGATGGATAATTAAACAGAGTGAGTTACCCAGAACTCAGTGTATAACTCACTTACCACATTCATTGGGCCAGATCATCAAGATATTATTTTGGGCTTGAGCCCATTTACGGATTTAACAATATAATAAATGAAATGCATGTAACCAAACCTAATTTCCATCCGCTACACACCACCCGTACCAACCAACACACCTGTGGGGATCTAGTCAACCCACCCCGCCAACACACCAATCGTAGGCATAAAGCCATTTTTAAAATAATATTGTGGTGCACCACTGAACTAGATTGTGACAAAGTCACCAAACTAGAGGAATTAAGCCATTAAAATTTTGTGGTAGAGCCACCGAGCTAGATTTTGGCAACAGGCCTTTCTTCTCTTCAACAATTATCCCAACCCATGCAATCATGTATGCATAACAATCTATATCCATATGATAATTTAACAAGAAGCCCATAATACATGTGAGTCTATATTTCAAATTTTCATTTTGGCCCATAATACAAAATAGCATTTAGCCCATTCCAATTAACGATCTAGCAGTTTTCGGCCCGTTTAACGATCTAGCAGTTTTTCGGCCCATTTTAACGATCTAGCAGTTTTTCGGCCCATTTTATGATCTAGCAGTTTTTCGGCCCATTTTACGATCTAGCAGTTTTTTGGCCCATTTTACGATCTAGTAGTTTTTCAGCCCACTTAACGATCTAGCAGTTTTTTGGCCCATTTAATGATCTAGACTTTTTACCCTCAGAATTTCGAACTGCTTCTCTTTGCGGTTTCTCCCCGATTGTTGGTTCGTTACCCGATGAAAATCCACGAACAAACAAAGGTTCGGGAGTACGAACGACTTCAAACAACTGATTCTCCTCGGATGAGCGTCCACAACCCGGTGGAAAATCTCGGATTCCCGAAACAGCCCTTCGCTTAAACTTAGGAGGAATAGCGGAACCACCCCTCTTTCGAACACTATTCACCGCCCTTTTCATCCCTATCTTGATTGTCTCCATTGACAAAAGATCATCAGTCTGACTTAATAATATATCGAAATTATGACTAACGGTTTTAAGGGTGAGATTGGCTTACCACAAATATCCTTGTTCCACAATATGTAAATCGAGCGATAACGTCCCTTAAATCGAAATCGATTAATAATCCATCTATATCAATATGACGAGTAATATGTGAATCCTTGAATAAACTCCTTACCTTAACTCTTTAGATCGATTCCAACGATTCACGATGCTCACGAACACTTGAGTTTCGACCCTCCAAAATCACACTAAAATATAATGAAAGGAAACGTTTAAGAGAATGAATGATGATTTCGATCAAAGAGATTCTCCCTATCATCATTAAGATTGGGCCAAAGCAACTAATAACCAACATAAACTAAAAAAAAACTCTTACCTATTGTCCACAGTTGAAAAAGAAATGATTGAGAAGAATACTTATGTATAATGGGAGATTCGGCTATGAAAAAACAAAGAAAAGAAAAAAGATTCGGCAATGGAGTAAACTAACATTCGGCCATAAGAGAAAAATAATGAAGAAAGTGTTTGAATGATAAAAATGAAGAAGAATAG
Organism: Gossypium australe; assembly: GCA_005393395.2. Classification (NCBI taxonomy): domain Eukaryota; kingdom Viridiplantae; phylum Streptophyta; class Magnoliopsida; order Malvales; family Malvaceae; genus Gossypium; species Gossypium australe. The sequence goes on from CM016616.1 coordinate 124,656,586, forward strand.
AGAATGGGAAGAAGGTGTTAAAATTCAGTTTTCAAAGAGAAGAAAAGAGAATGAGTTTAGGAACAATGTGTATTCGGCAATGGGGGAGGAGAAGGAAAAGAAAATGATCTTGGCTTTGGTATTTCGGCAAAAAGAGAAAAGTGTCTTGAGATGCTAAACAAAAATGTGCCCAAATGGTAACATGAAAGTGAAATGGTCAAAAGAACAAGGCTTACCAAAAGCTCAAATTCGGCTAAGAGAAAAGGTTGAGAAGAGAATTGCAAATTTTGCACAAAAAATGCTAGGAATGACCAAAAGCTAACTCCTAATCCTAGCCAAGCTACTAACACATTAGGCCAACCCCCTTAGTCCACAATGCCGTCCATGTTCATGGTCAAAATGGCCATGAAAAAGTTATCAAAACATCAACCTTGATTCAAGCCTTGCAATCCTCCATTTTACTAAAGTTTGAGAATCCTATCCCCAAAATCAAGCAATTCCATCCCTAAAATCATGCTTGCCATAAACTTTAGTCTTCTTACCATAAAAAAAATTAGTCCATTTTATCCATGAATGATGCTTGGCCGACACATGCTAGGAAAAAGCAAAAATAAAAGCTCCCAATTTGCATGCTAGGAGATTCGAACCTTTCCCCTCAAGTCCAACTTATGGCGCCATCACCACTTTGCCAATTGCTCATCTTATGCCATCTTTTATCACTTAATTAACTTAAACTTCAAGGTGACCTGATTCCTCTACAGTAAAGTACTCTTTACTAAAATTTATTCTAACTCCAATTAAACTCGAGCCTTCTCAAGACTATATTAAGCACACAATAAAATCATACCCGAGCTAACACAAGCAACATAATGATACTCAAATTTTTAGGATGTTACAATTCTACCCTCTTAAAGAAAATTTCGTCCTCGAAATTTACCTGATTAAAAGAGGTGAGGATATTGTTGCCAAATTGCATCTCAGGCTCCCACGTAGCTTCCTCCGCTCCGTGATTATGCCATAAAACCTTGACCAATGGCACGGTCTTCTTTCTTAGCACCTTAACATCTCGGTCTAAGATTTCTACTGGTTCCTCCTCGAAAGACAAATCTGATCTCAACTCCACTTCTTCTACCGGTACTATGTGAGACGGATCCGATCTATAGTGCCTCAGCATGGACACATGGAAAACATTATGAATTTGACTCAACTCCGGAGGTAATTCAATCTGATAGGCCACTGGACCAACACGCTTTATCACACGATATGGTCCAATGAACCTAGGACTCAACTTGCCCTTCCTTCCAAATCTGAAAATCTTCTTCCAGGGTGAGACTTTCAGAAAAACCTGATCCCCCACAGCAAACTCGATATCCTTACGCTTCAGATCTGCATACGACTTCTGTCTATCCGAAGCTTCCTTTAACCGTGCTCGAATAACTTTTACCTTTTCTTCCGTCTCAGATATCAACTCAGGACCCAACATCTATCGTTCGCCCAATTCAGTCCAATAAGTAAGAGTACGAAACCTACGACCATACAATGCCTCGTAGGGTGCCATCTGAATACTAGACTGATCGCTGTTGTTATACGCAAATTCTGCCATCGGTAGAAAATCCTCCCAACTACCTTTGAAATCAATCACACATCCCCTTAACATGTCTTCCAATAACTAAATTACTCTTTCCGACTGACTATCTGACTGAGGATGAAAAGTCGTACTGAAGTTTAACTTTGTTCCCAAAGCTTCATGCAGAGCTTTCCAAAATCGTGATGTAAACCTAGGATCCCTATCTGATATAATAGACATTGGTACCCCATGCAACCTCACGATTTCAGATACATACAGCTTAGCCAACTTCTGTAATGAGTAATCCGTACGAACTGGTAGAAAATGAGCAGTCTTCGTCAATCGATCAACTATTACCCAAACGGAATTTTTCTTAGTAGGTGTTAAAGGTAACCCACTAACAAAATCCATTGTTATCTGCTCCCATTTCCAAAGAGGAATCTTTACCAGTTGTAATAAGCCTGGCAGCAATTGATGCTCCGCCTTCACTTGTTGACAAGTCAAACATTTTCCTACAAACCCAGAAATCTCATGCTTCAACCCTGGCCACCAATACTGCTCACAGAGATCTCGATACATCTTATTTCCTCCGGGGTGCATAGCATAAGGGCTACTATGCGCCTCCCGCAGAATCATTTGTTTCAAATATGAGTCCTTAGGCATACAAACTCTTCCATGAAAACACAGCACTCCATCCGTGTTTATACCAAAATCCCCTATTTCACCACTTTCAACTTGCTGAATTAAGGGTCCCAACTTTTTATCTGATATCTGTTTTTCCTTGATTTGTTCTAACCATAGAGGCTTCACCTGAAGTTCCGCTAACAGACTACCATCCTCATACAAACTCAGATAAGCAAACATTGCTCTCAAATCAGATACCACCTTACGACTTAACGCGTCAGCTACCATATTAGCCTTTCCAGGATGATACTCGATTAAGAAATCATAATCCTTTAACAGTTCTATCCATCTTCTCTGTCTCAAGTTTAACTCCTTCTGAGTAAGAAGATACTTAAGACTCTTGTGATCCGTATAGATGATAGACTTCTCACCATAGAGATAGTGCCTCCAAATCTTTAAAGCAAACACTACCGCAGCTAACTCCAAGTCATGAGTAAGGTAGTTTACTTCGTGCAGTCTCAACTGACGAGAAGCATAAGCCACCACTTTTCCATTTTGCATCAGCACACAACCTAAACCCGTGTGAGATGCATCACAATAAACGATAAATTCTTTTCTAGCCTCAGGCTGAATCAAAACTGGTGCTTTCGTCAGAATCTTCTTCAATTTCTCGAAACTCTCTTGTTGTTTTTTAGTCCATATATACGGTACTCCCTTCCGCAACAGCTTAGTTAGGGGTGCAGCAATCAGCGAAAACCCCTCAACAAAGCGTCTATAATAGCCAGCCAAACCCAAGAAACTCCGAATCTCAGTTACTGACTTTGGTGGTTTCCAATACAATACAGCCTCAATCTTCCGAAGATCCACCCTTATTCCTTCAGCTGATACCGCATGACCCAAGAAAGTCACTTCCCTTAACCAGAATTCACATTTACTGAATTTGGCATAAAGTTACTTATCTCGAAGTAACTGCAATACTATATGCAAATGCGAGTCATGCTCCTCTTCATTCCTTGAATATACCAAAATGTCATCTATGAACACTACCACAAACCGGTCTAAATATGGTTGAAAGACCCGGTTCATCATGTCCATAAATGCAGCTGGTGCATTGGTCAACCCAAACGGCATCACCAAAAACTCATAATGTCCATAACGAGTTCGGAATGCCGTCTTATGAATATCTGCTTCTTTCACTTTAAGTTGGTGATAACCTGATCTCAAATCAATTTTGGAGAAAACTGAAGCTTCTTTCAATTGATCAAACAGGTCAACAATTCTCGGTAAAGGATACCTATTCTTGATCGTCAATTTATTCAACTGCTTGTAATCAATGCACATACGCATTGACCCTTCCTTCTTCTTAACGAACAAAACTGGTGCTCCCCACTGAGACACACTCGGTCAAATAAAACTCCGATCCAGCAATTCTTGAATTTGAGCTTTAAGCTCCGCCAACTCCTTCGGTGCCATTCTATAAGGAGCAATGGACACTGGAGCCGTTCCGGGCAAAAGCTCAATACCAAATTCTACTTCCCGATCTGGAGGTATACCAGGAAGTTCTTCGGGAAATACATCTGGAAATTCCTTCACCGTTCTCACATCTTCCACTGATAACTCTTTTCTGCCTTTAACGCAGATACCACATTTGCCAAGTAATTCCTTCGTTCGTCTATCATTACTACTTCCTTATCATCCGAAGTCCTTATTGACATCCGCTTTTCAGCACAATCCAAATGCGCCTGGTGCTTAACCAACCAATCCATGCCCAAAATGAGATCGAACTCGCCGAAAGGCAATTCCATCAAATTCGCCAAGAATATTTCTCTTTGGATTTCTAAGGGCACATCTCTAAACAGTTTATTTACAATTACCGACTGTCCTAAAGGACTAATTACCGTCATCTCACTATCGGTAATTTCAGATTCTAGATTCAAGTTTCCAGATATGGCACTAGCAACATACGAGTGGGTAGAACCAATATCTATCAAAGCAGTAACAGGTACATCAAAGATGAAGAACGTACCAATTATCACATCAGGTGCATTGCCATCCTCGCGGCGTCTAACTGCATAGACCAATCCTGGCTGTCTTGCATCCGCGTTACCTCTAGAACCATTACCTCGACCCAGTGCACCTTGACCACGTCCAGCCCCATTACCACCACAACCTGGTCCACGGCCTCTCGGTGGCTGCTGAATTCCTCTAGCCAGCTGTGCATCAGGATTACGAGCTTCCTGAGTCGTATCCATCCGTCGAGGGTAATTCTTATATTGATGATCCATTGAACCATATTTATAACAAGAACCAGTTTTCCTCCAGCACTCTCCGAAATGTCGTTTTCCACATTCAGTACAGTCTCGACTCTGATTAATAGCTACAGGTGCTCTACCTTGAGCTGGCTCACATTCCGAGGCCTCTTCTGAAACCTTTTTGAAGAACCCGAATACTTTATATCTCTCTTGCCTCTAACTCTTTCCCGATTCTAACGTTCTGAGCTCTTAGCCTCTTCGGCTATCTTGGCTTTCTCCACAAGCGTGGCAAAAGTTCTAACTTGTTGTGGGGCTACCAGAACCCGCAACTCATCATTAAACCCATCCTCACAGCGTACACAACGCTCATGATCCGTTGGCACTATTGTCCGAGCATAGCGACTCAAGCGTAAAAACTCAGCTTCATACGCTGCCACCATCTTATTTCCTTGAACCAGATTCAGAAATCCCTTCCTTCGGGCATCCACATAACTTGTTCCTACATATTTCCCCTGAAAGGCAGCTTTGAAGAATTCCCAAGTAACTACTGCAGCTTCAGTGCCTTCTCGGACAGTAAGCCACCATTGATATGCTTCGTCCCTTAACAAGGACACCGCTCCTCTTAGTTTCTGTTCTACAGTGCACTTTAGGTCGTCCATAATTCGCTCCACTGCCTCAAGCCAATATTCAGCAACATTTGGAGCTACACCTGAGACACCTCTGAAAACCTCAGCACCACTTGATTTCAGTCGCTCCGATATCGACCCACGAGCTGCTGGCCCAGCTCTAGTTCCAGCGACCCTTTCAAGGACTCGCAACATTGCTCGTGTCAAAGCATTATCTTCTCTCCTATTCTCTTGTGATTCATTTTCTGACGCTGGTGATGCCGGTACATCCATTTTCGGAATATGCCCTGATTCCGCAGACATAACTCTAGCTCCTCGGCCTCTACCACGGCCACGTCTACCACGTCCGCGTCCTCTGGCGCTCATACTGACTAACTCGTTTTAATCTGATTACAAATTTTATGAATTAGAAAACTGTTTCAGTGTTTATTAACGATATTTTATGAGATTCAAGAGATAAAGTTGTTTTTCGCAAACACATCCTATAGTCTCAATCTCTACGATTTTCAACATCTAAAACTAGAAGTTCTAGAGTGTTCCTATGATCATATCATCATAATAATCATTCAGTAATGAATACTTACTTGACTTGGTGCCGGATGCTTGTGGTGCCATACTAACTTTAAAACATAATTAAAATAATTTCATACGGAAGTTATTTGTTGAACCCAACCACAGTCGAGTTTTGAAACTGGCTCTGATACCATTAAATGTAACACCCCAAACCAGTTCTATGCGTTAAGACGAGATTTGGTTTGTCACACAGATCGAACATCCATTAAATTCTCTAATGATTTAGATAAAACAGTTCTACAAAACCTTTTGAAAGTGAAGTTTAGTAAAAATTAAGAAAAATGATTTAAAATCGATGAATTAAGAAATACTAGTTTGAAATCTTATCATTTAGTATTTAATTGTCAAAAGCCTTAAAGTAGTTTTTAAAGAGTTCAAAAGAATTTGAAATCAAGGATAGTTAAAGTATCTCAAATGTTTTAAAACAAAATTAAATCCATCCACACATAAAAATCCATAAAAATATTAATAAAGGCCTTATTACATCATACCCAAAATAGTAATTAAAAGTAATCACTTAATAAAAGTTCATAGTTTATTAAACCCATATTCGCAGTATAGCCTCCACGAAGTCATCCCCGGCCCAAGCCTCCGTCAATTGCCATTACCTGAGATGGATAATTAAACAGAGTGAGTTACTCAGAACTCAGTGTATAACTCACTTACCACATTCATTAGGCCAGATCATCAAGATATTATTCCGGGTTTGAGCCCATTTACGGATTTAACAATATAATAAATGAAATGCATGTAAAATGAAATTTCCCAACCAAACCTAATTTCCATCCGCTACACACCACCCGTACCAACCAACACACCTGTGGGGATTAAGTCAACCCACCCCGCCAACACACCAATCGTAGGCATAAAGCCATTTTTAAAATAATATTGTGGTGCACCACTGAACTAGATTGTGACAAAGTCACCGAACTAGAGGCATTAAGCCATTAAAAATTTGTGGCAGAGCCACCGAACTAGATTTTGGCAACAAGCCTTTCTTCTCTTCATCACTTATCCCAACCCATGCAATCATGTATGCATAACAATCTATATCCATATGATAATTTAACAAGAAGCCCTTAATACATGTGAGTCTATATTTCAAATTTTCATTTTGGCCCATAAGACAAAATAGCATTTAGCCTATTCCAATTAACGATCTAGCAGTTTTTGGCCCATTTAACGATCTAGCAATTTTTCGGCCCATTTTCACGATCTAGCAGTTTTTCGGCCCATTTTACGATCTAGCAGTTTTTCGGCCCATTTTACGATCTAGCAGTTTTTCGGCCCATTTTACGATCTAGCAATTTTTTGGCCCATTTAACTATCTAGACTTTTTACCCTCAGAATTTCGAACTACTTCTCTTTGCGGTTTCTCCCCGATTGTTGGTTCGTTACCCGATGAAAATCCACAAACAAAAAAAGGTTTAGGAGTACGAACGACTTCAAACACTGATTCTCCTCGGATGAGCGTCCACAACCCGGTGGAAAATCTCAGATTCCCGAAACAGCCCTTCGCTTAAACTTAGGGGAATAGCGGAACCACCCCTCTTCCAAACACTATTCACCGCCCTTTTCGTCCCTATCTTGATTGTCTCAATTGACAAAAGATCATCAGTCCGACTTAATAATATATCGAAATTATGACTAACGGTTTTAAGGGTGAGATTGGCTTAGCACAAATATCCTTGTTCCACAATATGTAAATCGAGCGATAACGTCCCTTAAATCGAAATCGATTAATAATCCATCTATATCAATATGACGAGTAATATGAGAATCCTTGAATAAACTCCTTACCTTAACTCTTTATATCGATTCCAACGATTCACGATGCTCACGAACACTTGAGTTTCGACCCTCCAAAATCACACTAAAATATAACGAAAGGAAACGTTTAAGAGAATGAACAATGATTTCGATCAAAGAGATTCTCCCTATCATCATTAAGATTCAGCCAAAGCAACTAATAACCAACATAAACTAAAAAGAAACTCTTACCTATTGTCCACAGTTGAAAAAGAAATGATTGAGAAGAATACTTATGTATAATGGGAGATTCGGCTATGAAAAAACAAAGAAAAGAAAAAAGATTCGGCAATGGAGTAAACTAACATTCGGCCATAAGAGAAAAATAATGAAGAAAGTGTTTGAATGATAAAAATGAAGAATAAGAGAGAATGGGAAGAAGGTGTTAAAATTCGGTTTTCAAAGAGAAGAAAAGAGAATGAGTTTAGGAACAATGTGTATTCGGCAATGGGGGAGGAGAAGGAAAAGAAAATGATATTGGCTTTGGATTTCGGCAAAAAGAGAAAAGTGTCTTGAGATGCTAAACAAAAATGTGCCCAAATGGTAACATGAAAATGAAATGGTCAAAAGAACAAGGCTTACCAAAAGCTCAAATTCGGCCAAGAGAAAAGGTTGAGATGAGAATTGCAAATTTTGCACAAAAATGCTAGGAATGACCAAAAGCTAACTCCTAATCCTAGCCAAGCTACTAACACATTCGGCCAACCCCCTTAGTCCACAATGTCGTCCATGTTCATGGTCAAAATGGCCATGAAAAAGTTACCAAAACATCAACCTTGATTCAAGCCTTGCAATCCTCCATTTTCCTAAAGTTTGAGAATCCTATCCCCAAAATCAAGCAATTCCATCCCTAAAATCATACTTGCCATAAACTTTAGTCTTCTTACCATAAAAAAAATTAGTCCATCTTATCCATGAATGATGCTTGGCCGACACATGCTAGGAAAAAGCAAAAATAAAAGCTCCCAATTTGCATGCTAGGAGATTCGAACCTCTCCCCTCAAGCCCAACTTATGGCGCCATCACCACTTTGCCAATTGCTCATCTTATGCCATCTTTTATCACTTAATTAACTTAAACTTCAAGGTGACCTGATTCCTCTACAGTAAAGTACTCTTTACTAAAATTTATTCTAACTCCAATTAAACCCGAGCCTTCTCAAAACTATATTAAGCACACAATAAAATTATACCCGAGCTAACACAAGCAACATAATGATACTCAAATTTTTAGGATGTTACAAAACTTGACACAAAGGCTTCAATGGAGTCAGCACCACAAAAATCATTTGCTATACCACCTCCATTTTCTAGAAGACTTGTCCAATACAAGAAGGGGCGAGAGGAGAAGGAGATCTTCGACACCTTTCGAAAGGTAGAAATCAACATACCTCTTCTTGATGCAATTAAGTAGATTCCATGATATGCAAAATTCTTAAAAGAATTATGCACGAGTAAGAGGAAGCTTCTAGGTAACGAAAAAGTAAGTGTCGAAGAAAATGTCTTCACAGTTTTACAAAGGAAAATACCACCTAAATGTAAGGACCAAGGTATATTTTCCATATCTTGCAAAATAGGTAGTGCCGGTATTAAAAAAGCCAAGTGTGACTTAGACGCATCAATTAATGTTATGCCTTTGTCAATTTATAAACTACTTAATGCGGGTTATTTGAAGGAAATAGGTGTGATTATTCATCTTGCAGATAGATTTGTAGTGCGTTCGGAAAAAGTGTTGGAGGATGTTCTTGTTAAGGTAAACGAACTGATATTTCCTACAGACTTCTATATTATCAACATGGAGGATGACAACTCGGCCAATTTGTCTGACATGCTTCTTGAAAGACTATTCTTGAGTACCGCACGAACGAAAATTAATGTTTGGTTTGGAACACTCACCATGGAATTTGACAGTGAAATGGTTAGGTTTAATGTTTATGAGGATATGGGACATCCCAGTGATAAGTTACAAAGTGTGCCTTGCAGGAATGTAGATCTCGATGATAAGCAAGAGGAATTATCAATGATCAAAAAACCAATATGTGAAGCTGTCATGAAAGCTTCAAAATTAGAGCTCCAACCGTTTCCAGAACGTACAAAGATTCCAACAGAGAAAAATACAAACTTGAACAGAGAAGCTCAAAGACGCCTCAATCCATTAATGATAGGGGAATCTAGGAAGGGCTTCAAGGACAATGGGCAAAGGTCGAAACCTTTCTACAAGAACATCCATCTGCACAATATGGAAAAATTAATTCTCAATAAGCTAAATGGATAACATTTAAGGTCGTCGAGCTAACGACGTATAAAAAAAGGTTTTTGGGAGGCAACCCAAATTAATTTTTATTTTTATTTTTTGAATTTTTGAATTTTTGTTTAGTTTACATTGAAAATAAAATGAAGAATAACCAGATTATTATTTAATCAGATTAATATGTTATTTTTAGGGACGTAATGAAGGTTGCTGATTTTCCAAAAATCTAATATTGATGGTGGCGTGGGCATACCGTGCTAAGTGCTGACATTTATTTCCCTACAAATGAAACCCAACATCCCTAACCCAAATAAAAACCCCAACGCCGACAACATCATTAGAAACACATGGGGAGTATTCTTAACCTTTCTCTTTGCTTGTTCTTTGAGTTACTGTACTTTATTACATATAAAACATGCTTGAGGACAAGTACAAATTAAGTGGGGGTTGAAATAGTAAGTATGCATGATTGATCGATTTAATCTACATGTTTCTCTTTTGCATATGTTCAATCTTATGCTAGATTTATTCGATAGTTTATTTGACATTATGCCTCTAATCTCATTACGTAGTCAATTTGGACAATTGGGTAATTTTTGAATTAAAATGTTAAAGTATCTAGATTAATCAACATGTATGTTTTAAAGTTGAAATATGTAACTAGATTTTTCATGAAAATTGATTGTTTGGAAAAAAAATTCTTTTAAATAAATAAATAAATAAAGGTGCAAGTTATGAGTGAAGGTTTCGAAAAAGTGACCAAATTTAGTAACTGGGATGAAGTGCTTGGGTTGTCATCTCATCTCACGTAAAAAGGTTCGAGTGACAAACCGAAAACTTGCAAACATTCCGCTAACCGAGCTGTTAAAAAAAAAGACCGTTTGAAGGTGCTTGGGTTGTCATTTTAGTTCGCGTAAAAATGATTCACTGCGGTAAAAATTAAAAAAAAAAACAAAATTTACTGCATGAGTAATTGAGAATAATTCCTTGCAAATTTTGATTCACGCTCAATTTAGTGAAATGATTTAGTTTACATGTAATAGTTTTATGGACACTTGTTGATCAAACTAGGTATTTTGAGAACTTATTTATTTTTTTGCCTATATTGTTTGCATTGATTATGGATGCAAAAAAGAGGTTTGATTTATAATAAATTATTGAATAATTTCTAATGTATGAAAGTACAATATGCTTGAGGGCAAGCATGAGCTAAGTAGGGGGATTTGATAACATGTTAAATTTGCATGATTTGTGTTTAAATTGGTTAATGCTTGAATTGATACCTGCTAAATTAGTGATTTTATGTTTTAATCCTGTCAGGAATGCAATTGGTATGCTATGAGTTAAAAACGAGCAAAAAATGACCTATTGGCAGTACAGTCAATAAAGTGGGGTCGAGTAAAAAACGTGGAAATAGTTAAGGACGCATCAGATTTCTTTTCACTTTGTAAAAGCCAAAAGTACAAAAAAAATGATTTTATTTTTTATTTAATTTTAATTATGTAGTGGATAGTTAGGCAAAATTTAGTAATGATATGTATATAAATAAGTCCTTTATGGAAGCTTGAAGACACACTTGAATTTACCTAGCACTTGATTAGAAAATCAATTTATTCTTCTTTCTTAATTTACATGAAAGTGTGCACGCATTTTGCCAATTTTTTTTTTTACAATTTAATTTTGGCATAATTGTTTCCCAAGCCCTTCCCCTTCCATCTTTCTCCATTATCATCAAATCACCATTCATAACCTACAAAGCATGATTAATTTCATGCTTCACTAAATTCTAACTTAGCTTTAGGCCAGTATTCTTTCCAGTCAAGAATCGTGAGATATGTATCCGTACTAGAAATTCTTTCAATCTGTATTCACATTTTTCCTAAGTATTGGGATTGACAACTTATCCCTTAAAGTTAACTTGATATCAAATCAAAAAGTGCGTTGAGGTGGAGTTGTGTTTTCGGACAGTTGGGGAAACGAGTTGGCTGTGCTGTATTCGGATCTCCAAGAACAAACCAAGGGAGAAGTGACCAGGTTTAAACGACCTGCACGGTTGAGGCTGTTAATCCAAGTTAGGTTATTTAGAGAGCAATGCTGTCAAAATCTTAAATCGGGAATGCGTGTATCTTGGTTAGATAATCGGTAAGGGTTGGTTTGCAGGTTATACCGGGACCAACTACGAGAGGAAGAATTGGTGGTTAGGACGTTCTTAACTGCTATAACCAGCTTATTTTTTTATGAGAAAATTAATTTTTGAGGACCAATTCTAAATCTGGAATCCACCGAGTCTAGGGCTAAGGCTTATTATCTCTGTTTACAAAATTCGAAATTTAATTTCCAATTTATTTAATTATTTATTTATGTTATTTCAATTATTTAATTTCTAAACTTTTCAAAACTCCTCTTTTATTTGTTTATTTTTCAGCAGATCCGTTTGGAGTTGTGGGCACGACTATTGTCACGATTATTGACACGACAGAAATTCTGATCACAAGTTAAACGCGAAAGTTGATTATAATACCAATCCCTGTGGACTCAACCCTACTATTTACTATTATTTAGAGTTATTTTGTAGAAATTATTTTTGGTGGTTTCAACGCCCATCAAATTTGTAGTATAGTGGTGAGTATTCCAGCTTGTCACGCGGGTGACCTGGGTTAGATCCCCGGCAACGGCGCCAAAATTTCACATTATATGGCATGTGTATAGGTTTTCATATTGTTAGGAAACGTGTCCATATTGTAGTAAACATGTAACTATTTTCTATTTATTTGAATGATGAATAAATAAATAAAGTTAATTTCACATTTCACTATGATATCTTTTGTGTTTTTTTTCTTTCATGTTTTGCATACATAGAAAAATTGTGACAAGAAATTATTAGCTAATTGATTGTCTAAGTTCAAACAGACGATAAGTGGCACTGTAAGAATATTTACATTGCGAGAAAGACAACTTACTTCAGTAGATAATCTAAACAACTATATAATCCCGTAAAAGGGTCAAAGTGAGAATTTGATTCAAATACTTAGAAGGATTATTATATCATCTACATTTCTAATTGGGGATATGACTAGTTTTGGCTATTAGAGCCGTTGACTGCACGAGTAGAGACATAGATGTATCCATTGGAAGAATGATACATTAGACTTATGATACATTAGACTTAGACCCAAGATGAATTAATTCTGAATCCGTTTATGAATTAATTCATTGTGACGTTCATGGTGTGATTTACCTAAATCCCAAGTTAATAACTGACCATGCGTATGTAACTCATATACTTTGATATAAGTGAAGGCTTATGCTCTAAAGATGATCAAGCCCATAGCCAGTATGTTGGGTACATGACTTGTGTATGACATGACTTTACTAACAATAATGGAATTCATAGCTTGATTAAAGAGTTAATGGTATCCTCTCATTGGCATTGTGTGGATTGATAAATATAGAACATGGTCACGGGTTACGTGTTCTCGACTAAGCAATTTATCACAATCATTTGCTGACAGTGGTAATATTAATCATTAAGAAGACACAATGGTGACAATAAGATAAAATATGATTGTATTGAGTGAACGGATTCCACTCAAAGGAATCAAAGATATCATATTAGGGTAAAACAAAAATGACGAGGTCATTAGGAAAAGTAGTTGGATAAATTGTTTTCATAAAGAGTATACAATATGGAGTTTTCAATCATGGTACTTCTTGTGGACTTAGTCCATGATTAAGTAATTGTGAATTATCAGAATGATGCTTTTGGACTTAATTACAATTACTAGAGCCTAATTGTATATGTCTGATTGGTCCCTCCGCTAGCTTAACAAAAGGTCAATCAGACTGCATTTGAATCAGAAGAAAATTTAATGACTTTGCAAATAATTTAATTGAGTTGATTTATTCAATGTGGAATTAAATTAGGCAGTTGTGAGAATTGTTCAACTAGAAAATTTGATTAAAGAATTTTCTTGAAAAATTAACTTTGGAAAATCTTAATGATTTTTGGAAAAATCAATTTTTGATTAAGTAAAATTAAATTAATAAAATTAATTAAAATTATGATATTGCTGGAAATTAATATCAAACTCAAAAAATTGGCCCAATTAGTAATTGAACTTGAAAATTGGATATTTGATCAAAATCGGGCCCAAGAACCCAAAACCGAGACTGAGACCCAAAAACTAGTCAGACCGGGCCTAGTATGTGAAACTAGGTCAACGATCCAATCGGTGGCAAAACCGGACCAGTTGGGCTGTCACTAGTCTAGACTGAACTATCTCAGGGTGTTGCACTTACGATGGCACAACTAGACATGACGGTGTCGGTGCCAGTAACGGCAACATTCTAATGGTCAGCGGGTGGTCCTTCGGCGGTTGAGTAGTGGATGAATCACACTACTAGTGGGACTCTACCAGATAATTTGATTTTAGATGAACTATTCCAAAAATATTATTATTTTAATAAATTTAATATAAAATTTAAGGCATAATTGCATTAGCATAATTGCAAAAAATACCCTAAAGTAATTGGGGGGGTTTTGGTTTTGTGCCATTGATCTTTTTTTTATTGACACCCTTAATGTTACGATTTTTTCACAAATCAACTCAATTTTAACGGTAAATGTAAGTTGACAGCCAGTTAAACAGCAGATTAACGAAATAGCTTATATGGCATGCCACATAATCACGATGTCATAGATGACATCATCAAAACAATTTTTTTTTCATTTTTTCCATCTTCTTTCTTTTTCTCTCTTACCCTCTTCCCCTCTAAAACATCTTTTTCTCAATACTTTCCCAGATTTTCTCTCTTTCCAAACACCCAAATTCAGATTATCTTATTTAGAAACATGATTCAGAATTGAGAAACATCTCACTAACCAAGAAAACACAATATTAGAATCTTACAACAAAGAAAACATGATTCAGATTATCTACCCTTGTCAAACTAGCTAACCAAGAAAACACAATGTTACAACAAGAACCTACTATTCTCCAATCTTTACAAGAAACTAACTTCTTTCATCTTTGGATAAGCTACAGGCAATCAAGGCTTCACAATAACATGAGACCAACCTTTCTAACTTGCCAAGGAGCAGAGTTGATGAATTGCAATGGTTTCAATAGAGGTGTAAGGGTGTTATCACCATTAGAGTCCCTACAAATCACTATAATATCAAATTATGCATCACAATTAAGCTTCAATCAAAGGCGAAGAAGGTTTTTGCCAATTTAGTGAATCTTTGTCGTCACTTTTAGCCCCAGAAAGAGGTAGAGAGATCCCTGTTCAGACAACTCAAAAAAACTCCTGGGAATGTTTTCAAAAACAGAACAGTTCCTGGCCTTCCATAGAGGCCAACCACATAAACCAAACAAGCTCCTTCAAATCAATAGAGACAAACATAGTGAGAAGGTTTGCAACATCATCCCAACATTTCTTAAAACAAGATAAGCCTTCTCGTCTTGTTCTGTAATCGAACTTCAAATCAAGAAAAAAAGTATGTGTTCCAACAATTCTGAATCATGCTCAGTTTTTTTTTCTCAATGCTTTCCTAGATTTTCTC
Source organism: Gossypium australe (assembly GCA_005393395.2). Lineage (NCBI taxonomy): Eukaryota > Viridiplantae > Streptophyta > Magnoliopsida > Malvales > Malvaceae > Gossypium > Gossypium australe. Next base: position 124,671,832 of record CM016616.1, read on the forward strand.
AATGCTGAATTTGGAGGTTAAAGTTGGTAGATCTAGGTAAATTAGTATAAATGGGTGGGATTTGCTGGGTTTTTGTTAAAACACTAGAAAGTTAGCTTCTTTTTGTTGTATGAATTCATTTTATTTTGTTTGGTTGGTGAGAAAAGTAAAGAAAATGATGATAAAACTGAAGAAAATGTATTTCATTAGTTTGTATGCCCTTTTTGCTATTTGTTATATGTCATTTCATTAATAAAGATGTATTGATTAGAAAAAAAAACTAATAACTCATGGAGGCATTGCGAAAATTTGGAAAAAGAGAAAAAAACTAAAGATGTGTTTGGAAAGAGAGAAAATCCTGGAAAACATTGAGAAAAAAATTTATTTTAAAGGGGAAGAGAGAAAGAGAGAAGAAGAAAGAAGATGGAAAAACATGAAAAAAAAAATTTTTGATTACATCATCTATGACATTGTGCTTTTGTGGCATGCCACATAGGCTATTTCGTTGATTTGTCGTTTGACTGACAGTCAACTCACCTTTACCGTTAAAATTAGATTGATTTTTGAAAAAATCATAGCATTAAGGGTGCCAATAAAAAAAAGGTCAATGGAAAAAAACCAAAACCCCCCAAACGTTGAGGGTATTTTTGCAATTATGTTAATTGCATAAAATACCCTCAACATTTAAGGGTTTTTGGGTTTGAGCCCTTAAACTTTTTTTATTGACACCCTTAATGTTATGATTTTTTCAAAAATCAGTCTAATTTTAACAGTCAATATAGTAGCCTATGTGGCATGCCACATAAGCACACAACATCATAGATGACTTCATCTATTTAACGAAAAAAAAATTCCTTTTCTTTCCATTTCTTTCTTCTTCTCGCTTTCTCTCTTCCCTTCTATTCTATGTTGGAAGAATCAATGTCGACTGTACATTTTTCTTCCCTTTGGGCTTCCATTTTTAGCTGGTTTACCCCTACTGTTTTCTTTGCCTTCCTTAACATTACCATTGGTACTATCATTTTCTTCCACCTTCTCTTCCAACAATTTTGGCGCCGTTGCTTTTGGCAATGTCAGTGACAACCCATCACTCCACGAAGGAGATGAAACAAACAACCCTAGACTCCTTCAATCCCCATCTATTTTACAAAGGCTTAAATCCATCAACTTGTACTCCTACATATCCCAGCAACCCTTTACTTCCACCACCACCATTGCCGAAATCCCAGATTCTGGCGTCGATTTCCATATCTCTTTTCAACAACAAACTAGTGAAATTGAAACCACACCTGAACCAGTCTCAACCCACCTTGATAGATCTCCTTCTATTTTGCAAAGGCTTAAGTCTGTAAACCTCCTTGGCTCACAAATAACCATGAGTATTTCAAGCAAAATTGATATTTTGTAGGGGTATTTAGATCTGGGTATCTTAGGATATTCATTTTTTTTTATATTTCATTAATCATCTTGAAAGAATAATTACCATTTTTTTGCATTATTGTTATTCGTGATAGAAATAGATCCATCGGAGGAACTCAGAATAAGGTTAGATGTGAACCATCTACCGTTGGTGGCAGTGGCGGTGGTGGATGAAGTTGAGGAAAAGGCGACTGTGTTGTCTCCTAACAGCGTTGTGTCAATGGATTTTAAGATTGGAAACGAAAGCAGAAAAGGCAAAATGGAAAGAAAATGAAAAAAAAGAATTTTGTTAAATAGATGACCTCATCATGGCATCGTGCGCTTATGTGGCATGCCATATAGGCTACTATGTTGACCTGCAGTTTGATTAATGGTCAACTCACGTTGACTATTAAAATTGGATCGATTTTTGAAAAAATCAAAACATTGAGGGGTTAATAAAAAAACATTAAGGGCTCAAACACAAAAACCCCTAAACGTTGAGGGTATTTTTTTCAATTATGCCTAAATTTAATTTAATATTTATCCTCATAGTATTTTATTAGTTTAATATTAAAGTGATTATCTTAATATTAAAATTAATTTAATAATTATCTTATAGATAAATATTCTATTAATTTAATAATATTTAATTTTAATTTTGATCTAAGATTTATCTTGTTAAGTATTATATTAATTTAATATTAAAATGATTAAATTTAATCATAGTTGATCTCTCTAAACTCTCTTTATATAAAGAAAGCCTTGGGTCATTATTTTTGAAACATTTGAATTCAAGAGAAAGATGTGGAGAGAAAATTCTTTGAAAAAATTATTTCAGAAAATTTTAGGGATATTTTCATATTTACAACTTGACCCCAAAGTTTAGAGAAATTACAAAATCATCCCACTGGTAATTTTGTGAAAAAATTTCTGATTCAAAGCGAGCTCACACTTGACAGACGTGAGCTTGAGGATAGCAGAGAAGACTACTCGGTCAAACCATTCATCCTAGACAAATCGAAAAGGTAAATTTTTTATTAAGTGTTTATTACTTTATATATCACAACCAAGTTCTTGTTTTTGAAAAAAAAAATTGAAACTCTAATTCTCTTCTAAAATATATTTTTCGTTGTGTTTTCCAAACTCATTTTTCTAACAATTGGTATCAGAGTCAGGTGGTACTCTATTTATAAGTATAAATAGATAATCAAAATAAATTTCTCTTCTTCTTAAATGATTCGATCACATAGAAAGTGACATTCTTTAGATCTTATGCATGTTTTGAGTTATATATGAGAATGAATGCGATATATTATATTTGTTATATAATTGTTATTTTTGTCAAGATTGTGGTTCTTAGAAAATAGACCGTGGACTATTATCTCCATTTTGGACTTTTTTTTTAATTCATAAAATTTTTGTGAGTCGGAAACGGACATAGGACTTAAATGTAATTTTTTTCAAAAGGAACCCATGACGAGGAGAAGATGGAGCGATGGCAGTTGAAGACCCAAGGAATATCTTGTGGTGAAAAGCTATGTAATTTTTGTTTTTCATTTATTTTCTAGAAATAGAACCATGGAAACATTGGCTGACAATTTTATTTTAATTATATATATTCTTTTATATCTGCTTTATAATTGTTTATAATATTTATATTATATAATGTTATGATTGTGATATATATGTATGAGATGATCCACAGTTGATCGATTAAAGATAAGAAGAGTGATATTGCAAAAATACATGTATTGTATCATTCCATTCACTTCTTTAAGTTATTCGATTACAGTGAGAAGTGTGGTAAAGAGAAGGTGGATGTTTAGGATTGGCTTTGGTAAACAAAGGGTTGGTTTTTAAGCGGTCAAATAAGACTTACCTCTCTTTCTTATGACCTTACCTGGTATACGGTTCACATTCACTTCTTCGATTTTCCCTAAAAAGAAAAACTGTGGAGAATCAAAATTATTTGTTTTATGATTGATTGATTCTTATGAATAAATGAATGTGAATATTATAAAATTGTCATAACATGTCATGTATATATTGGAAGTATGTCATATAAGATCAGGTAAGAATGTCACTAGGACTATTGTATGATCATTCTTGAAATTTGGGATAAAAACCTTACATGTTTTTAAAATATTGAGGGGGAGGTCCCTGAACAAGACCTACAGCTTCCATTGATGGTCATTGAGTAATAGCATGATAAAGTTTCGAGCCGGTTCCTACCCTAGCTGCACCCAAGGTAAATTTTATTATGTGGGTTCACTAGATATGATTTCCTTTTAAGGACAACTAGCTATACATGACTCTTAGTGAGATTGTCCCAAGATGACTCAAAAATGAAAGCATCTTCATAATAGGTGTTGATTCAATGGTTACACACTCAAGATCGTCTCTTATTAAATATTTTCCCAAGATACAATATTTAAGAAAGAATTAAGATTCATGAACTGATTGGATGTAATCCATGTTCTTACTAGTTAATCATGGGACCTTAAGGTGATATGATTGATAGGTGTGAGAATGATCATAGAAACAGAAAAATATTTTTTTAAGGCTTTAATACAATACGCATGCATCATACTGCATTCTTGATATGTTGTTGAAATAAAAATATTTGTTTAATACAAATATAGTAATTAGTGTGTAACATCCTACAATTAGGGGTTTTGCATTTTGTGCGATTCTATGTGTTTGGCTCGTTTAGCATGTTATTTTGGTGTGTTTGGGGGTCCTATGGAGGCTCGGGTTCAAGCCAGAGCTTTGGTAATTTTTTTCTCTTTAGGGCACTTTAGGGGGAAAGTTAGGGGAAGCAGGCCTTAAGAATATTTATTGGTATTTGATGACACAAGTTGGGCATGTGGCAAGGAGGTTGTGGCACCACTGGCAGAGCAAGGGGGAAGGAGTTCGAATCCCATCTGCTGCAGCAAGAGATTTATTTTTGTGCTCAAGGAGGGGAAGAAGTGGCATTCAGCTGGGACTCTACATGGTGGTTGTGGAATGAGTCAACCAGTTTGAAATGGGTGGACGAGAGTAGCTTAGGGAGTTTGAATTGGTCAAACAATTCAAATTGGTGGATGGAGAGTGAAGCAATGAGCAAATCAAGGGATTTGAGAGGGGGAGTGAGAGTTGGCCGATTGGTGGAGTGTTGGGGGGGAGAATTTCGGCTATGTGTTGTTGTTGGCTAAGAATTTTGGCATTTTGTGGTGTGTGATAGCATACCGAAGCTTAGGAGTGTTTTGTACCGAAAATCTATAGGTGCTTACGGGTTTTCTTTTGCGTTTTCGGCACTTTTTATCCTCAACACCAAAACTATTCCCATTTCTCTTCTTGTTTTTTTTCCTCTTCATAGTATTTTCTTCCATCTGTTCTTTTTGCTTAATAACAGAAAGTTTATCTCCCTTTCTTCTTCACCACAAGCCGACTTCTCTTGGAGCCACTCCTTGTCGAACCTTCCTCTTGTGATTTCCACCATAGCCGAACCTTCATACTTCCTCTCTACTTCTCTACCTTCTCCTTCAAACTGAAACCCCTACTTCTTCCGACTCTTGACTAGTTTTCTTCCATATCCGACCGAATATTGGGAAGCAAGGTGCTAGGAATCTTCTTGTCTATTGATAGTTTCTTCAATCGGATTGGATTGTGCAAAGTAAGGTTCTTCTCTGTAGTTCGTAATTCTTTTCAGTTCTTGTTCTTTTCCTTTCTATCTTCTTCATTCTAAAAGCCGAATGTCTCACCCTGTCTCTTCTTCCAAGGGCCGAATCTGTTGCAGTGCAAGCACCCCTTTAAGCCTCTTCTTAGTTTCAGAATCTCGTAAGGAGGGTGGTAAGTTTTGTTGGCCGAATAAGGGGAGGTCCCTTTCATGTTTCCTTTAGGCCAAAAGGTTGTTTCTTTCCTATTTTGGAGCACCATTTCTAACTTGTGGGTTATTAGGGATTCATCTGGAATCGCAAGCCGAATCTATTGGTGTGATTTCTGAGTAGTCAAGGTAAGGAGGTTCTCTTGATTGCGGTTTGTCTATTCCCTTTTCTCTTTCGTTGCCTTAACCCAATCTCCTAATCAAAGATTCTCTTCATGGATGTAAGTGCTAGCCAATCTAAGGAGGGGAGTGGACTTGTAGTCTCTGCTCCTAAGTTCAAACTACGTGCTGTGTCGGCGGTTCGAGACTTTTCGTCAGGTTGTGGTAGAGAGCCGACATCTGTTTGGGATAGGCAAATCGCTGTTATTCCCGCTAGTGAGAGTGTCGACAATCTAGAGTGTTTAGTTATTCGTGTAATCATGTGTGTAATGCTCACACCTTCTTTTATTATCTTGCATTAATAACTGTATTGGCTGAAAGCCGAAACGACTGTATCGACAGTTGAGATACCCTTGTGGGTAAGGTTGGAGACACCAGGTAAGCACCTTTATGATTGTGCCTTTCGAATAACATGGCCTAAATATATGTATGATTTGATTATCGGTGGTACATTGGAAATATGATTGCATTCATCACAATATGATAATATGTTGCATGGGCCTTGGGATATGATATTGATTGAAAGGGGAAGTGTAATTCAGTGGTTTGGCACCATAGTGGTTTGGTACCACATATATCAGCGACTATGTCACATTATTTTAGTGGTTTGGTACCACATATACATATATATCGGTGACTCTATCACTGTGGTTTGGTACCACAGTGGTTTGGCACCACAGTGGCTTAGTGCCACAGGTGTTTTGGCTGGTTCAGGTGATGTAGAGGATGGAATACTAGGTTGGGGTGGGCTGCATTGCATACACTTCTTAATATGTTATGTTGTGAGGGCTAAGGCCCAATGTGCTTCTATGGGCTTAAGCCCAGATTGCGTTCGTAAGGGGAATTACATACTGAGTCTTGGTGACTCACCCCTCTGCTTAATTTTGCAGGTAACCCCTAGTTGAGGATTTGGACCCGAGGCGGACTTTGAGGTGGCCATGCATTACTTCTTTCGTAATCTCTATTTTCTCTATTTGAACTTATTTTAAATTTGGGATTTTGTTATGTAATAAGGCCTCCGGGATTTTATAATTCAGTTTTCAACTTATTACGGTAATTTATATTATATGAAACGTTAAATTGGGAGTTTTCTAAACAAAATGAAAGCAAACATTTCTTTCAAAAATGATACTCAGTTAATAAGCTAGCAAATAATTAAATTCGGAAAATTACTTAAAACTGCAAACACTATTTTCAAAATGACACATTTCGGAATACCACTAGTTTTCAATTTTTCGTATCACAAAACCTGTTTTCGACTGTTAAGATTATTCATAAAATTTTTGCAAGGAAACCTTAAAACTGAATTTGATTTTCAAAATGTTAACACAACTCGAAGTATTTTTTTTTAATTTCAAAGTTCTTTAAAACAACCTTTCCATGTGACATACCAGATTCAGTCGTAACGTTCAGGCTGGGTTTGGGGTGTTACAATTATGGAATCAGAGCCCAGGTTGCAAAACTCGGCTGTAGAATGGGTTCAAAAATGTTTTCAAAGTTGGTTAGAAATATGATTTAGAAAAATATATGTTTCTGGAAGTATGGCACCCGAGTCTCCGGCACCAAATCCGTATGGTAAGTCTTCTGACCATTGGTTGATTTGTATGGAAAGATTATATTGTGTTGTGATTGCTAGTTTTAAGAGATTCAACTCTAGAGATTGAGACCTTTAGAAATACGTTTTGCGAAAAAAACTACTTCTAAATCTATCTTCATAAGCTATCCGTTAATAAGCAGTGGAAGATATACTAATTCATAAAATTTGTAATCAGATTAAGTCGACTTAGAAAACATGAGCACTAGAGGACGTGGACGTGGTATGTGCGGCCGTGGTAGAGGCCGGGGTGTTGAGGCTGGACCCTCGGAATCAGGACATGGGTCGGAAGGCGAAGTGCCAGCATCACTAGTAGCGGAAGCAGGGTCTCAAGACTGATCTAAAGGGGACGATGCCGTGTCCCAAGCTATGTTACGTGTTTTGGAGCGGGTTGCTGGAGCAAGCACGGGATCGGTAGCTCGAAAATCTATTCTTGAGCGACTTCGAGCAAACGGGGCTGAGATATTTAGAGGTATTCCTGGTGTGGCTCCAAATGTAGCGGATTATTGGCTAGAAACAGTCGAGCGGATTATGGATGATCTGGACTACACGGCAGAGGAGAAGTTAAAAGGAGTAGTGTGCCTCCTTCGAGATGAGGCATACCAGTGGTGGCTCACGGTAAGGGATGGTATATCAGCGGACCGTATTACCTGGGACTTCTTTAAGACAGTGTTCCATGGAAAGTATGTTGGGGTGAGTTGTGTGGACGCTCAGAGGAAGGCATTTTTAAACTTGGTCCAGGGGAATAAGTCAGTGGCTGAGTATGAGGTGGAATTTTTTGTGTTTAAGCCACTATGCTCGAGGTATTATCGCCAGTGATTACGAGCATTGTGTTCGGTTTGAAGATGGTCTGAGGGATGAGTTGCGGGTACTGATAGCTCCGCAACGGGAAAGAGAGTTTTGCCATTCTGGTTGAGAAGGCAAAAATAGCTGAAGAGGTGAAGCGGTCTGAGAAGCAGAACCGGGATAAGGATATGGGTAGGAATAAGAGGAACTTTGGGTCGTTAGGATCTACTAGGGGTTTTCAAAAAAGGCCTAGGTTTGATGGGCCAGGTCGAGTTGCAATGCCTGTTGCTGTTGGTCGGTCGCAACCGTGTGCTTGATATGGGCATTTTCATTCAGGGAGTGTTGGGAAAGAAATAGAGGGTGTTTCAAGTGTGGATCTATGGATCATCGGATAAAGGACTGTCTACAAGAACTAGGGGCGTGGCCAGTAGGTCAGGGATATGCACAGTCCGGAAGAGGTGGGCAGCAGCCACCGAGAGGTCGTGGTCCGATCAGAGGAGGAAACGGAGTTGGTTGAGGGCGTGGAGCACTGGGCAGAGGTGCTAGTAATACAGACGCAAGACAGCCAGGGCTAGTTTATGCGGCTAGACGTCGTGAGGATGGCGACGCACCGGACGTCATAACCGGTACGTTTTTCATATCTGGTTCACCCTTTACAACTTTGATAGATATTGGGTCTACACATTCATATATTGCTAGTACTATCTCTGGGACTTTGAGTATGGAATCTGAGGTTGCTTCTAGCGAAATGACTGTGATTAGCCCTTTAGGACAATATGTAGTGGTGAACAAACTATTTAGGAATGTGCCTTTAGAAGTGCAAGGGGTTGTTCCCGGCTGACTTGATGGAATTGCCGTTCGGCAAGTTCGACTTGATTTTAGGCATAGACTGGTTAGTTAAGTATTGAGAAAACTTGGATTGTGCTGCTAAGCGCATGATATTGAAGACTCCCGAGGATAAGGAGGTGCTGGTGTTAGGTGAGAGAAGGAATTACCTATCCAATGTGGTGTCTGCATTAAAGGCTGAAAGGATGGTGCGGAAAGGGTGTGAGGTGTTCTTAGCTTTCATCAGTGCTTTGGAGGCCAAAGAATTGTCTATAAGGGATGTTAGAATGGTGAAAGTGTTCTCGAACGTCTTTCCAGAAGAGCTTCTAGGGTTACCTCCGGATCGCGAGGTGGAGTTCGGCATTGATCTACTTCTGGGAATGGCTCCGGTGTCCATTGCCCCATATAGGATGCCACCGAAAAAGCTGGTAGAACTTAAAGCTCAAATCCAAGAGTTGTTGGGCCGTGGTTTTATCCGACCAAGTGTGTCACCATGGGGAGCGCCAGTGTTGTTTGTGAAGGAAAAGGACGAGTCGATACGGATGTGCATTGACTACAGGCAATTGAACAAGTTGACAATTAAGAACAAATACCCGTTGCCAAGGATTGACGATCTGTTCGATCAACTGCGACGCGCTTCGGTCTTCTCGAAGATAGACTTGAGGTCGGGGTACCACCAGTTAAAGGTCAAGGAGGCGGATATTCATAAGACTGCTTTTCAAACTCGTTATGGTCACTACGAGTTCTTGGTGATGCCGTTTGGGTTAACGAATGCACCAGCTGCATTTATGGATATGATGAACCAGGTATTCCAACCCTACCTGGATTGGTTTGTCGTAATGTTCATAGATGATATCTTGGTATATTCAAGGACTGGGGAGGAGCATGATTCACATCTTCGGATAGTTCTGTAGATTTTGAGAGAGAAGCACTTGTAGGCCAAATTCAGCAAGTGTGAATTTTGGTTGAGGGAGGTTACCTTTTTGGGGCATGTTGTTTCTGCTGAGGGGATTAGGGTTGATCCCCGAAAGATTGAAGCTATTTTGGATTGGAAACCGTCGAAGTCAGTAGCAGAAATTCGAAGTTTCCTTGGGTTAGCTGGGTACTACAGAAGGTTCGTTGAGGGATTCTCGTTGATTGTTGTGCTATTAACCAAGTTGTTACGAAAAGGGGTACCGTTTGTTTGGGCTGATAAGCAGCAGGAAAGCTTTGAGAAGCTAAAGAGGATCTTGACTGAGGCACCAGTGTTTATTCAGCCTGAGGCTGGGAAGGAGTTCATCGTCTATTGTAATGCATCTCACACAGGGTTAGGATGTGTGTTAATGCAAGAAGGGAAGGTAGTAGCGTATGCGTCTCGGCAATTAAGACCACATGAAGTGAATTATCGCACTCATGATCTGGAGTTAGCTGCGGTAGTGTTCGCCTTGATGATTTGGAGACACTACTTGTATGGAGAAAATTCAATTATCTACACTGATCATAAGAGCTTGAAATATCTCCTTACCCAGAAAGACTTGAATTTGAAGCAGCGGAGGTGGATTGAATTGTTGAAAGACTATGACTGCTTGATCGAGTATCACCCGGGTAAAGCTAATGTTGTGGCGGATGCGTTGAGCCGTAAGGTAATATCGGATTTGAGGGCAATGTTTGCCCATCTTAGTTTATATGAAGATGGAAGCTTGTTAGCTGAGCTTTAAGTGAAGCCTTCATGGGTAAGTCAGATTAAGGAGAAGCGATTGTTAGATGAAGTGTTAAGTTCTCGACTTCAGCAAGTGGAAGAGGGAGAAACAGAAGATTTTGGTCTGAACAGGGATGGAGTATTATGCTTTCGTGGAAAGGTTTGCATGTCGAAGGACTCCGAGTTAAGACAGATGATTCTGCGGGAGGCGCATAGTAGCCCATACGCTATGCATCCCGGTGGGAGTAAGATGTACCGAGATTTGCGTGAACAGTATTGGTGGCAAGGTCTAAAGTAAGCAGTTACTGAGTTTGTGAGTAAATGTTTGACGTGTCAACAGGTGAAGACAGAACATCAGTTGCCTTTGGGGTTGCTACAGCCAATGAAGATTCCACTTTGGAAGTGGGAGAGGATAAAAATAGACTTTGTTAGTGGGCTGCCCCTAACGACTACTAAGAAAGATTCAATGTGGGTGATTGTCGGATCGGTTGACGAAGTCCGCTCACTTCATACCAGTTCGTATTGACTATTCGTTGCAGAAGTTGGCCAAGATATATGTGGCAAAAATCGTGAGGTTGCATGGGGTACCCGTGTCTATCATATCAGATAAGGATCCTAGGTTTACATCACAGTTCTGGAAGGCGTTGCACGAAGCTTTAGGTACAAGACTGGATTTCAGCACGGCGTTTCATCCACAGACTGATGGTCAGTCAGAGAGAGTAATTCATATTTTGGAAGACATGTTAAGAGGTTGTGCAATCGATTTCAGGGGTAGTTGGGAGGATTTTCTACCGTTGGCAGAGTTTGCGTACAACAATAGTTATCAATCCAGCATTTAGATAGCACCCTATGAGGCATTGTATGGTCGTAGGTGTCATACCCCTACCTGCTGGACAAAGTTGGGTGAGTGAACGACAGTTGTCGGGTCCGGAATTGATCTCAGAGAAGGAGGAAAAGGTTAAGTTGATTCGGGCTCGGTTGAAGGAAGCTTTTGACAGATAGAAATCGTATGTAGATCTGAAGCGTAAGGAAATAGAGTTCACAGTGGGTGATCAGGTTTTTTTGAAAGTTTCACCTTGGAAGAAAGTTCTAAGGTTTAGACAGAAAGGCAAGTTGAGCCCTAGATTTATCGGGCCTTATCGGGTGTTGAAGCGTGTGGGACCAGTGGCTTATCAGCTTGACTTACCTCCGGAGTTTAGTCAGATACATAATGTATTCCATGTTTCAATGTTAAGGCGCTATCGTTCGGATCCATCTCACATAGTGCCGGTGGAAGAAATTGAAGTGAGGCCAGACCTGTCTTTTGAAGAAGAACCAGTGCAGATCTTAGATCTTGATGTCAAGGTGTTGAGAAGAAAGTCAGTTCTGTTGGTCAAAGTCTTATGGCAAAATCACGGTTCAGAAGAGGCCACGTGGGAGCTGGAAGTTGTGATGCGACAGCAATACCCTCATCTCTTCTAACCAGGTAAATTTCGAGGCCGAAATTTCTTTAAGGGGGTATAACTGTAACATCCTACAATTAGGGGTTCTACATTTTGTGCGATTCTATGTGTTTGGCTCGTTTAGCATGTTATTTTGGTGTGTTTGGGGGTCTTGTGGAGGCTCGGGTTCAAGCCAGAGCTTTGGTAAATTTTTTCTCTTTAGGGCACTTTAGGGGGAAAGCAAGGGGAAGCAGGCCTTAAGAATATTTATTGGTATTTGATTACACAAGTTGGGCATGTGGCAAGGAGGTTGTGGCGTCACTGGCAGGGCAAGGGGGAAGGAGTTCGAATCCCATCTGCTGCAGCAAGAGCTTTATTTTTGTGCTCAATGAGGGGAAAAAGTGGCATTTGGCTGGGACTTTACATGGTGGTTGTGGAATGAGTCAACCAGTTTGAACTGGATGGACAAGAGTAGCTTGGGGAGTTTGAATTGGTCAAACAATTCAAATTGTTTGATGGAGAGTGAAGTAAGGAGCAAATCAAGGGATTTGAGAGGGGGAGTGACAGTTGGTCGAATGTTGGAGTGTTGGGGGGAGAATTTTGGCTATGTGTTGTTGTTGGCTAGGAATTTCGGCATTTTGTGGTGTGTGATAGCATAACCGAAGCTTGGGAGTGTTTTGTACCAAAACTCTATAGGTGCTTAAGGGTTTCTTTTGCATTTTCAGCACTTTCTATCCTCAATACCAAAACTATTCCCATTTTTCTTCTTGTTTTTTTTCCTCTTCATAGCATTTTCTTCCATCTGTTCTTTTTGCTCAATAACCAAAAGTTTATCTCCCTTTCTTCTTCACCACAAGCCGACTTCTCTTGGAGCCATTCCTTGCCGAACCTTCCTCTTGTGATTTCCACCATAGCTGATCATCCATACTTCCTCTCTACTTCTCTACCTTCTCCTTTAAACCGAAACCCCTACTTCTTCTGACTCTTGACTAGTTTTCTTCCATAGCCAATCGAATATTGGGAAGCAAGGTGCTAGGAATCTTCTTGTCTATTGATAGTTTCTTCAATCAGATTGGATTGTGCAAGGTAAGGTTCTTCTCTGTAGTTCGTAATTCTTTTTAGTTCTTGTTCTTTTCATTTCTATCTTTTTCATTCTAAAAGCTGAATGTCTCACTATGTCTCTTCTTCTAAGGGCCGAATCTGTTGTAGTGCAAGCACCCATTTAAGCCTCTTCTTAGTTTCGGAATCTCGTAAGGAGGTGGTAAGTTTTGTTAGCCGAATAAGGGGAGGTCCCTTTCATGTTTCATTTAGGCTGAAAGGCTGTTTCTTTCCTATTTTGGAGCACCATTTCTAACTTGTGGGTTATTAGGGATTCATCTGGAATCGCAAGCCGAATCTATTGGTGCGATTTCTGAGTAGTCAAGGTAAGGAGGTTCTCTTGATTGCGGTTTGTCTATTCCCTTTTCTCTTTCGTTGCCTTAACCCAATCTCCTGATCAAAGATTCTCTTCATGGATATGAGTGCTAGCCAATCTAAGGAGGGGAGTGCACCCGTAGTCTCTGCTCCTAAGTTTAAACGACGTGCTGTGTGGGCAGTTCGAGACTTTCTGCCGGGTTGTGGTAGAGAGCCGGCATCTATTTGGGATAGGCAAATCGCTGTTATTCCTGCTAGTGAGAGTGTCGGCGATCTAGAGTGTTTAGTTATTCACGTAATTAGGTGTGTAATGCTCACACCTTCTTTTATTATCTTGCATTAATAACTGTATTAGCTGAAAGTCGAAACGACTGTATCGACAGCCGAGATACCCTTGTGGGTAAGGTTGGAGACACCAGGTAAGCACCTTTATGATTGTGCCTTTCGAATAAAATAGCCTAAATATATGTATGATTTGATTATCGGTGGTACATTGGAAATATGATTGCATTCATCACAATATGAGAATATGTTGCTTGGGCTTTGGGATATGATATTGATTGAAAGGGGAAGTGTAATTTAGTGGTTTGGCACTACAGTGGTTTGGTACCACATATATCAGTGACTATGTCACATTATTTTAGTGGTTTGGTACCACATATACATATATATCGGTGACTCTGTCACAGTGGTTTGGTACCACAGTGGCTTGGTGCCACAAGTGGTTTGGATGGTTCAGGTGATGTAGAGGATGGAATACTAGGTTGGGGTGGGCTGCATTGCATACACTTCTTAATATGTTATGTTGTGAGGGCTAAGGCCCAATGTGCTTCTGTGGGCTTAAGCCCAGATTGCGTTCGTAAGGGGAATTACACACTGAGTCTTGGTGACTCACCCTTCTGCTTAATTTTACAGGTAACCCCTAGTTGAGGTTTTGGAGCCGGGGCAGACTTTGAGGTGGCCATGCATTACTTTTTTTGTAATCTCCGTTTTCTCTATTTGAGCTTATTTTTAATTTGGGATTTTGTTATGTAATAAGGCCTCCAGGATTTTATAATTCGGTTTTCAACTTATTACGGTAATTTATATTATATGAAACGTTAAATTGGGAGTTTTCTAAACAAAATGAAAGCAAACATTTCTTTCAAAAATGATACTCGGTTAATAAGCCAGCAAATAATTAAATTCGAAAAATTACTTAAAACTACAAACACTATTTTCAAAATGACATGTTTCGGAATACCACTAGTTTTCGGTTTTTCGTATCACAAAACCTGTTTTCGACTGTTAAGATTATTCATAAAATTTTGGCAATGAAACCTTAAAACTGAATTTGATTTTCAAAATGTTAACACAACTCGAAGTATTTTTTTTTAATTTCAAAGTTCTTTTAAACAGCCTTTCCATGTGACATACCAGATCCGGACGTAGCGTTTAGGCCGGGTTTAGGGTGTTACATAGTGAATCTTTATTGTTTTTTCAATTCAAATATGTCTCCTACTCCTCTTATTAACAATCTTATTGAGAATAAATTGAATGGGGGATAGCTTTCGAGAATGGAAATGAAACTTGTTGCTAGTTCTCAGTTATGAGAAACAGAAATTCATGGTTGACGAGCGTTGCCCTCCTGAAGCTCAGCCCAAAGCAAGAAATCAATGGAGTGATTCTAACTCGATTGCTCGATGTTATATGTTAGCGAGCGTGAGTAGTGTGCTATAAAAGCAACACGAGAATTTCTGTATTGCTAAAGAGATCATGACAAATTTGGAGGATTTTCTCGAAGGCTAAGTCATATTGGCTCAACAATCCGCTTTCACAAATTTGATGAACTCACAGCAGAAACCTTACACTCCGGTCAAATAGCATATACTTAAGCTTATAGGATTCTTTGCAGAAGCGGGGACAATAGGGCTAAACTAGACGTGAACACTCATATTGAAATAGTGTTCAAATCCTTGACCAAGGAGTTCACTACTTTAGGCCTACTTACAACATGGGGAACAAGGCACTTACCTTGCATCAACTCATGAAGGAATTACAATCCTCTGAGTTGATATTGAATGGTGGTAAACTGATTCAGGAGAAACCTGAGGCAAACTTAACTGTAGGCTCCTCATCCTCTAAGGGGAAGTAGAAAGCTAAGGGAAAGAAGAAACCGAAAAAGTTTTTGGTTCCAACTCATGTGGATAGGAAGAAAGATAAAAGGTCAAAAGATCTTAAAAAGATCAAATGTTTCCTCTGCAATAGGAAATGACACTTCTAGATCAAACTGCAATGAGTATTTGGGTTACCTAGTCGAAAATCAAATATATATGAAACTCTTTGTGGCTGATGCTTGCTCAGTGGAGGAATCAGTTGACAACTAAGTTATTGATTCCATAACCACTAACCATGTTTGTATTTCTTTACACGGGTTCAGCAAAATGAGAATTCTGTGTGACAAGAGCCTCTCATTGCAGATCGGAGAAGGGAGTTATGTTTCATTCGAAGCAGTAGGAGAAGTTAATTTTTCATAATTTTAGGAACATTGTTTTAAAGAATGTATGTTATGTACCTCATTTTAAGAGGAACTTAATTTCTGTAGCATGTTTATTTAATGACGTTTATTCCGTGACATTTAATAGAGGGATTATTGTTCAAAAAAATCATTTTTTAATTTGTAATGGATGGATATGAAACTATTTTTACTTCGTCAAACCATGTAACAATCCAAACTCGGCCTAGACATTATGGCTGAATCCGGGGGTGTCACATGAAATGGGGTTGAAAACAGTTGTCGTTGAGTTAAAAGCCATACTAGTTTATTAGCCCTTATCGCAATTATCACTTTCAATGCTCTCATTCATGTAACCGCTTAGAGGTAAAACGTATCTGTAGCTGAAACTTTTAAAATTGTTATGTTAAGGAAACCGCTCAAGATTTTAGAAAACCTTTGCTTTTGGTGAAAACCGAGTTATATCGCGTTTGGCAGTTATAAAATCATTAAAATGGAAATCAAACCCAAATTAAAATGAAAACAGTCTGTAAAGTCCGAATTACATAAAAACCAAAATAAACCAGAATATAATAATTAAATCGTAACTATAATCAGCTCGAACATGTGGTCCCTGAGGAGCTCCGCAGCACCGGTCCACCTTGGTTTACCTGTACAGAATAACAAAAGAGGGTGAATTTACATAAACTCAGTGGTAACCCCATAGAATTAAGCATGCACGCAACCAAAAATCAGAATCAGTCAGGTACAGATTTTGGCCCAAGCCCATTACAGATACAGATGTAGATTCGGGCCTAAGCCCATTTTAGATACAGGTACAGCTATGCAAATCAGAATTAGAAATCAGATATCCTACCCCCATCCTCTACACACCATCTCCGACCATCCCTACACACCATGTGAGGTTTAAAACACCCACCTAGTCCTACACACCATGTTGTACCGATGTGGCACATAACAAATATAACGCAACCATGCTGCCAGATTATAGCCAAAACTGCCTTTCAGAACACTTCCTCCAATATACATCATCCCACCCCAATAATAGTAACAAATGCAGAAATAGTTATGCAAATTAACATGCTCACATGCTATTAACTAGATCATAAATAGTCATACAGATCAATAATCAGACATGCACAGTAATTTCATGCTCAGTATAGGATATCAATCAATCAGATCATACCGCTTAGCGTTTAGTTAGCCCTTACTGACCTTACAGTAGGCCCACGGTCGTTTGGGATGACCCGTGCAACCCTAGGGAAAAAATCAGATAAATGTGGTCACACGGGCGTGTTGGCCTTGCCCGTGTGGATTACACGGCCTAGCCCAGATACCATACGCCCAATTTGGCCTACCCCGTGTGGCCCACACGGCCACACTCCGGCCATCACACGGTCGTGTCTTGCACAGGGCCTGGCCTTTGTTGATCACACGGTCGTGTCGTCGCACACGGCCTACCACATGGTCGTGTGGCGTCAACAGCAGGGTTTTTCAGTTTTCGTCGAATCTCATTTTTCTTCGGTTCGGGTACACTCCTGGAATCGGTTTGATGCGAAACCACTTTTAAGCCTCCCGAAACCTAAAATCAGCGTATCCAAATGCCCAATTTCAGTTACACCTTCAAAACTCTAACGAAAAATTCCACAAACGGAACTCAAAAAATCCAACCATACACTCGAATACTTACCAGTAACGAAAAGGATCCTCCAAAAGCACAAATCGCTGCAGGACTACCAGCGGAAACTTGACCTTCCCCTAATCAAAAACCGAACACAAACCCCCATCAATACCAAACCATGAAACAACAAGATAGTGGCAGAACAGTACTTACCAAACGAATGCAATCAATAAAAGAAAAGAGAAGACGGATTCAAAAAAGAAATCAAAAGAGGTGGGAGAGGAAATGACAAAATTTCGGCAAAGGGGAGAAGAGAAGGAATGTCAGTTTTTTTCTGGCAACAGGAAAATTTTAAGAAACGAATAAAATCAAATTATCCCCAAATCCCCTAATTTCACTCCCAACAACACATTACTCAACCTCCTCAAAATTCCTGTTTGACCGAAACTCTCTCGGTCAAACTAGTAAAAATAAACTCCCACACTCGCACAGGGATTCGAACACAGAACCTCCACACAACACACAGACTCCTTTACCACTCGAATCAGAGGGCTCATTCTGATATGGTTTTACAAATAATTTAATATAAGCCCACTAAGCAAGAATAAGGCTTAAGTCAGAAAAATACCAAAATTTACCAATTGTGAGACTTGAACCCAAGCCTTCTCTTACACACCCAGAACACTTAACCACTAAAGCAGATACACATTTGTGTCAAAATTATCCAGAAATAGAAGCAGAAATATTGGGACGTTACAACTCCACCCCTTAAAAGAAATTTTGACCTCGAAATTTACCTGATCAAAACAGATGAGGATACTACTGACGTATCAAATCCTTAGGTTCCCACATGGCCTTCTCAGTGTCATGATTCTGCCATAGAACCTTGACTAATGGAATGGACTTTTTTCGCAGAACCTTAACATCGCGATCCAGAATCTGAACCGGCTCCTCCTCAAAAGTCAAGTCCAGCCTAACCTCGATCTCCTCAACTGATAAGCAACTGGTCCCACGTGCTTCAGAATCTAGTACGGTCTAATAAACCTAGGGCTCAGTTTGCCCCTACAACCGAACATCAGAACCTTCTTCCACGGAGAGACCTTAAGAAATACAGTCCCTCACAAAATACTCAATCTCACGTCTCTTCAGATCTACATACAATTTTTGCCTATCAGAAATAGCCTTCAAACGATCCCGAATCAGTCGAACCTTATCCTCCGTCTCAGAAACTAGCTAAGGACCCAAAATCTGACGTTCGCCCAACCCAGTCCAACACAAAGGAGTACGACACTTACGACTATACAGAGCCTCGTAAGGTGCCATCTGAATACTAGCTTGGAAATTGTTATTGTAGGCGAACTCAGCCAGCGGCAGATAATCCTCCCAACTACCTTGGAAATCAATCATGCAACTCCTAAACATATCCTCCAGTATCTGAATCACCCTATCAAATTGACCATCGGTCTAAAGATGGGACGCAGTACTGAAGTCCAACCTTGAACCCAGAGCCTCATGTAATATCTTCCAGAACTGAGATGTAAAACGGGGATCTCTGTCGAAAACAATCGACACCAGAACCCCATACAGTCTAACTATCTCGGAGATATACAGCTTCGCCAATTTCTAAAGGGAAAAGTCTGTCTGAACCAGAATGAAGTGAGCAGACTTGGTCAATCGATCTACGATGACCCAAATAGAATCCTTCTCAGTGAGTGTTAAAGACAACCCACTAACGGAGTCCATCGTTACTCGCTCCCATTTTCACAAAAGAATCTTAACTGGCTGCAACAAACCCGAAGGCAACTGATGCTCAGCCTTAACTTGCTGATAAGTCAAACAGCAAACAACGGAATTGGTAACTTCACGCTTCAACCCCGACCACCAGTACAACTCACGGAGATCACAATACATCTTATTACCTTCGGGATGCATAGCATCAGGGCTACTATGCGCCTCCTTCAGAATCGACTGTCTGAAATTAGAGTCATTCGACACACAAATTTGACCTCGAAAACATAATAACCCATCATTATTCAACCCAAAATTCAAAGTGTTGCCACTCTCAATCTAATGGAACCGCCTACCCAGAGTCTCATCCACTAACTGTTTATCTTGAATCTGATCAATCCAAGTTGACTTAACTTGCAACTTGGCTAATAGACTCCCATCATCAAACAAACTAAGGCGAGCAAACATCACCCTCAGATCAGACATTGCTCTACGACTTAGAGCATAGGCTACCACATTAGCTTTACCAGGATGATGCTCTATCGTGCAATCATAGTCCTTAAGCAGCTCAATCCAATGACACTGCCTAAGATTTAACTCCTTCTGAGTAAGAAAATACTTAAGACTCTTGTAATCGGTGTAGATGATGCACCTCTCACCATACAGATAATGCCTCCAGATTTTCAACGCAAATACCACTGCAACTAACTCGAGATCATGTGTCAGATATTTCCCTTCGTGTGTCTTAAGCTGATGGGATGCATAAGCCACAACCTTACAATCCTGCATCAGAACGCAACCCAAACCAGTATGCGACGCATCACTGTAAACCACGAACTCCTTACCAGATTCAAGTTGTATCAGTACAGGAGCCTGAGTCAGAACTGACTTGAGCTTCTTAAAGCTCTCTTGCTATGCATTAGTCCAGACAAAAGGGACACCTTTTCGTAGAAGCTTAATAAGAGGAGATGCAACCAAAGAGAACCCCTCGATAAACCACCGATAATAATCTGTCAAACCAAGAAAGCTGCGGATCCCAGACACATTCTTGGGCTGTTTCCAATCCATCATAGCCTCAATCTTCCTAGGATCAACTCGAATTCCCTCAACAAAAACTATGTGCCCCAGAAACTACGTAGCCAGAACTCACACTTGCTAAGCTTAGCGTAAAGCTGCTTCTCAAGAAAAATCTAAAGCACTACTCTAAGATGCTCATCATACTTATCCTCATTCTTAGAGTATACCAAAATGTCGTCGATGAAGACCACGATGAACTGATCCAGATAGGGCTAAAATACTTGGTTCATCAGATCCAAGAATGCAGTCGGTGCATTCATCAACCGAAAAGGCATAACTAGGAACTCGTAATGTCCATAACGAGTCCTAAATGATGTCTTATAAACATCAGCCTACTTAACCCTCAACTGATGATACCCCAATCAAAGATCAATCTTGGAGAACACAGAAGCCCCTCGGAACTGATCAAACAAGTCATCAATCTTCATAAGCAGATACTTATTCTTTACAGTCAGCTTGTTCAATTGTCGATAGTCGATGCACATCCTCATGGCCCATCATTTTTCTTAACAAACAGAATTGGTGCTCCCCACAGAGACACACTAAGATGAATGAAACAATGGTCTAACAACTCTTGCAGTTGAGCCTTAAGCTCAGTAAGCTCTTTCGGTGCCATACGATAAGGACCGGTGAACACCGGAGCCGTACCCGGAAGAAGCTCAATCCCAAACTTAACCTCTCGATTCGGTGGTAGACCCGGTAAATCCTCAGGAAAAACATCTAAAAAGTCCCTTACAGTTCTGATATTCCCAACAGAAGAGGCCTTAGAACTAGAAACACTGACGTAAGCTAAGTACGCCTCACACCCTTTCCAAACCAATTTCTCAGCCACAAGAGCGGAGATCACATTGGACAGATAGTCTCGACGCTCGCCAATCACCACCACCTCCTTATTGTCCTCTGTCCTCAAAATGACCCTCTTAGTCGCGTAGTCCAAACAACCAGGTGCTCCACCAACCAATCCAGACCCAGAATTAGGTCGAACTCCCCAAACAAAAGCTCCATCAGATTCGCTAAAAAAATAGTCCATTGCACCTCTAATGGAACATCCCTATAGAGTTTACTAACCCGAACAGACTGCCCCAACGAACTCAGTACAGTAACCTCACTAGAAGTGCTCTCCATAGAAATCCCTAAAGTTTCGGATATTTAACTAGCTATGTATGAGTGCGTAGACCCTATGTCTATCAAATCCAAGTAAGGTACATCAAATATAAAGAATGTACCGGTGATAACGTCAGGAGCATCTTTGTCCTGTTGACGACATGCGACATAAACTAAAGCAGGCTGTCTCACCTCTGTCTGACCAGCACCTCTACCCAGTGCTCTTTATCCACGACCCAAACCATTACCACCCCTAGCCTATCCACGGCCCCTAGGTGGCTGTTGAACTGCCCTCTGCGGCTGCACAAAACCCGGAGCTTGCATCTAAACTGCCCACTACGGACAGTCTCTAAAACGGTTCTTTAAGGACCCACATCTCAGACAGGCCCAAATCCTCCTCCAACACTCGTCCGAAAGGTGCCTACCACAATCACCACAAGGCAACATCCTAGTAGAAGCAACAGGGGCTCCCACTCTAACTGACCCATCAGATCTGGCCTTTTCTCAAGCCTCTATACAGAACACGAGGGTTCTGAATCCCTCTTGTTCTTACCTCTCTCCCTATCTCTATTCTGACACTCCGCGCGCTTAACATCTTCAGCGATCTTAGCCTTCTCAACTAGAACAGAAAACTCACACTCCCTTTGCGGAGCTATCAAAACCCTCAGATTATCCCTTAGGCCGTCCTCAAAACGAACACACCTCTCATATGTCGATGCCACCATACCTCAAGCATAGCGGCTCAGCCTAAAAAATTTGGTTCATACTTGACCACAGATCGGTCACCTTGTGTGAGGTTCAAGAACTCACGCCTGCGAGCATCGACGTAGCTAGCTCCCACATACTTGCTCTGAAATGAAGTATTAAAGAATTCCCAAGTCAGACAATCCGGCTGAGTGCCCTCCTTAACCATCAACAACCAATGGTAAGCCTCATCGTGAAGCAGAGAGACTGCACCCTTCAATTTCTGCTCGAGGGTACAGTCCAAATCATCCATAATCCTCTTAGTGGCCTCCAGCCAATACACCGCTACATTAGGGGTGACTCTTGTGACACCTCTAAACAATTCAACTCCATTAGATCAGAGTCGTTTAGTTACCGACCCTCGGTCCCCAGATCCAGAATTGGGTCTAGCGACCCTCTCCAATATCCTCAGCATGGCTTGAAACAATGCGTCAACCCCAGCCGAACTACTCTGATACCCCGTCTCAGTAACAGGTGAAACTGGTGTCTCACTAGTGTCCAGATTTGGCATGCTGCCCAGAGATGAGGACTCAGCTCGAGCCCCCTACGGCCTCTACCTCGGCCTCGAGTACCACGTCTACGGATACCTCATGTTCTCATTGTCTAATTTGAGTTTATCTACATTAAGAGTTTTATGCATCAGTTCAATATTTATTAATAGATATTTATGTAATAAATATCAGAAATTCAGTAATGTTTCCAACAGTTTCAGTCCCTATTCGTTTCACTACAATTTTCAGAGAGTATTAACTACAGTGTTTTCAGGGTATACTATCTATAGTATTTCAAAATAGACTATCTAAGTTTTAGAATACTTACAAGATTGGCGCCAGAGACTCGGTGTACCACATTCTCAATCAGAATATTTTTAAACCATTTTGAAAACCAATTCTTTGAATCATATTTTGGAACCCAAAATTCACAGTCGAGTTTTGCAACCTGGCTTTGATACCACTAAATGTAACACCCCAAACCCGACCTAGATGTTATGGTTGAGTCTGGGGGTGTCACATGAAATGAGGTTGAAAATCGTTGTCGTTTAGTTAAAAACCATACTAGTTTATTAGCCCTTATCGCTATTATCACTTTCAATGCTCTCATTCATATAACTGCTTAGAGGTGAAAAGTATCTGTAGTGGAAGCTTTTAAAATCGTTGTGTTAAGGAAACCGTCCAAGATTTTAGAAAACCTTTGCTTTTGGTGAAAACCGAGTTATCACGTTTGGCAGTTATAAAATCATTAAAACGGCAGTCAAAACCAAATTAAAATGAAAACAGTCCGTAAAGTCCGAATTACATAAAAAACAGAATATAATAATTAAATCATAACTATCATCAGCTCGAACATGTGGTCACCGAGGGCCTCCGCAGTATTGGTCCGCCACTGTGGATTACCTGTACAGAATAACAGAGGGTGAGTTTACGTAAACTTAGTGTGTAACCCCATAGAATTAAGCATGCACACAACCAAAAAATCAAAATCAGTCAGGTACAGATTCGGGCCCAAGCCCATTACAGATACAGATGCAGATTCGGGCCTTAGCCCATTCCAAATACAGATACAGATATGCAAATCAGAATCAAAAATCATATATCCTACCCCCATCCTCTACACACCATCTCTGACCATCCCTACACACCATGTGGGGTTTAAAGCACCCACCCAGCCCTACACACCATGTTGTACCGATGTGGCACATAACAGATATAACGCAGCCATGCTGCTAGATGATAGGCAAAATTACCTTTCAGAATACTTCCTCCAATATAAATCATCCCAGCCCAATAATAGTAACAAATACAGAAACAATTATGCAAATTAACATGCTCACATGCTATTAACTAGATCACAGATAGTCATATAGATCAAAAATCAGACATGCACAGTACTTTCATGCTTAGTATAGGATATCAATCAATCAAATCATACCGTTTAGGGTTTAGTTAGCCCTTACCGACCCTACAGTAGGCCCACAGTCGTTTGAGATGACCCGTGCAACCCTAAGGAAAAATTCAGATAAATGGGCCCACACACCCGTGTAGCCCACACGCCTAGGTTGGCCTTGCCCGTGTGGATCACACGGTCTGGCCCAAATACCACACATCCGTGCGGTGTACTCATGTGGGCTCACACGCCCGTGTGGCCCACACTTTCAATTTGGCCTAGCCCGTGTGGCTCACACGGCCTTGTCTTGCTCACAGCCTGGCCTTCGTCGATCACACGGCCATGTCATCGCACACGGCCGTGTGGCATCGATAGTGGGGTTTTTCGGCTTTCGCCGAATCTTATTTTTCTACGGTTTGGGTACACACCTGGTATCGATTTGATGCGAAACCACTCCTAAGCCTCTCGAAACCTAAAATCAGCGTATCCAAATACCCAATTTCAGTTACACCTTCGAAACTCTAACAAAAAATTCCACAAACAAAACTCACAAAACCCAACCATACACTTGAATACTTACCAATAACGAAAAGGATCCTCCAAAAGCTCAAATCGTTGCAGGAGCACCAGCAGAAACTTGACCTTCCCCTAATCGAAAACCAAACACAAACACCCATCAATACCAAACCATGAAACAATAAGATAGTGGCAGAACGGTACTTATCGAACGAACACAATCAATCGTTGTACAAAAAAGAAGACAGATTCAAAAAAGAAATCAAAAGAAGTGGGAGAGGAAGTTATAGAATTTCGACAAAGGGGAGAAGAGAAGGAACATCAGTTTTTTTTTTGGCAACAGGAAAATTTTGAAAAAAGAATAAAATCAAATTATCCTTAAATCCCTTAATTTTACTCCCACCAACACACTATTCAACCTCTTCAAAATTCCTATTTGACCGGAACTCTCTCGGTCAAACGAGCAAAAATAAACTCCCACGCTCGCGCAGGGATTCGAACACAGAACCTCCAGACAGCACACAGACTTCTTTACCACTCGAACCAGCAGGCTCATTCTGATATGGTTTTACAAATAATTTAATACAAGCCCACTGAGCAAGAATAAGGCTTAAGTCAGAAAAATACCAAAATTTACCAAATGTGAGACTTGAACCCAAGCCCTCACACACATACCCAGAACACTTAACCATTGAAGCAGATACACATTTGTGTCAAAATTATCCAGAAACAGAAGCAGAAATATTGGGGCATTACAAACCAAATAACTACCCAATACTTCAAACTGAAATGGTGAATAAGAAGCTTAAAACTTCTCAATTTAATGAAGGGTACTTATGACACTTAAGACTTTGTCATATTAACCAAGAAATATTAACTAGACTCGTAAAAGATGGTCCCTTAAGTATGCTTAAAGAAGTTAGTCTTCCACAATGTGAATTTTGCTTGGAAGGTAAAATGACTAAGAGGTCTTTTAATACGAAAGGTACAAGGGCCAACCAACCCCTAGAACTTGTGCACACTAATGTATGTGGTCCCATTACCAGCAATGCTCGAGGAGGTTATGATTTTTACGTGACTTTCATCGACGACTATTCTCAATATGGATATGTGTATCTAATGTATTGCAAAGGTGAAACCTTGGATAAATTTTGAGAGTTTCATGCGAAAGTGGAAAAGTAATTAGATTTATCTGTAAAGAATATTCGGTCTGATCAAGGTAGGGAATACTTTTCCGACGAGTTCTTAGGATAACTCATAGAAAATGGGATTTTATCCCAGTTTACTGCACCGGGAACTCCACAACAGAATGGTGTAGTTGAGAGAAGGAACAAAACCTTGCTTGACATGGTTCATTCAATGTTAAACTATTCAGAACTCCCTACTTCCTTCTAGGGATATGCGATACGAACTGCTTGTTATATTCTGAATGATGTTTCAACCAAGTCTGCTTCTAAGACACCTTATAAACTATGGAATGGAAAGAAACCCACTCTAAATCACTTTAGAATATGGGGTTGTCCAGCCCACATTCTAGATAAGGATGCAAATAAGTTGGATGTACGGACAGAATTATGCATGTTTGTAGGATATCCAAAAGGAATAAAGGGTGGATTATTCTACAATTTGAAAGATAATACGGTTGAAGTTTCTACTCACGCTACTTTCCTTGAGGCAAACTACAAGGATAACTTTAAACCTTAAAGTAAAGTGGTAATCGAGGAACTTTCAAGAGTTGTAGAACAATCACCAAGTTCAATTCTTAAGAAAGTTGTAGAAAGACTTGCAAAAGAACAACAACATAGGGGAATCCATAGTAATGAGAGAGGTCCTAAGAGATCGGACTTCTTCATCTATGATGGTAGTATTTATAATATGGAAGCCAATTATGAAGATGATTATCCACTCACTTACGATGAGGCTATGCATGATGTTGATTCCAAGCTCTAAAAACAAACTATGAATGCCGAAATGAATTCTATGAAATCCAATACCGTGTGGGAACTTGTAAACTTACCTATTGAGATTAAACCCATAGGGTGTAAGTGGATTTACAAGAAAAAGAGAAATGCGGAAGGGAAAGTGGAAACACATATAGTTAGACTTGTAGGAAAAGGCTACACATAGAAAAAAGGCATTGATTACAATGAGACCTTCTCTTTGGTAATCATGCTCAAGTCTATCCATATACTCTTATCCATGGTTGCTACTCTCGATTATGAGATTTTTCAAATGGATGTCAAGACAACATTCTTAAATGACAATCTTGATGAGATCATTACATGGCTCAACCCACTGGCTATGTTGTCAAAAGAAAGAAGCAGAAATGTTTAAAATTGTTAATATCCATTTATGGACTTAAGCAGGTGTCCCGCTCATGGAATAAAAGATCAAACAATCAAGACTTTTGGGTTTGAGTAAAACACTAATGAACCTTGTGTTTATAAGTGTATAAAGGGAAAAAAGGTGATCTTCCTCGTTTTGTATGTTAATAATATTCTACTTATCGAAAACAATATAGGAGAATTATCATCAGCTAAACAATGGTTAGCGCAATAGTTTAGTATGGAGGACTTAGGTGAAACTAGTTATATTCTTGGAATTCGAATCCTTAGGGATCGAATAAAATGATAGCTCTATCATAAGTTTCATACATCAATAAGGCACTAGAACAATTTGCATTGATCAATGTGAAGTCAGGCGCTAAGTCGACTGCATCGAATTTTCATCTTTCTTTTGATGACTATCCTAAGATAGCGGAAGAAAGAGAGTATATGAGTAAGGTTCTATATGCTTTGTGTAACACTCCTAACCCATATCCGTCGCCGAAACAGGGTTACGAAGCATTACCGAAATATACATAACAAATACAGACATTTCATATGATTTAACATTTATGTCAAAAATTATTCATAAAATCCCTTATATGAGTCCTCGAGGCCTAAAACATACATTAGAAACAAGTCGGGACTAAACTCGGTACTCAAAGAATTTTTCACGAAATTTCAAAATTTTTCCAAGGTGCAGGGGACACACGCCCGTGTGGTCAGGCTATGTGGCTCACATGGCCAATAGACACACCCGTGTCTCAGGCCATGTGAGCATTCGAAATAGGGCACACAACCGTGTCCTAGCCCGTGTCTATACCCGTGTAACTCTCTGACTTGGGTCAGACGGCCAAGTCACACGCCCGTGTGTTAGGCCTTGTATAAGTGCAGGGGTCACATGGCCAAGCCACACGCCTATGTGTCAAGCCATGTGAAAAATCCTGAGCATACTATTTTGAATTTTAAAAAAGCAGGGGACACACGGCCAAAACACACGCCCATATGCTAGGCCGTGTGTCACACACAGCTGAGACAAACGCCTGTGTCTCTGCCCGTGTGGACAAAATAGGCCATTTCCAAGGCCACATTTCTCACCCAATTTGTCTTCCACCTACATTAACACTTAAACACATTCACCAACCAATTTAAGACATTCAGATCAAGCCAAAATCAGGCCTTAAACATAACATGTTACCACACACAACCAATGAGCTCTTAGGCACCTCAAATGACAATTTATTATCATGTCTACTTAGTGTTCATATTTACCTAAATAACCAAATGCATATATGCAAAATCAAGCTCAATTCTTCTAACATGATATATCCACTTATATATACCTCGAAACATATCAATCATAAGCTATTCAGATGGCTATTATAAAACACACATTTACATGCTAACATTTGCCTAATTAACCAATACATGCCATTATAACCAAAATGAGTTTACTATTTATACTGAAATGAGCCGAGGGATAGTGTGATGATATCTCCGCCAAGCTTCCAACCCAACGAGCTTTCGAATTACTAGAGAACAGAGGAAAATAAAACAGAGTAAGCATATTATGCTTAGTAAGTTCGTAAAATGAGAAATTAACTTACCACTCATTAACATTTAAAGTAAACATGCAAAATTCATCCAAAAAAATTTGGCAATTTTCCTAAACACATATAATCTCAAGAAACATGTTAGTCATGTATTTCATGTGAATATCAAGAAACAAGGATGAGCTCATCATGTAACAATTTTCAGATATATATGTTTTCCACAACATATATTCATATAACATATAACATATACATTTCTATAATAATTCATCTCAAGTTCAGATTATTCCATGTTGGAACTTTGCCCCTTGAATTTATTTGAAATATCGATGGATACATAGGTAGTACACTTAAAGTGTACAAACTGTAATCCGTCAATTCATATTTAGGAGTGCTCATTAGAGCACATAATCGGGAAGCTCTCTCTCGAGCCCTATAACAGGAAGCTCGTGTGAGCTATGTAACGGGAAGCTTATCAAGGCTGTATAATAGGAAGCTTGGAATGGTGGAAATGTGCAAGTGTACACAATCGTAACAAGTAATAAAGTGACAAGTAAATGTCGAGTTATCGTACCCACAGGGACTGTAAAAGAATTATTTATGAAAATGGTTCAAACACTTTGGTGACAGAAAAATATTTGGTTTTGAGGAATATTTAAAAACTAAAAGAAAAACAAAGTAAAAATAAAATAAAACAAAGTTTTAATGCACGATTTCAAAAACTGATTTTAATCAAGATGACATAATTGTGTTGGTTTAATCACATTTCTTACCTTGGAATTATTAAACTTGTGTTTATACTTGTTAAAACATGGCAACTCAGTAATTTACTAACTTATGAACACATTTACAAATCAAAAATCCATTCATCTCTTGTACATATTTCTATGCCAATTCGACCGATTAAACAGACTTCTAAAAGTAAACATGTTATTGCACATACATACTTATTAAATTAAACAATCTCTCGCATATTCCTATGTCGATGCAAATGATTAATTCAACCTAACAAGCATATAAAAGATCATGTGAAGTAACAAAGTATTTCTACCTTGAAACAATTTAATCACAAAAATCCTGCAAGTTATGCAAGGCATACATATCGTCAAATACAATGCTAATTTAATCTCCAGCTACCTTAGAAGAGTTAAACATGCACAGATTAAGTATTGTGTCCATTAATTACAATTTCAATGCGTTTAAATAATTAATTTATTAGCTATCTAAACAATTATAATGCCAGATAACTTAGCATAATTTTACTTAATCAAGCATTTCACCGAGGCCTTTAACAGCATAAACACAATTTTAATAATCTAAGAGAGCGAAATGAAATCAAACCAACACGAATTAAATTCAAGTTAAATTTATTAAATTAAAAATTTCAAAAGCATGAATATTCATAAGCATGTTTGTCAAAACAACAACAAATAATTTAAAGAGATAGGAAACAAGAAACAAATCCAATGGCTCTCCGTGGCTTGTCTGATTGATCCCTTCTTCGTTCTTCGTTGTCCTCGGCTATCAAGGGGCTTATGAACACTTCAATTGCTACTTCAAATGGCTGGAAAACACCTCTTTTCCAAGAGGGGAAATCGGCACAAGAACACCAAAAAGGGAAAAGGGAAAATAGGGAATTGAGAGAAAATGAGAGAGAAGAATGTGAAGGCTTGAGGTGTGTTTTGAATGAGCAGCTAGGAGCTGTATTTATAGGTGTTAGGGGCTGCTAAAAATAGCAAAAATCAGCAGCAAAGGAGTCCCACTTGGCCGGCCATCCCATGTGGCAAAGTTGATGGATTCAACTTTGCTAAAATTAGCATGGGCAAATCTTTAAAGCCATGAATTTTGGAGGGGTTTGAATGGGATTTTGAGAAGTCTTCAAGGGCTTCTTTGCAACTCAATTAATCAGCTAACAAGCTGATTTGGACCAGCCTATGGACGATTTGGGCTACCCAACTCTTTGCTTGGCTCGGTTCAACCGGTTTGGTTCAGCTGATGCGGTTCAACTGGGCCTTTTTCATAACTAATTAAGATTAATTTATTTAACCCAAAGTAAATTGGGAATAAATTAAAATTAATTATATTATGATTAAATATTCATAATTGGACTGTCTTGGGATGGAAATAAATTCGCCTTGATATTCCAAATTGCTTCTCGGTTTTGTTCTTCGAGCAATGTCTGCCGAGCTGATTTTCGCCATTTGTGCGAATCTGTCGAAAATAGTCAAAATAAATCAAAATTTACTACAAAATTAATTAAAATTCATCATGTTCATATTTTTAGCATAATTTAATTATTTTATAATATTTAATTATTTTCCGACAAAAATTCACTCGAAACCACGCGAATTTGGGTAAAAAAGGGCATGAAAAAGTATATAAATTTTCGTGTTTCCACACCCCCAAACTTAATTCATTGCTCGTCCCCAGTAATGCACAAATTTGAAAAGAATTTTCTCGGAAACACCTTTGAAAAACTTCCTTCAGACCAATTTTTCTTCAAAATTATGATGTTGGCATACTTATGCTCAAGAACAAGAAATTTGATAGTTATGCTACTTAAGCATTCATATCATTCAAATTACTCTCAACAATTATTATACTAGCAAACTCAGACCAAATGTTTCTTAATAGAGACATGTTACTTGCTACCAATTTAATTTTAATTCCTTATTCAAAAAGTAAACTGCAATCATTAAGCTTAACTAGTGTCTTCATATGTTGAACAGAGCAATTTCTCTCCACTAATGTAGGTAACGTTGGAATTTTGAATCAATAGGTCTTTAATAAGGTTGTAACGTGGCTGGGCTTAGGGGTAGGTAAAAGATAGATAAATTTTTGGCTTAAAACCCTAGACTCAGCTTAAAATCGAACATTTGGAACTTCCACCCTTAATACCCAACTTGTGCTCTTTCGATCACTTATTTCATTTTGAGTACATGTTTTTTTTTAACAAGCTCAAACTCGAGCACTTGCTTCATGTACTACAATTTTTCGAGCAATTGATACTTCTTTCCACTCCCCCAAACTTATTTTCAAACAATCTTCTGAATAGTACTGAGTCTAGTATTTGGGAAAATTTTAGAAGTAATAAAGAGAAAATTGATGGCTAAATATTGCATAGGTCCAAATAAAACTAGTCCATATAGTCTCAAAATTAGGTTTCAAAGGATAATTTTATCAGGGTCGGCTTGAAAGGCTCAAACGGTCCAAACAATAGTTGC
This sequence comes from Gossypium australe, assembly GCA_005393395.2. NCBI lineage: Eukaryota > Viridiplantae > Streptophyta > Magnoliopsida > Malvales > Malvaceae > Gossypium > Gossypium australe. Next base: position 124,703,222 of record CM016616.1, read on the forward strand.
CTAAATCATTTTCAACATTCCATGCTTCCTAGGATTTTGCCTCAAGAAATTACTAAGTCAATTCTAAAGACTTAAGCTTTCATGCATGCCTAATTTTTTCGTAGGGAACTAAAAATTTTATGATACAAATTTACATGCTTTATTAAAAATACATTCACATCTTTATTAAGCTAACATAATAATTTGTTGAAATAATAGAACTTTATTAATGCTGAAGTTTAGCATAATTAACAAAATTTCAAATTATTGAACAAAAATATGTCCTAATCATAACTAAAAGAAAATTTTATTCTGAATGGAATCAATTCAAATTTTCGGTCCCCCTACTTAAAATGAACAATGTCCTCATTGTTTAAAGTGAATAGATACTATACACCAGGTAGGAAAATTAGAAAAGAGAGGTGAGTCAAAATTGACTGCTTAAGTACCAAGCTCTTTCTAAAATCCAATCCTAGACATGTATATATCTATTGCCACACTTTAGCCTTTGAGACTTGTTCAGATTTTATTCATGCTTCCTATCTGTAACATCCTGAATTTTTTGGCCTATGCATTTAATGGGTGAACATGTGTAATGAGTTAATTTAAGTGTTAGGGGTCCAAATTGGGCTCAGGCTTAGGCAGAGGCCTTGGTTAAAATTATCTGTTTGGGCATTATAGGGTTTAAAAGGTAGTATCTGTGTTTAAAACATCAAAATGGGCTTGTGGCCCAGTGGTCAGTGGCGCCACTTAGGGAGCAAGGAGGTGACGCCACACAAGGGAATAAGGGGCCCAAATTTAAGTTTCATGGAGCCCAATTCTTTTACTTTAAGTTAGCTAATTTTCGACATTTGGGTTAGGTGGAGTGGATGGCAACAAGGCTCAAAAATAGGAGGATTTATATGAATAAGATAATGTAGATATTATAGTTGATAATATGGAAGATAAAAGGAGAAAAGATAGGAGCTATCTACAAGGCTAGGAGTTAGCCGAAATTTCTATAAATAGGGAGGGTTCTCTTCTTTATCTTGCGACATTTAGGGTTTCCACATTTTCTTTCTCTTCTTTCTTCTAAAAGCTGGAAACTCCATTATTCTTTTCTCTTCTTCCGAAAACTCCATTATTCTTTTCTCTTCTTTCTTCTAAAAGCCGAAAACCTCATTATTCTTTTCTCTTCTTTCTCCTAAAAGCCGAAAACTCTATTATTCCCTTCTTTCTTCTAAAAGTCGAAAACTCAATTATTCTCTTCTTTCTTCTAAAAGTAGAAAACTCCGTTATTCTCTTCTTTCTTCTAAAAGCCGAAAACTCCATTACTCTCTTCTTTCTTCTAAAAGCTGAAAACTCTAGTATTCTCTTCTTTCTTCTAAAAGCCGAAAACTCCATTATTCTCTTCTTTCTTCTAAAAGCCGAAAACTCCATCATTCTCTTCTTTCTTCTAAAAGCCAAAAACTCCATTATTCTCTTCTCTTCTTTCTTCTAAAAGCCGAATCTCTATAGATTTCTTCGAATCATCTTCTCTTCCTGATTTTCACAAAAAGTCAGAATCCTCTGGGAGTAGCCGAATCTTCTCTAGTAAGTAGATCTCTTAGATCTAAAAGTCGGAAACACTAGTCCCTGAATCTCATATCTCTTTTCAGGATTTCAAGGTGGACAGCGGTGGTGTTGGCTACGGATAGCATAGACTTAGAGGGTCTCGTTATAACAGTAATCAGGTGTGTAGATCCTTATCACATAAGTTTTATTTTGTATTATACCTGTTAGGGGCTGAAAAGCCGAAAAATGAGGCTGTATGAACAGTCGTGTGTAGATCCTTATCACATAAGTTTTATTTTGTATTATACCTGTTAGGGGCTGAAAAGCCAGAAAATGAGGCTGTATGAACAATCGTGTGTAGATCCTTATCACATAAGTTTTATTTTGTATTATACCTGTTAGGGGCTGAAAAGCCGAAAAATGAGGCTGTATGAACAGTCGTGTGTAGATCCTTATCACATAAGTTTTATTTTGTAATATACCTGTTAGGGGCTGAAAAGCCGGAAAATGAGGCTATATGAACAGTCGTGTGTAGATCTCTAACACACTAAGTAATCTGTACTAAATATCTGTTATGGGCTAAAAGCCGGAAAAAAAAGGTTGTATAGTAATCTGTACTAAATATATGTTATGGGCTAAAAGCCGAAAAGGGGCTGTGTAGATAGTCGAATAAAACCCTAAAAGGGTTAGGCAAAGGATGCCAGGTACGTAATCATAGAAATCTCTATGTGTATCGAAGTATGTGATAATCTGTGATGATAATATATTTATGTTCTTGCATGTAAGCATGGGGATGGGATTGACATGATGAAGGGGAAGAAGGTCGCATAGCGATCGGTGGCTTTGCCACATAGGTCACATAGTGATCATTGGTCTTTATGACAGGCAGCCCAGCTGTCGATATATTTTTAAGGTCGCATAGCGATCGGTGGCTTCGCCACATAGGTCACATAGTGATCGGTCTTCATGACAGGCAGCACAGCTGTTGATATATTTTTAAGGTCGCATAGCGATCGGTGGCTTCGCCACATAGGTCACATAGTGATCGGTCTTTATGACAGGCAGCACAGCTGTCGATATGGTGTGTAGCGGATGGAGGGTTGATTGTAGAAATCCCCAAGGTGTGATGGTTGGTAAGGGTTGGTGTGTAGAGGATGGAATTCTAGGATGGGTTGGGCTTTGCATCATTTATTATCTTTCATGTGATTATGATTGTTGCCATTGTGTATGGGCCAGGGCTCATAATGTGTTTGTGGGCCCAAGCCTTTTATGTGTTTTCGAGATTTACACACTGAGTCTTGGTGACTCACCCTATTATTTTTCCCTAACTTTTCAGATGAGCAGTAGATCGTGGATGGGAGCCGAGACGGACTCGAGGGGCCATCAAGTTTTTATTTCTATAGATTATTTTCGGTTTTTCCTTTAAGTCTTTATTTTGGGAATATTTAGGTAATAAGGCCCCATAATTTATATTCGCCTAAGTAGTTTTTTTTTTAATATTTGCAACTTATGAATTTATGTCAGGGATTTATTTATACCTAATCATAATAATACAAGGTTTCTTTTCAAATGTCACTTATTTATTCAAATATTTTCTAATTAACTTACGATTTCCAAAAACCAACAAAGCAAAAGTTTTCAATGTACAACCCGTGACACGCCAGATCCGACCGAAACGTATGGGCCGGGTTTGGGGTGTTACAATTTGGTATCAGAGCCCAGCTCAAAACTCGGGCTGTAAACAGTAGTGTTTTGAAAATTTGATGTGAATTTAAAAAAATTTTGGATGAAGATATGGCCTTCGAGTCTACCGGCACCCGATCTACGCAGGTAAGTATTCTAACTCTTGATGTGATATATTTGTTGGGTTGATGGGCTTTATGGACGTAGACTAGTATGATAGTATTGATGGACTTTAGGCTTAGTTTAAACAACTCTTTAAATTCATAAGACTTAATCAATCCAAACAAACCCGTGAACAAGTCGCTGGGTTAGGGTGTGGCAACAGGCATACGCATGTCTAGGATTGGATTCAGGGAGAGCTTGGTACTTAAGCAGTCCTAGTGACTCACCTCCTCTTCGCTGGAATCCTACCTGGTGCGTAGTGACTGTTCACCTTAGCCATGAGGATTTGTTGATAGGCCAAAATCTATAATTAAAACCCAAAAGGGACCAGCCACCCTATTTCACAATCAAAATACCTCTAAGTTTTGTAAAATTTCCAAAATACACTTGATTTGTGAAAATTTCCCAAAATACCCCAGAATTGTAAAACTACCAAAATTTGAGAAATTACCGAAACACTCCGGTTGGCAAAATTTCCAAAATACCTTTGGTTTGTGAAAATTTTCAAAATGACCGTGATTTTATGAAATACCCATGTTTTGCAAATTTACCCGAAAACCCCTATATTTATAAGAGTAACCCGGTTTGCGAAATTAAATTTTCCAAAGTACTCCTGCTTTACAAAAAAAAACAAACAACAACAACAATATCAAAATATCTCTATTTCGGGAACAAAACCAAGATACCTCATTTTGAGGAAATTACCAAAATACCCTCATTTTGTTTAAAAAAAACTTGTTTTCCAAAAATACCCTTGCTTTAAAAAAAATATGTACCAAAGTACCTCTAATACGAAGAAAATCACCAAGATACTTTATTTTGGAAAATACCCTGTAGGGCAAAACTACGGAAAAACCCCTGGGTAGTGAAATGACGAAAATACTCTTTAAGTGAGGAATGTGAGTTCACGGATGTTATATGTATGTTGGTGTGTGATGATTGAATGTATGTGCTTCTTAGAACTAGGAGATGTGAACTTGAGACTGAATTGTAGATATAACTACGAATTCGAAAGAACTACCCTTAAAACTACTATTCATAAGACTGTTCGGGGTTAATCAGTGGAAGAAAACTAATAATTCATAAAATTCTAATCAGATAAACGCGAATCGGTAGAATGAGTACAAGGGGGCGAGGACGCTCTAAATGCGAATATCGATGCGTACTCTACCATAGTATACTAAGTGTTTCGTTTGGCTTTAGAATTAGAGTGCGCAGCGAAAGCGTAGTGGTGAGACTTGGGTAGTACGATTAATAGTTAGTTGGAAATTTCGAGGACGAAATTTCTTTAAGGGGGTAGAACTGTAACATCCTGAATTTTTGGGCCTATGCGTTTAATGGGTGAACATGTGTAATGAGTTAATTTAAGTGTTAGGGGTCCAAATTGGGCTCAGGCTTAGGCAGAGGCCTTGGTTAAAATTATCTGTTTGGGCATTATAGGGTTTAAAAGGTAGTATCTGTGTTTAAAACATCAAAATGGGCTTGTGGCCCAGTGGTCAGTGGCACAACTTAGGAAGCAAGGAGGTGACGCCACACAAGGGAATAAGGGGCCCAAATTTAAGTTTCATGGAGCCCAATTCTTTTACTTTAAGTTAGCTAATTTTCGGCATTTGGGTTAGGTGGAGTGGATGGCAACAAGGCTCAAAAATAGGAGGATTTATATGAATAAGATAATGTAGATATTATAGTTGATAATATGGAAGATAAAAGGAGAAAAGATAGGAGCTATCTACAAGGCTAGGAGTTAGCCGAAATTTCTATAAATAGGGAGGGTTCTCTTCTTTATTTTGTGACATTTAGGGTTTCCACCTTTTCTTTCTCTTCTTTCTTCTAAAAGCCGAAAACTCCATTATTCTTTTCTCTTCTTTCTTCTAAAAGCCGAAAACCCCATTATTTTTTTCTCTTCTTTCTCCTAAAAGCTGAAAACTCCATTATTCTCTTCTTTCTTCTAAAAGCCGAAAAATCCATTATTCTTTTCTTTCTTCTAAAAGTCGAAAAGTCCATTATTCTATTCTTTCTTCTAAAAGTCGAAAACTCCATTACTCTCTTCTTTCTTCTAAAAGCTAAAAACTCCAGTATTCTCTTCTTTCTTCTAAAAGTCGAAAACTCCATTATTCTCTTCTTTCTTCTAAAAGTCGAAAACTCCATCATTCTCTTCTTTCTTCTAAAAGCCGAAAACTCCATTATTCTCTTCTCTTCTTTCTTCTAAAAGCCGAATCTCTATAGATTTCTTCAAATCATCTTCTCTTCCTGATTTTCGCAAAAAGCCAGAATCCTATGGGAGTAGCCGAATCTTCTCTAGTAAGTAGATCTCTTAGATCTAAAAGCCGGAAACACTAGTCCCTGAATCTCATATCTCTTTTTGGGATTTCAAGGCAGACAGCGGTGGTGTTGGCTATGGATAGCGTCGACTTAGAGGGTCTCGTTATAACGGTAATCAGGTGTGTAGATCCTCATCACATAAGTTTTATTTTGTATTATACCTATTAGGGGCTGAAAAGCCGGAAAATGAGGCTGTATGAACAGTCATGTGTAGATCCTTATCACATAAGTTTTATTTTGTATTATACCTGTTAGGGGCTGAAAAGCCGAAAAATGAGGCTGTATGAACAGTCGTGTGTAGATCCTTATCACATAATTTTTTTTTGTATTATACCTGTTAGGGGCTGAAAAGCCGGAAAATGAGGCCGTATGAACAGTCATCTGTAGATCTCTAACACACTAAGTAATCTGTACTAAATATCTGTCATGGGCTAAAAGCCCGAAAAAAAAGGTTGTATAGTAATCTGTACTAAATATATGTTATAGGCTAAAAGCCGAAAAGGGATTGTGTAGACAGTCGAATAAAACCCTAAAAGGGTTAGGCAAAGGATGCCAGGTACGTAATCATAGAAATCTCTATGTGTATCGAAGTATGTGATAATCTGTGATGATAATATATTTATGTTCTTGCATGTAAGTATGGGGATGGGATTGACATGATGAAGGGGAAGAAGGTCGCATAGCGATCGGTGGCTTTGCCACATAGGTCACATAGTGATCGGTCTTTATGACAGGCAGCACAGCTGTCGATATATTTTTAAGGTCGCATAGCGATCGGTGACTTCGTCACATAGGTCACATAGTGATCGGTCTTCATGACAGACAGCACAGCTGTCGATATATTTTTAAGGTCGCATAGCGATCGGTGGCTTCGCCACATAGGTCACATAGTGATCGGTCTTTATGACAGGCAGCACGGCTATCGATATGGTGTGTAGCGGATGGAGGGTTGATTGTAGAAATCCCCAATGTGTGATGGTTGGTACGGGTTGGTGTGTAGAGGATGGAATTCTAGGATGGGTTGGATTTTGCATCATTTATTATCTGCCATGTGATTATGATTGTTGCCATTGTGTATGGGCCAGGGCTCATAATGTGTTTGTGGGCCCAAGCCTTTTATGTGTTTTCGGGATTTACACACTGAGTCTTGGTGACTCACCCTATTATTTTTCCCTAACTTTTCAGATGAGCAGTAGATCGTGGACATGGGAGCCGAGATGGACTCGAGGGGCCATCAAGTTTTTATTTCTATAGATTATTTTCGGTTTTTCCTTTAAGTCTTTATTTTGGGAATATTTAGGTAATAAGGCCCCATAGTTTATATTCGCCTAAGTAGTTTTTTTTTTAATATTTGCAACTTATGAATTTATGTTAGGGGTTTATTTGTACCGAATAATAATAATACAAGGTTTCTTTTCAAATGTCACTTATTTATTCAAATATTTTCTAATTAACTTACGATTTCCAAAAACCAACAAAGCAAAAGTTTTCAATGTACAACCCGTGACACGCCAGATCCGGTCGAAACGTATGGGCCGGGTTTGGGGTGTTACACTATCTCTTATTTTATTGTGCAAAAATAAAAATTCCTAATTAACCTAATCCTAAAATACTTAAGAAAGAAATAAACGAAAGTTGAAGTCCTCCCCTTTTATATTTGTTCACCGATCCTTCTGAATTCGACTCATCTTTTGCTCCATTAGTATTGCCTCTTCATGAATCACCCTGCTCCTTCTTTCATGATGAAACCCATGGCTCAAATATGAAATCTGGAAACTCAGGTACAAAAATAAATGGGTCATTATAAATTTTCTTGAGGGCACTACTTATCAAGCCATCTCTTATTTTTGCATATCTCCAGTAGGCTTCTTTCTGCCATTGTATGCGTTGCATTAAATCCATCAGCTTCAACAGCTCATCACGACGATCTGGGCTAGGCGGTGGAGCTCTAAACATTGAGGGCTCGATATCAGGTTCAGCTTCTAGTTCCATTGATTCTGCCTCATAAGGGACTTCAGTTGATTGCTCTGGCGGGATTTCTGTGGGTTCATCTTCTGCTTCTTCCGGATCCTCGCTTTCTTTAATTTTTTGCTGAAGAACGGAATCCCCAGCCACTCGGTAGAGGTCCCAATCGGTGATTGTGCCTTGACTATACTCTGTCTTCTTTACGTCCGCAAGGAGTTTTGCTTTTAAGCACAGAATTGTGATCGTAAAGGGGAAATAGGCAGGACCAGAACGTCTAACGGCACAATTTCGCATCTCTCTCAGAATGATTTTGCCCACATCAATGGTCTTTCCAGTTAAAATCGAGTATAGTAGGACCATTCGCTCTAATGAAATTGTAGTCCCATGCAAACTAGGCATAAGGCTGAAACGAATGAAATAGAACCATACCTTCGCAAGTGGTGTCAAATACTCTCTTCGACACGTGTGGATTCCTTGCTTTGACACAGTCCACTTAGAACCTGGCATTTTGAGTTCCTCGAGGATTTCTTGTAGATTTTCAGGCTTAATATTGCTCAATAGAGAGGAATATTCATCGTTGTTGAAATCAGGTAATTCAAAGAACTCATTAATAGCATTAGAGTTTATGGGTACCTTAATTTCGCGGACTGGAACTTCGGTCAATTCGCTTGAAGATAAGTTCACGTAGAATTCACGAACTAATTCTTCATCCACACTTGGTCTCTTTTCACAAAACAATTCCCAATTGAGTGCTTCAGCAACTTGACGAATACGTGCCATAAAGTCTTTGTAGTTGCTTTCCTTCAATGTGAAGCCTTTCTCTGGATGCATCTGTTGATTTTTGAAGATATTTTCGTATCTTACTTTGGCTTCTTCACAGTGAAATTTGCTTTGTGTTTTGTCGATTTGAGCGGAGGCACGAGTTCTCTTGCGAGTCATAATTAACCTGAATATCAGATGGAAAAAATAAAAATTAGCTTCTTAAAAATTTAATAACAATTACTAAAATTTCAATAAATTGAAAAATTAAGTAATTTAATAAAAATTAAATTTAAGAAAGAAAATTATTCTTACCACCTTCCCTGTAGAATTTAAGAACTCTTAAAATAAAAATATACTAATGAATCAAAAAGGGAGAATTTAAAGGAGGGTTGGCTTAGGTTGGGGGAAGGGAGATGTGCGCATAGGCGCACAAGGCAGCTAGCTGGTGGCGCGCAAGGGGGCTGCAGCAGGTGGCGCGCGAGCAGGTGGTGCGCAAGGCAGGCCACGGCAATGGTGCGCACAACTGGGCGGCTGGAGAAGCAGCAGACGTGCGGGCCTTGGCCTGGGCAGGAGCTGGCGTTGGCGTGTGCTGGAGCTGGATCTGCTGCTGCTGGCCGAATGGAGGCTTAGGGACTAGGGGCTTGTGGCATTTGGTGTTTTCGTGGATGGGAAGTTGAGTGATGAGTGAATGGGGTGCATCAATGGTGCAATTTATAGATGGAGGAGTATAAATTGGAATAGAACTCTTAGAATAATTAAAGCATTAAAAATAAGAGTCCCCTTCTAATTTTACTCATGATAAACAACAATTAATAATTAAATAAACACATATAAATTATCAATTGCTATTTAATTATTAAGATAAATATGAAATACAATTAAATCTAATCCTAAGCTAAGTTGATAAAAGTTAATATATAAATTATAATGAATATAATTATATATTAAAGTTTATCAATAATTTATAAGTATGAAAATAAAAATATTTATTTTAGATGCCTTTTAAAAATATTTACAAAAGGGGGCACCTACTTTTTATTCTTTACGAAAATAGCAACCAAATTTTGAAAACAATTCAATTAAGTCCTTAAACTTAATGAAAATTTAAAATTGAGTTGCAATTTAAGACTTGGGTCAAATTTGACCTTTTTATTTGAAAAACTAAAAATTTATTTTGTCATTTTGGGGTAATTCCTTGGAAAATTATGCAAAAATCAATTCCCAGGAAAGATTGGAGGGGTCACAAGCGGTCTCGCTTAAGTTCCAATCTCCTAGACAGAATTTATTTGAGCATAATAAACCCGAAAATATTCCCTAAATAATTTATTGAAAGCAATAAGAACTAAGGGTTAGATAAACTGAACGAAATTTTATCTCGTTCAGGGTTTTCTCCGTAATAATGTTTCAAACGCTGAGCATTAACTTGAAAATTACCTCTCTTACCTTGGAGTTCAGTAACTCCGTATGGATAGACGCGATGAATTGTAAATGGACCGGACCAACGTGACTTCAACTTACCAGGAAATAACTTTAATCTGGAATTAAATAACAAGACTTGCTAACCTGCTTCAAATTCTCGAACTCGGATATGCTTGTCATGCCATTTCTTGAGTCTTTCTTTGTGTAATTTGACATTTTCATATGAGAACATTCGAAATTCCTCTAGCTCGTTGAGTTGGAGCATTCGTTTCTCTCTAGCAAGCTTGAGATCCAAATTGAGTTGTCGAAGAGCCCAGTAAGCTCTATGCTCTAACTCCAGAGGTAGATGACATGCTTTCAACCTGTAGGGTGACGTTCCTAAGGGTGTCTTGTATGCTGTTCTGTAAGCCCATAAAGCACCATCTAGTCTCTTAGACCAATCTCGTCGGTTCGGGCAAACTACCTTTTGAAGTATGCCTCTGATCTCCTTATTTGCTAGCTCAGCTTGTCCATTTGTCTGCGGATGGTAAGCTGTAGCAACCTTGTGTTTCACTCCATGTTTATCCAGCAACCATTTTAACCACTTGTTCACAAAGTGGGTCCCTTCATCGCTGATAATAGCTCTTGGGGTTCCAAATCTTGTGAACACATGTTTCTGCAAGAATTTCATCACAACCTTGGCATCGTTTTTCGGATAAGCTTCAGCCTCGACCCATTTGGACACATAGTCTACTGCTACCAATATGTACTTGTGACCAAAAGACGGAGGGAAAGGACCAAGAAAGTCAATACCCCAAACATCGAACAATTCTACCTCAATGATATTTGTTCGAGGCATCTCATTTCTGTTGGTTACATTTCCAACCCTCTGACATCGATCACAGCTCTTCACATAGGCGTATGCATCCTTGAATAGTGTTGGCCAAAAGAATCCGGCTTGCAATACTTTGGCTCCTGTACGTGTACCTCCAAAGTGTCCCCCACTTGGAGCTGAATGATAGTGGTATAAAATCTTCGGTATTTCATCTTCTATCACACATCTCCTAATCATCTGATCTGCCCACTTTTTAAACAAATATGGCTCTTCCCAAAAACAGTACTTCACATCGTGAAGAAACTTTTTTCTTTGCTGATATGTTTTATCACACGACATCAAACCACAAGCTAAATAGTTAGCAAAATCAGCAAACCAAGGAGTATTGTAGACATGATTTACCTTCAGTATATGTTCATCTGGAAATGTCTCTTGGATCGGTAAAAGTGGAAAATTTTCCTCTTGCGGCTCCAATCTGGATAAGTGATCTGCTACTTGGTTTTCTACTCCCCTTCGATCTTGAATTTCTAGATCGAACTCTTGAAGTAGAAGCACCCATCGGATCAATCTCGGCTTAGCATCTTTCTTAGCTAATAAGTACTTAATTGCGGAGTGGTCCTTATAGACAATCACTTTGGTACCTACAAGATAAGATCGAAACTTGTCGAAAGCAAACACAATAGCAAGTAACTCTTTTTCTATTACCGTATAGTTCAGTTGAGCTCCGGTTAGAGTTCTACTTGTGTAGTAGATGGGATGGAAAATTTTGTTCCTTCGCTGGCCCAAGACAGCTCCAATGGCGAAGTCACTTGCGTCACACATCAATATGAATGGCGAATTCCAGTCTAGTGTGACGATTATGGGTGCCATGACTAATCGATTCTTCAGATCATTTAAGGCCTTTAAGCATTCCTCATCAATCTTGAATATCGAGTCTTTCTCCAATAGCTTGCATAAGGGTTTAGCCACTTTGGAGAAGTCCTTGATAAATCTTCGATAGAAACCGGCGTGACCCAAAAAGCTCCTAACACCTTTTACAGATGTTGGAGGTGGGAGTTTCTCGATAACATCTACTTTTGCTTTGTCCACCTCGATCCCATGTCTCGTTATCCGATGACCTAGAACAATTCCTTCTCGTACCATGAAATGGCATTATTCCCAGTTGAGTACGAGATTTGTTTCTTCGCATCGCCTCAGTACCTTAGCTAGATTGGCTAAGCAATCATCGTAAGTATCTCCAAATACTGAGAAATCATCCATGAAAACTTCCAAATACTTCTCAACCATGTCAGTAAAAATAGACATCATACATCATTGAAATGTAGCTGGTGCATTACATAAACCAAATGGCATGCGTCTAAATGCGAATGTACCGTACGGGCAGGTGAATGTCGTTTTATGTTGATCTTCCGGTGCTGTTGTAATCTGATTATACCCCGAGTATCCATCGAGAAAACAGTGGTAATCTCGTCCTACGAGTCTATCCAGCGTCTGGTCCAAAAACGGCAGAGGAAAGTGATCTTTCCCAATCGCCTTGTTCAGCTTCCGGTAATCGATGCAGATTCTCCATCCCGTAACTTTTCTCGTTGGTATCAACTCGTTGTTCTCATTCTCCACGACCGTGATACCTCCTTTCTTCGGCACGCACTGGACTGGACTCACCCATGAACTGTTTGAGATGGGGTAAATTATACCCGCATCCAACCACTTGATAATTTCCTTTTTCACAACATCTTTTATGATTGGGTTCAGTCTCCGTTGTCCATCAATCGTTCCTCTCTCACCATCTTCTAATATGATCTTGTGCATGCATACAGATGGGCTAATACCGCGAATATCGGCTATGGTCCATCTGGTAGCCTTCTTAAATTGTTTCAACACTATGATAAGTTTCTCTTCTTGTTCAGTAGTTAATTCAACTGAAACAATCACAGGCAGAGTAGAGGTGTTACCTAAATAAACATATTTCAAGTGTGAAGGTAATACCTTGAGTTCTAATTTAGGTGGCTCCTCGATTGATGCTTTTGGTTGGCTGTAATCTCTTTTCTCTAATTCCAAAGATTCAAAACGGGATTGCGGATTAAATCCCTTTTGATTAGCTTCTAGCAAAGCTAAGTATTCGTCCTCCTCTTCCTCATTTGGGGGATCCGATGTCAAAATTCTTTCCAATGGGTCATCAACACCGTTAAGTTCCTTCTCTACTATTAATTCCTCTAAATCGGCTACTGCAGAATAATCATCCATAGTGTCAGGAAATCGCATTGACTTAAAAACATTAAATGTTACCTGATCATCCTGGACACGCATAGTCAGCTCGCCCTTCTGCACATCTATAAGATTCCTTCCAGTTGCTAAGAATGGTCTTCCTAGGATAATTGGCACTTCTTTGTCTGCTTCAAAGTCTAGAATTACAAAGTCAGCAGGAAAGATAAACTTATCCACACGTACCAATACGTCCTCGATTTTTCCTTCTGGATGCGCTAAGGATCGATCTGCTAGTTGAAGTGTAACCGTAGTTGGTCTAACTTATCCTATCCCCAACTTCCTAAATATTGACATAGGCATCAAGTTTATACTTGCATCTAAGTCACATAATGCTTTACCACAGTATGTTGATCTAATGTTGCATGGTATGGTGAAACATCCAGGATCCTTCAATTTTGGGGGTAATTTGTTCTGAAGATATGCACTGCATTCCTTCGTCAGAGCTACCATCTCAAATTCTCCAAGTCTTCGTTTCTTTGACAAGATATCCTTCATGAACTTGACGTAGTTTGGCATTTGCTCAAGTACTTCGACCAACGGGATGTTGATGTGAAGTTGCTTGAGTACGTCAAGGAACTTCTTGAATTGAATCTCCTGCTTCGGCTTTTGAAGTCTTTGAGGGTAGGGTGGTGGTGGTTTCATTACTGGAACTGGTTCTGGTTGATTTGCCTTTGGCGATAATTTTGCTTCTAACGAAGTTGTTGGTTGATCAGAATTAACTGGTCCTAAGGTTACTTTGTCAGATTCTGTCGATCTCGGTTCTGGTGAAACTGGGGTTTCAACACTTGGTTGAACTTCTTCTTGAGCATCAGCTTGCTCCTTTTCAACTTCGACAGTGTTGGGCTCTACTATCTTTCCGCTCCTCAATTGCAACGCTTTGCAATGTTCTTTCCCCGGATTTCTCGAATTTTCTGTGTCACTAGGTAAAGCACCTTGTGGTCAGTTCCTAAGTTCAGTTGCAAGCTGGCCCACTTGATTCTCCAAATTCTTTAATGTAGCTGCTTGGCTCTGGATTAAAGCATTATTCTTTGCTAGATATGTCTTTAGCAAACTTTCTAGGCTATTGGATGCTTCAGCTTGAACTGGTTTCTGAACTTGTTGCGGAAAATTAGGCAGCTGGGTCGATCTGGGTTGGGTGTAAGTGGTACTGGTTCCAGCCCCCTGGTTAGTCCAGGAAAAATTCGGGTGGTTCCTCCATGATGGGTTATAAAAGTTGGATTGCAGCCCTTGCCTTCCTCGGTTTTGGTTTTGATTGCCCATGTAGTACAAAGATTCTGGGTTCGACGGACATTCGTCAAACAAATGTCCCTCCCCACAATAGACACAGGCTATATTCTCAAATTGATTAGGCGGCTGTGCTGCAAAACTATTAGACCCATTAGTAGTAAGGTTTTTAAGCATTGAGGATATCGATGATACCTGAGAAGCGAGTGAAGTAAGAGCGTCTACTTCATGAAGTCCAGTGACTCGTCTTCCTGACGCTGCTCGGTTGGTTGGCCATTGATAGTTGTTGCTGGCAATCCTCTCGATAATTTCATAAGCCTCGTTATAAGACTTAGAAAGGAGAGCACCATTAGCAGAGGCGTCCACTACCATCCTTGTGTGAGCGTTGAGACCATTATAGAATGTCTCAAGTTGAATGCAATGAGGAATTCCATGATGAGGGCATTTCCGTAATAACTCTTTAAATCTTTCCCATGCCTCATACAAGGACTCATCATCCATTTGGTGGAAAGCAGTGATCTCATTCCTCAGCTTAGCATTCTTGCTAGGCGGAAAATACTTCATGAGGAATCTCTCGGCTAACTCTTGCCATGTAGAAATGGAGTTCGGTGGCAATGAATTCAACCAGGCACGAGCTCTGTCCCTTAGCGAATATGGGAACAATTCGTAAGGCATCTTCGGAAACTCTGGCTAACTTGAAAGAATCTTTCACTTCCATGAATAGTCTTAAGTGAAGATGAGGATCTTCAGTAGGCATTCCGCTGAATTGGCCCACTGACTGAAGCATCTGGAACATGACTAGCTTTAACTCGAATTGTTGTGCCTCGATTTCGGGTCTCCTAATACCCAGATTAAGATCGTTAAATACTGGCACGGCATATTGTCTTAAGGATCTATCCCTATCATCAGCAATAAGGATAGGATTTTGAGCAGGGTTTGCTCCGTTTCCTTGGTTCATATTCTCGAAATTCATTCCTTCGGTCCTTCTCTGGTTTGCTTGTCTTCTTCGTTGTCGAAAGGTTCGTTCTATTTCAGGGTCCACAGGGAGTAAATCAATAATCTGGTCAATACTCATAAACACCTGAAATAATCACAGAAAAACTGAGTAAGTAAAAAAATACATAAAATAAATAAACCAAAATGTAAAACAGATTCACAAATAATGGCTTTGAAAATAGTCCCCGAAAATGGCGCCAAAAACTTGGAACGGTGGAAATGTGCAAGTGTACACAATCGTAACAAGTAATAAAGTGACAAGTAAATGTCGAGTTATCGTACCCACAGGGACTGTAAAAGAATTATTTATGAAAATGGTTCAAACACTTTGGTGACAGAAAAATATTTGGTTTTGAGGAATATTTAAAAACTAAAAGAAAAACAAAGTAAAAATAAAATAAAATAAAGTTCTAATGCACGATTTCAAAAACTGATTTTAATCAAGATGACATAATTGTATTGATTTAATCACATTTCTTACCTTAGAATTATTAAACTTGTGTTTATACTTGTTAAAACATGGCAACTCGATAATTAGCCAACTTATGACCATATTTACAAATAAAAAATCCATTCATCTCTTGTACATATTTCTATGCCAATTCGACCGATTAAACAGACTTCTAAAAGTAAACATATTATTGCACATACATACTTATTAAATTAAACAATCTCTCGCATATTTCTATGTCGATGTAAACGATTAATTCAACCTAACAAGCATATAAAAGATCATGTGAAGTAACAAAGTATTTTTACCTTGAAACAATTTAATCACAAAAATCCTGCAAGTTATGCAAGGCATACATATCGTCAAATACAATGCTAATTTAATCTTCAGCTACCTTAGAAGAGTTAAACATGCACATATTAAGTATTGTGTCCATTAATTACAATTTCAATGCGTTTAAATAATTAATTCATTAGCTATCTAAACAATTATAATGCCAGATAACTTAGCATAATTTTACTTAATCAAACATTTCACCGAGGCCTTTAACAGCATAAACACAATTTTAATAATCTAAGAGAGCGAAATGAAATCAAACCAACACGAATTAAATTCAAGCTAAATTGATTAAATTAAACATTTCAAAAGAATGAATATTCATAAGCATGTTTGTCAAAACAACAACAAATAATTTAAAGAGATAGGAAACAAGAAACAAATCCGGTGGCTCTCCGTGGCTTGTCTAATTGATCCCTTCTTCATTCTTCGTTGTCCTAGGCTATCAAGGGGCTTATGAACACTTCATTTGCTACTTCAAATGGCTGGAAAACACCTCTTTTCCAAGAGGGGAAATCGGCACAAGAACACCAAAAAGGGAAAAGGGAAAATGGGGAATTGAGAGAAAATGAGAGAGAAGAATGTGAAGGCTTGAGGTGTGTTTTGAATGAGCAGCTAGGGGCTGTATTTATAGGTGTTAGGGGCTGCTAAAAATAGAAAAAATCAGCAGCAAAGGAGTCCCACTTGGCCGGCCATCCCATGTGGCAAAGTTGATGGATTCAACTTTGCTAAAATTAGCATGGGCAAATCTTTAAAGCCGTGAATTTTGAAGGGGTTTGAATGGGATTTTGAGAAGTCTTCAAGGGCTTCTTTGCAACTCAATTAATCAGCTAACAAGCTGATTTGGACCAGCCTATGGACGGTTTGGGCTACCCAACTCTTTTCTTGGTTCGGTTCAACCGATTTGGTTCAGCTGATGCGGTTCAACTGGGCATTTTTCATAACTAATTAAGATTAATTTATTTAACCCAAATTAAATTGGGAATAAATTAAAACTAATTATATTATGATTAAATATTCATAATTGGATCGTCTTGGGCTGGAAATAAATTCACCTTGATATTCCAAATTGCTTCTCGGTTTTGTTCTTCGAGCAGTGTCTGCCGAGCTAATTTTCGCCCTCTGTGCGAATCTGTCGAAAATAGTCAAAATAAATCAAAATTTACTATAAAATTAATTAAAATTCATCATGTTCATATTTTTAGCATAATTTAATTATTTTATAATATTTAATTATTTTCCGACAAAAATTTACTCGAAACCACACGAATTTGGGTCAAAAAGGGCATGAAAAAGTATATAAATTTTCGTGTTTCCAAAGCTCATAAGAGCCATAATCAGGAAGCTCATGCGAGCCAATAACGGGTAGCTTTTAAGAGCTATTAATCAGGAAGCTTCGGATAGCCATATATCGGGAAGTTCAAGCTAGCCATATCAGGAAGCTCACGAAGAGCCATATAACGGGACGCTCATAAGAACTGTGGTGTGTCTACAACACATGCAAAATCACAACCAATCAGAAAGCTCGCAAGAACCATATAACGGGAAGCTTGATAGGGCCAAATATCGGATTGCTCATGAGAGCTAATAACGGGACGCTCTTTCGAGCTAAGGTGTGTCCACAACATATGCAGGACCACAACCAATTCGGGAACCCTGTATCCATTGGAATTTCATCTATTCAAACGAAACTTACAATTTATCGGGCTTTGCCAGATATGTAATCGATTTCATATAAATAGCAATTTCACAATTCACATATACAAAATTCAATTCAAATATATAAATATACACAATTTAGTTACACGAACTTACCTCGACAATGTTCGTGTTCATAGACTATTATTCCGATACTTTTTGTTTTCCCCGATCCAATTCCAAACTAGGTCTATCCGAATCTATACAAGTAAATTTAACTCAATTTAATAAAATTCACATTCAATTCCATCCAATTCACATCTTAGACAAGATTACTGTTTTGCCCCTATACTTTTGATTAATTACGATTTCATCCCTAGGCTCGAAAAATGAAATTCATGCAATTTAATCCTTATTCCAAGCCTTGCCGATTTTTATATATAACATCTACAGCCCATATATTTCATAAAAATTAGAATTTTTCCATGAATTTTTCAACTTTTCAATTTAGTCCCTAAATCACAATTTCATCAAAATTCCCTTTACAAAAGTTATTTATCTATCAACAACCTTTCACTTTCTACCATAAAACTTCATAATTCATACATACTCATCCATGGAAAAATAATAGTACTTTGATATCTTTACAAATTAATCCCCGAGATATCTAGATTAAGCTATTACGATCTCAAAAATATAAAAATTACTAAAAACGGGACAAGAACGCTTACTCAATTAAGCCAAATAAGCTTGCTTGAGTTCTCTTCTCTTAGGTAGGGTTTCCATAAAATAATTTGGGAAAGATAATGATAAATGATGATATTTTTATTATTTAATCCATTTATCATCTTTATTTTTTTTATCTTTCCAATTTCATCCTTTTCTTTATTTAATTTTCCATGGATGAATCATCATATTTATCTACTAACTCCTCTTAATGGTCTATTTACCATATAAGGACCTCAAATTTTGAATTCCATAGCTATTTGATCCCTTTAACTACTAGAATTCAACTTTTGCACTTTATGCAATTTGGTCATTTTATCAATTAATCATGTAATCGGTAAAATTTTCTTAAAGAAAATTTATACGATATTCCTATCATAATACAGACCATAAAATAATATTAAAATAAATTTTCTTTTAGACTCGGATCTGTGGTCCCGAAACCACTGTTCCGATTTAACTGAAAACGGGTTATTACACTTTGACAGTTGGAAGCCTTATGTATGTCATGTTTTGCACATGTCCAGATATTTATTTACCCAAAGGAATAGTAGATGTGGTGAAAGTAGTTTTTTAATATAACCTTACAGATTCGTTTGCTAAAACTCTTGTAACTAAGAGTTTTAACAAACACGTCGAAGATATGAGAATGCGAAACATGACACATTTACTTCACTAGGGAAAGTGGGAGATTGTTGGGAAATGTGCCCATATTGTAGTAAACATGTAACTATTTTCTATGTATTTGAACGAATAATAAATAAATAAAGTTAATTTCACATTTCACTGTTATATCTATTTTTTTGTTTTTGTCTTTCATGTTTTGCAGACATAGCAAAATTATGACAAGCAAATATTAGATCATTGATTGTCTAAGTTCAAATAGAAGATAAGTGGAATTGTAAGAATGTTTACATTGTGAGAAAGACAACTTACTTTAGTAGATAATCTAAATGAGTCCGTAATCTCGTAAAAGAATCAATGTGAGCATTTAATTCAAATACTTAGAAGTATTATTATGTCGTCTACAATTCCAATTAGGGAGATGGCTAGTCTTAGCTATCGGAGTCGTTGACTCCATGAGTAGAAACATAGATTTATTTATTAGAAGAATGATATATTGGACTAGACCCAAGATGAATTAATTCTGAATCCGTTTATGAATTAATTCACTTGTGACATTCATGGTGTGATTTACCTAAATCCTGAGCTAATCACTGACCATGTGTATGTAACTCATATACTTTGATATAAGTGGAGACTTAATGCTCTAAATATGATCGAGCTCATAGATGGTATATTGGGTACATGACTTGTGTATGACATGACTTTACTAACAACAATGGAATTCATAATTTGATTAAAGAGTTAACGATATCCTTTCATTGGCATTGTATAGATTGATAAATATAAAACGTGGTCACGGGTTGCTTGCTCTCAAACAAGCAATTCATCATAGTTATTTGTTGGTAGTGCTCAAATTAATCATTAAGAAGATACGATGGTGACAATGAGATAAAATAGGATTGTATTAAGCAACGGATTTAACTTAAAGGAATCACGAATATCATATGAGGGTAACATACAAATGACGAGATCATTGGACAAAGCAATTGGATGAATTGCTTTCATAAAGAGTATACAATAAAGAGTTTTCAATCATGGTACTTCTTGTGGACTGACTCCATGATTAAGTAATTGCGAATTATCAAAACGATTCTTCTAAACATCATTGTAATTACTAGAGTCGAATTGTATATGTCTGATTGGTCCCTATGCTAGCTCAACAAAAGCTAAACCGGACTGCATCTAAATCCAATTACTTTGAAAATAATTTAATTGATTTGATTTATTCTATGTGGAATTAAATTAGACAATCGTGAGAATTTTTCAACTAGAAGATTTGATTAAAAATTTTCTTGAAAATTTATTTTTGGAAAATCTCAGTGATTTTTTAGAAAATTAATTTTTGATCAAGTAAAATTAAATTAATTAAAATAAATATGATATTTTTGGAAATTAATTTTCAAGTCGGACAATTGGCCTAATGGGTAATTGAACCTGAAAATTGGACTTGAGATCAAAATCGGGCTCGAGAATCCAAAACCGAGATCGAGACTCAAAAACTGGTTAAACCGGGTCAGGTATGTGAAATCGAGTCAATAGTTTAACCGATTGCAGGAACGGACTGGTCGAGCCATCACTGGCCTGGACAAAACTGACAACAGTTGAACCAATTTGGGGTGTCGCGAGGGCGTCACACCTGCGATGGCACCACCGAACATGACGGTGCCGGCGATGACAACATTCCAGTGGCCGACGGGTGGACCTTCTATGTTTGAGAAATGCAGGAATCACACTACTAGTGGCACTCTACCAGATAATTTGATTTCAAATTAACTATTCCAAAAATAATATTATTTTAATAAATTTAAAATTAAATTTAATATTTATCTTGATAGTATTTTATTAATTTAATATTGAAGCGATTATCTTAATATTAGATTTAATTTAATATTTATCTTGTAAATAAATATTTTATTAATTTAATAAGATTTAATATTAACTTTAATCTAATATTTTTCTTGATAAGCATTATATTAAATTTATATTAAAGTGATTAAGTTTAATAATAGTTGAACTTTCACACACTTGAATTCAAGAGAAGATTGTAGAGAGAAAATTCTCTAAAAAAATTATTTCAGCATATTTACAACTTCCTCGTCGCAACATCGGTCGATAGTATGTGGCAACACAATGATATCGCAATAACTTGTGGTCTGACATCGTGACGTGGCAAACTATTCGGCGATGTCACGATGTTGGCCGTGAAATTGTAAAAAATTACAATTTGATCTTATTTTATGCTTGGGTCAACAAAAAAGCTTTCGTAAGCTTTATTAAGGTTTAGATTTAATTACTTATCATAATGAAAATGTGTTTAAGACATGTTCTTATGTTTGATTGACTTATTTATGGTATATATGACAATAGTTGCTTCGACAACGGATGTGACATTCTGTAACTCAGACCCGGCGATCGAGTTGGTGAACAAGTGTTACACTTATCCTTCCATTCTACAATCCATGGGTTTTATCCTTCCACAACACCTTTTTGGTTTCTTTGATTATTTTATTATAATATCCAAATAATAATAACAAAATAGTAACAACATAACAGTGAAATGACAACAAATCAACATAATTTTTTTGTTACAAATTCAGGCTGGGCCTAAACCAAAAAACCTTACTCGAGGCTTAGCTTGTTTTTTAAACGAGCTTTATTTTTTTGCCCAAGCTCATTTTTCAAGTCTATATTTTTACCTAAACCCTCCCGCTTTGTAAGCAGGTCTTCGAGGCGGACCAGGTGACCCGCCTATGGAATCTACTATATTTTGCTCAAATTTGAGATTTAATCTATATACTTTAATTTTGACATAATTTGACACTTAACTTTTATAAGCTAGTCTAAATTATTTACTCTAATTAGAATTATGATGTGAATTTTTAAGAACTATTAACACTGTTAGAATTCTTTATTAAATTGAGGTCTATTACAATTTTTTTTTTTTGTTATATGGATACCAAACCAGATTTTTTTTTTCTTTTTCGAAATGCTTTGCCAGTAAATTCAACAAAAGATTTTAAGTGTTAATAAATAGACTTAAATTTTTAATTTTTAATTTTGAAAAGTAGAGAAAATAAATTCAGATAAAAATCCAAATATACGAAAAATACATCTACTTTAAAGCAAATTGTAACTTTTAACTTCTCAAAAAAGAAAAAAAAATACAGTAACCCATGCAAGGGTAAGAATTTAGTTTGATTACATAATGAGAAACACGTTCAATTAAAATTTAGATGATGAATAATCAATCAATAGAATTTTCCTATTTGTTACCCACCTAAAGGACCAAGAACTAACAGCTAAATCACCTTGAATTTCATCGAAAAGGTCATATCAAACCTCATGACATGCTGGAAAACTCACTTTATTCCCAGCAAGCTCATATAAAACAGATCCCCTATTTGTCAAGTTAGCTTTGAGGGTAAACCGCATGAATAGAACCCAGATCGTCTCCTTGCCCATTAGCTCTGGTTTCCAACAGTGCACTGCACCCGGAACACTGGATATATATAAACGGACACCTCGATAGAATCAGGTTATAACTCCTTTGTCAACTGTTAAAATGCCATAAATGTCACTTGTCACAGCCACCGTGCTTGTTGAGACGGCAAGAAATATCATCATCCATGATATTAGTCTATCTTTCTTTGTTGCAATTCCATGGGTGTCCCTGCATAAAGAACCCAGTAGCTAATCTTCAATATAGTTTTAATGTATGGTGCACTCTGTTATAAACATATATAGTACTACACCATCTAACAAGGGGTTGCATGAAAGTTCATTTGACACTGAATTCAACAAAACATCTATTACTTTACCTAAGGGTGATGGCAGCTGGAAAGATATAACCAACACAAACTGCGGCGGTTGCACCAGTGAACTGGAAGGCATCCCAGATGCTAGGAATAAAGTTGGCTCCCATAAAGATAAAACCCATAAGAGCTACTGTCATTGAGAAGAACCTCTTTTCGGAAAAGGCAATAGGAATGGCATATGGAAATAAAAGACCATCTACGTTGAGACGAAGGGAGAAAAACACAATTGGGAAAACAAGCATCAAGTGAAGCCCGTAGCTCACTCTGATCAAATCATCGAGCAACGAGCTATACAGAATTCCAAGATCCCCATCAAAATTGGCAAGCACATCATCCAAAATATGATCTCCGAACAGAACTACTCCGAAGAAGCTGGTGGCAATGTAGAGAGAAGAGCAAAACATGAGGGACTTCCTAACAATTAACTTCATCTGTGTAGGGTCTCTCAGTTCATTCGCTATTGGGA
The DNA here is from genome assembly GCA_005393395.2 of Gossypium australe. NCBI lineage: Eukaryota > Viridiplantae > Streptophyta > Magnoliopsida > Malvales > Malvaceae > Gossypium > Gossypium australe. The sequence continues at coordinate 124,726,405 of CM016616.1, forward strand.
GTACTGCACAGGTGTATCCAAGACAAAAGGAAAAAGATAAAAACAAAAGGGTTGATCAATTGTCATATAAACAAGCATATATTAAAATTTTAACAATATTTGCCATGTAAAGAGGAGAGTTGTTGGAACACTTATTTCAGAGAAAAAATTTGTTACAATAGCGCATCATATTTGTAATTCTATGTAATGTTGAACCATAAATGGATAACTTGTTCTTCGTAGAGTTTAGGTATCAACAGGTACATTAAGCATCTCTTAACGTTAAAGCATTCAATCAACTCAAAGATGCAACTAATTTGGTGCAAATTGGAAGATAATTAACTTGAACCAACAACTAAACAAAACCAAATTATGATAATAAAGACTTAGAAGTGTAGAAGGAATCAATCTGTGATGACTTACCGTTATGGTGGCATATATAAGCAGTGACTAGAACAGGAACAGTGGTGAAAAGCTTCCAAAACGATTCCTGGTTTTCAAGTTTCGGCATTAAACGAGGCATTTCGATTTTCCCTTCCATCAACTTAACAATGGTAACTCCCGCTGTTATTGCCACAAATACAATCGCGAAACCAACTGACAATGCCGATGTGTATCTCAATGAATCTAAAATCACGAAAAACAACAAGCATTCAATAAAAGTAAGAAAAGAGTATAGCAGCAATTTAGAATTTTTGTGGAGTGAGTTAGTTACCAACGCGTTTGAATGAAATGAGAGGTGCGAAAACGAAGAGCGTGGTGAACATGAGCAAAGCCGAACGCGTTGTCCACCAGTGTTCAAAGAACCATTCTTCCATAACTCCCTTGTGGTGGAACCCATCCTCCCATGTCCCCGACAACACATCACCTGCAATCAATTCAAATTCAGAGGTGATCGAAGGCCAATTAGTCGTTCCACGAAGCTTAATTCTTTTTTTTGGGGGGGGGGGGGGTTCAAACTTACCTATGATGATCATGTAAACCACGAGCATGCCCAAGTTGTTGATGACGATGCAAACCTGAAGGATGTTACGGCCGGTACCACCGAAAGCGTCGGCGGCAACGCCTGAATACGTGGCCGACTTGGAGGCTCGACTGAACCTGAGTATCTTATCGATGGATGATCCCGTTAGCATAGAGACGAATATGATTGCGAATAGACCCAGGATTAGGCCCAACTGATTGACGGTGGCTGGGAGCGCCATGATACCGGCTCCCACAACTGTGGTCGAGAGGTTGAAAATGGCTCCTGAAGTTGAAGCCCCATCGAAGCCGGCTTCGGGAGTTTCGAGTACTCGGTAGCCCTGCTTTTGAGGGAGGAGAGCCTCTCCTCGGGGACTCCGTCGGTGTTTACGGTCTGAGAAGGAGGGCATAATATTCATTTTCATCACTTTGGCGGTTAAAGCCGTAGAATGAGGCCGTACAAGAAGAAGAGACTTAGGAAGTTTCTGAAGATGATAGCAAGTCCCGAGTCGGGAAGGTCTTCACGCGGGAAGTGACCCGACCATAAATTGAGAACACGTATAACTACCGTGAAAGTTTCCAGAAAAAGGAAATGCAGCCAGCGAGAGAGGAGCCTTTGGGCTTTGAAGATTTCGTCCGTCACGGCCTTTCTTTTTGGTGTAATTTTATAGATCGAAAGGGAAAGGCTCTAATAACACAATGGTTACGGGAAGTACAAGGAAAGCGAATGGCGACTTGACACCTATAAACCAATGACTTCATCTCCCTACATGAAAAAAAAAAAAAAAACCTGGCGTTTGGTTGCTCAAAATAGAGAATTCATTAAATCTTCCTGGAACTTCTTTCTCTTATAGTAAAACCGCATTTTTTTGGGGGGGGTTCAATTATTAAATTACATTTTGTTTTACCAAGAAAACGAGAATTTCATTGGTGTAAATTATGTTTTTTCTGCCATTTGAGAGCCTTTTTTTGCTTTCAGTTTGCAACAGCTAGGCTAACCATTAAAGAGTCCATAAATAGACCATTGTCCTTCAGCCAACCCTAATTTGCTTGTGGGTGGGTTAATAATGCCTAACGTGGTCCCTTTAATTCGTTAATTCAAGTACCAAACCCGGGTGGTACGTTCACCCTAGCTTTCAACAACGCTGTGGTTTGTGAATCTAAAGCACCTGCACTGCACTTTACCATTCCACCCACAAGCAAATTACCATCCATAAAGTAGGGGGAAAAAGGACTGAAATTACCTCGTAAGTTAAAGATGGATCAAGGGTTTCATCATATAACTTGGGTCTCTGACATTTTCTCAAAGTAACTTCATGCAAGGTGCCATAGCATGGTACTGTGCTACTGTCAATATTTAACTAATATCAGTCGGTTAACCATACTAAAACAGTTAAATCCAACACAAGGTATTTCAGGCTGCATTCCATGCATGTATACCAGATATATGACCAAGGCACAACATCACATTGATAAAGTGTTAGCATCAAGTAAACAAGATTAATACTTGGCCATGTTAGAACTCACAAAAGTTTCCATCATCTTGCACATAGATAATTCAATGTTTTCTCTTTCTTTTGTTGCTTCCCTTGATCTTGTTGTCCGGAGCTGTCTGTGAAGACTGCAACTTTACGCCTACAGCTGAACTCCACAAAGCCCTTTCTACATCTGAAGGTCTGAAGGAGTCACCCATTGAACTTAGTTCCTGTAATAAGAAACATAGATCATACTTTTCGGAAAGGTATTTCCTGGATCAGGCACATAGATGAATGATCAATTGATCCTTCCCCATAACAACATGCATTACATTATGAGAAAGTATTCTTTAGCCTATGAATAAAGCCAACAAAGGTGCATAGAAGGCGCACAGACTGAGGACGAAGTGAAAAGCTTATTACTTTGTCAACATCAAGAATTCAGCATCTTTCCTTAATCAATTTTATCACTGGTAGGCTATTAATTTTAGGTCATAAGCAGTATAGCCAAAACTTCAGTGGCTTCTACACTGATTGAATAAGTTCTTCAAACAGACATACAATGGGCAAAGGTTCCAATGGATATTAACAACTAGAGAATACTAGAGTTGCCTTGTTGTTCCTTAAGGAATAAGATAGCGTTGCCCGGTCAAAACGCAATTAGCCAAGAATCAGAAACAAGGAAAACTAGAGACGGATTAAGGATCACCTATCAACAACATAAAACATTCAATAGAAACAAAACAATAAGACTAGCATCAGAAAGCTACAAATTCAGTGAGACAACAATGAAGCTTCAGAACAATATAAAGCGACCCTTGATCAGCTATCAACTATGAAAACAATGAGTTCAGGAAAAGAAAGAAAGAACACTTGCGGTCCTGACTCCCGAAACTAAGCTTTTGTCAAGTAATTTCCCCTGCAAACACCATTTTGGGGAACCATGCAAAGAGGTGTGCTCAATCAAAATAAGCAAAAGAAAAATGGAAACGAACTTCATAACATGAAAATGAAAGAGATTTAATCAATGGAAACTAAGTTCCACCTAAAATGTACAGAATTGAACCTCCAACAGGCTCCACAAGAAAAAAGATTAACATCTTAAATAGCAAAAGTTAACTAGTTCTAAGCCTAATCGATACCATCTGCAATAAGCTAAGTACTTTTTAAATATTTCTTATTAAACTGCCATTATACTAACTTGAAAAATACTAGCATATTTTAATTGCACAATATTGATCATCATCATCAAGACTAAATACAGGTAAGGATCATGCCAAAAGAACAACAATAATATCTCTAATAGAATAGAAAGGAATCTCACCAACCTTAGATTTGCTCTGTAGTTTTTCCACAAATAACAAGTATTGTTTTAACGAATAATCTTTGGAGCTTCCAAGCGCAGCCACCATAGCCTTGAATATAAATTAAAAGTCATATCAAATAAAAAACCAATAAGGGAAAGATTGGAGAGGCAGTTACCTCGTCGGACATAAACGGCGCCGTTTCAGGAGCGTAGGCGGCGAGAACAGCGGAGGCAGTAGCGGGGCCGACTCCTTTCAAAACCGTAAGCTCGGAGATGGCTTTCGAGATGTCGGGAAGGGAGAGGAAAGCCTTTTGAGAAACGGATTGGACGGAAGAATCGTCCAAAGAGGAAACGAAGTCTAACAAACGAGGCCTCCATTTGCCGCGAGTGAGCTTCCATTGCATGAGGCGGGAGAGTTCGGCGGTGGTAATGAAAGGATTAGGGTTTCGTTGGCGGAGAAGAGAGGGAAGTTCGTGGGTGTAAAATTCGTCGAGAGAAATCAAATTAGGCTTGTTTAGAGATTGGATTCGAGATTTGTAGGAGGAGACAGCTTCTTTCCAAATATTCAAATCTGTGCACTCAAAATCCAGTTCCATTGGGGAAATATTTCCTATCAACTTAAGCAGTTAATCCCTCCATTTAGACAAAAATCTAGGTTTGTTTCCTATTCGAATCAGGTCTTGACAATCCAATCTGGTTTTACATTTTAAACATGAGATTATAATTGAGAAATAATTTTCGGCCCATTTCTAACGAAATGAGTCAATTTTTTAATTATTTATAGTAAAGGGTCGAATTCTGCGAAATCGCGTCTATATCAGCGTGTTTTCAGGTGTTGTGTCAGCAAAACGCTCCCCCAAGGATGCGTTTTTGCCTTTTTTTTTAGGGTTTAGGGTTTTCTACTTGATTTTAAGATTTTTTAAGAAAAAATTAATTAAATTAGAGTTTAAGATTAATTAATTAAATTAAATATTAATTAAAAATTAATTAAATGTAAGGTTAATTAACTAAATTATGTTTTAGTTTTTTTAAAATAATTTTGTGTTTAGGGTTTTGAAAAAAATATATTAACAATATAAAAAAAAATTTATCTACAGTAGTATCTGAAAAAATAATTTTGAGAAGACGTTTTTGAACAAATAGTGTCCAAAACGCTTCAAGCAGGATACACTGTCAACAAGATTACTGAAAAAAGCTCCCACGTGGATGCTCTTTTTCTACAGTAGTATCTCAAAAAATAATTTTGAGAAGACGTTTCTGAACAAATAGTGTCCAAAACGCTTCAAGCATGATGCATTGTCAGCAAGATTACTGAAAAAGCTCCCACGTGGACGCTCTTTTTCTATGGTAGTTCCTATTTGGCCTTAGACTATAAATGAGTTAAATTTCATTCTCAGGTTGCATAAGTTACAGCAAGAGAAATTGAGGCTAAAGTAGAATAGAAACTGAAGATGAGTGAACGTATTAGTGTTGTTATTTACTATGATGGTGAGGTCCGTGACACCGAGAACGGCGTTATTTTTTTATCGGAGAACACAGCGCGACTAGTTTTTAACCTAAACATAGATTTGACAGAACTTCGTAAAAGAATTAGGCGTAAAATCTTCGGAACGACGCCAATGAAAGTTTTGTCTATTAAGTATCGATTTTGTGCTTCGGTTTCCGTGAGATATGACTCATTCGACATCAAAGGTCCTCGTAGCTTTAAGGCAATGGTGCAGACTCATCTTGCGAGTGGATCACCCTATCTTAAGTTATATGTACAATTTTCATCGCCAAATGATGCATTTGAGACTTCAACATCTATTGCTGTTCGAGAGGAATACACGACCCCTAGCCGACACTCTATTAGTAGGAGGCAGAATACGAAAGTGCCCGTGTTTGGTGGCAGTATGGAAAACACAACCCCTGCACGACATTCGGTTAGTGGATGGGACATGCACATCGGTGGGTCGATGTTTGATGCTGGAAATACGTATTGGGGAACGACATCAACTTCTACTGGTTGGCAATCCACATATGATTGGGGACGTTACAAAATGTCTACAAGAAGGGATGATGTACTCCCTACGATATCCACCAGTGAGGGGACCTCATTCGTTGCAGATAATGGTGGGTCGGATGATGAGTCCGATGTGGATCCACCTCGACAGCCTGACCTCGGTGGTGCAGAAATTGTATTATTTTCTGAACCGGAGCCTGTTCTAACCATACCTGAAGATGTTGAAAGGGGTTCAGATGAAGAAGAAGAAGATCCGCGATTCAGGGCATCTCGCCTTCAGCCCACATGCATAATGTCGATCTATCTCAAGATGATGCGTTGGAGTTTCTAGATCTACCACACAGAAAGCGTGACCGTACAAGTTCGTCATTGGATTCGGGTGAATTGGAAGTTGGTAAGAAGTTTTCTAATAAAAATAGTTTTCTTGGTGCATTGAAAAAATATAGTATCATGAACGGGGTTAACTGCAACATGGTTAAATCCAAATCCGATAAGTATGAGGCCAAGTGTGTAGTGCAAGACGGTATATGATCATAGAAAATCATGGCCTCATTGAGGAAAAAGACAGGGTTGTGGGAGATAAAAAAGTACAAAGGTCCACATACATGTGTTGCCGGTACAGTATCACTAAGTGTTTAGGGTTTTTGACTAATACTGTTATTACGTAATGTTGCATTATTTAACGTACTTCGTTGACAGGTGTTACTACCGACGGTGAAGGCGGATCCCAAAACTTCAGTGCCGGTTTTAATTGCCAATATTCGTAGCCAATTGAGGTACATGCCCTCTTACGGCAAGGCTTGGATAGCTAAGCAGAAGGCGTTGAAAAAGATGCATGGTCAGTGGGACGCTTCATATAATGAAGTGTGGCAGTGGTGTCAGGTGCTGGAGAGATAGGTCCCAAGTTGCATAATAAACCTTGAAACGGTACCTGTGTACTACAACGACCGATTACTCCGTGGATGCCAAGTGTTCAAGCGTCTGTTCTAGAGCTTTAAGCAATGCCGAGACGCTTTCTATACTGTAAGCCATTGGTACAAATTGACGATACCTTTATGTATGGTAGATATACCCATCGACTATTGCTAGTTGTGGCACAGGATGGCAGTGGGAGAATCCTTCCAATTGCGTTTGCAATAACAGATGTTGGCTATTTTGGGTTCAATTAACGAAGAAGGCGTAGACTACCTATGTAACATACCTTTCGAACAGTGGACACAAGCATAGACGACGACCTACGATCTGGTCATATGACCTCAAACCTAGCTGAATGCATAAATTCTGTTCTAAAAGGAACGCGTCATTTGTCGATAACATCGGTTGTGCGAGAGATATATTTTCGTTTAGTGGCACTATTTCCAAAGCGAGCAGCAAGTTATAAAGGCCAAATGCAGGGAGGCCATGTATGGTGCGCGAATGTATTGCAAGAAATTAACAAGGCGAAGGCACGGGTTAACACCATGCACACAGTGTGTCATGATCGAGACAACCTATGTTTCGTGTGATGGAGTTTGACAAACAGGACTAAGGTATTATTGGCGAGCAATATCGTGTACACTTGAGAAATAGGACCTGCGACTGTGGGATATTTGACGCACTTCGTTATCCATGCGCTCATGTAATTGTAGCTTGTCAGAATCTACGTCTGGATCCCATGAGCTATGTCGTCGAAGTGTACAAAATATATTAGATGTACAACGTGTGGAGACACGTATTCCCACCAATCCCAGATGAACATAAATGGCCGTCTATATCGTTTGCTCTGTTTAAGTTGTTACTGGATAGAGAACTGCATTGCAAACTAAAGGGTCGAACTTGCTCGACTAGAATACGTAACAATATGGATATACGAGAAACAACCAACCAACAGAAGTTGTGCGGATGGTGTAGGAACCCAGGCCATACAACTCGATCATGTTCAAATGAGAATAGCTGATAGTTGTTGTAATAAAATTATGTTGCATTATTTATATTTTATTAAAAATATAAAAATATTAAAAATATTGCCTTATTCAAAGAACTTTTAATTTATTAAAAATATAAAAGTAAATTATAATTAAAATATTAAAAATAATTTTTATTTTATTAAATAAAATAATATAAAAAGTTTGTACAAATATATTAACAAAAATCAATGTTGGTGCCAGTCGGAATCAGTGCCACATGGGGGTTGTCGACGGTTACGCGCTGGATTCCTCCTTGGTTCAGCTTTTGGCGGGGGTTGTGGTTGCTCCGACGAGGATTGTGGTTCCTCCAGCAGGGGAGCTGGTTGTGGGTGTTGGAAGGATAATCTAAATTCATAGAATAATAACTGCGGAGGTGTTTGCATCACCCATGGCGGAGGTGTTTGAATCCCATAAGGCGATGAGGATTGGTAAAAAGAAGAGCTCCTCGATGGCAACTCGTGCGATCCCTCATGCAACGCCGGCCTATAGATCGGCGGTTGACTCAGAGTAATCGGGAACAGAGATGAACCGGGTCATGCATTCCAAACTGCCATAGGACTGAGAAAAGGAAACATATAAGGGTAAGGATACATATAAGAGCTAGGATACGCACCTGGCATAATCTGTAAAGGCTGTGACATGGGTGTCGTCGGTTGAAGTGTTAGGTCCGGTGACTGTGTGGGCGTTGTTGATGGGCCCAGTGATTGTGTGGGCACTATTGATGGGCCCGTGTTGTCATCCATTCTTCTCAGATTTAAAGGGCCCCGTAGTTCCCTTTGGACACGAATTTACCGTCGCCTTTCTTCTTCCGACAGTAAATATGGTTTGCCATGGATCCTAAACCATGACATGCATTCCGGCACACACGCTAACTCAGGAACGATGATCGGTTCTCGAGTAGGTATATAATCATACCGATTTTTCTACATTTCAATATATGCTGACTAAAATCTCGGCCAATCCATATGCAACTGCCGTAAGTCAACTTTGTGCTCATCATCGAGCACTTCAGGTGCCACGAGAATCGGTTGTCGGAATCCAAATTGTCGCAATACTCTATCTGACTGGTGCATCTATGGTGGCATAGTTGACCAATGGGACTTTCACATGCCAAATGTTCGGATTTTGAAAGAATTCATCCGAAATTACTGCCTGAATTTCCAGATACTCGTATGGTGTCCATTGAAACTATATGAACATGATAAAAATATTAGTTACATACATAATACTAAATACTAAATACGAAACGACTATTTTATTGTGTATATATATTTTACTTAATACTTAATTGTGCTTCCGACCGTTGGTCTAATAGAAGCCGTATATCTTTAAGAGAGGTAGGTATTCCAACATAACTCGCCGAATGGTTCCACCTAATTAAATAAATTTTTAGCATACAATTATATTTTAAATCTACGTAATAATTATAAAATCTAATATAAAATTTACCTCGTTATGAGTGAGAATGTATATGGGTGGTCCACTCGAGGACGTAAAAATGGAAAGCGAAACTGTGCTCATGATTGCAGTAGTGATAGGCAACCTCCGATTTTGGCTTTATTTAGTCGCGTTGCCCCGCACATCTCCCGGTACAATGTTGCTAACACGGCAGACCCCCAACTAAATTCACCAGCTGATCTAAAATTAACGAGTTTCAGCAGCCATCTTAGATGTACGAGGTTTCGTGACAAGTCCAGCATCAGATAACCTCCAATCATCTCAAGAATGTATGCCCAAGCATATCATATTCTTTCTAGTTCAATCAAATCATCATCCGGCTCTGGGAATGTGTCTCGTAACCAGCCTATCACGATCCGACCTCCGTTAATATTATTCAAAATAGCACCCAAAAGCTTGTAGCGTACGGCTCCCTAATCAACAGATTGAGCGGACCCGGTGACTGCATACCCATCCACAGCAATCCCAATTGCAACTGCACGTCTTCCAGAGTGAGAGTACACTCTCCGCATGGAAGATGGAAAGTGTGTGTCTCGGGTCTCCACTTCTCTATCAACGCACTGATTAGTTTTGGGTCCAACTTGCACCCCTGGCCTATCGTGGCCACATGCCAAAAACCCGCTTCCCGCAGGTAATTCTCTATCAACGGCGATGGAGGATCAGGCATATTACGAATATAGCATTGCAACACCCGATCTACAGACTGTTATAAAAATTATAAAATAAAAATTAATTAAAATTTTATAAATGAAAAAAATATTAAATAGTATTGAAAAGTTAATTAAAATTGCATAAATAAAAAAATATTAAATAGTTTTGAAAAATTAAATTATCACTTACCATTGTCATTTGATCGACGGAGATGTGTTTATTATCGAGACGAATTAATTCACCGGTCATTGCTAACATGATCGAATATTTTTTAATTTTTAAAAAAAAATTAATTCAAAAAAATTTTAAATAGAGCTTTTTTGCAAAAATTAAAAAGAGCTTTGAGAAAATTTGAGAGAAATTTGAGAGGAAGACTTTTGTGTGAAAAAATGAAAGGGGGGCCTTTTATAACTTTTTTTTTACCGTTGGAGCCTAAAACGGTCAAAAAAAGTAGCCATTGGGGGGTTAAAAAAAGGGCAAAACGCTCCTCCAGGGACGCGTTTTGCTGACACAGCACCTGAGAACGCGCTGACGTGGACGTGATTTCGCGAAATTCAACCCTTTCCGGTAAATAATCAGAAAAGTGGTCTATTTCCATAAATAATTTTGAAAATGGATATTTTTGGATAAAATGACCCAATTTTTGCATGTTACAGTAAATTTTGATGCATAAATATATTTATTTTTTCAAAATTATAATTATTTTAATTATTCAATTTTATGTCATGTTTTTAGTCCCCTATTTATAAAATATTCATATTATTTCTATATCATACTCTTGTTATATCCATATGTTAAGTGTATTATAAACTTATTTATAATTTTCACATCTTAAAAATTTCTGGTACATTGTGTGTATATGTGTTGTGTTTATGGTATTTTCTATTGTATTTTATTTTATATAATTTATTATAGCGACTCAATTTTAAAAAAAATGATTTAAAATAAATTGAATTTGTAGCGACTCAATTTTTATTTTATATAATCTCGTATTTTGTATAATTTATTATATTGATTCAATTTATATAAAAAAAATTATTTTGTGTCTGCTTTATTTTTTTTGATATAATAACTATACCTACTTGTAACTCATCCTCAATCCTTAAATAAGAGGATAACGCGCTTTTAGTGCACTTGAACTCACTTCTTCTTACATTGACAATAATGTCGATACCAATCGAACTAGGGCATCGATCTAGGGAGAGGTAAAAAACTAGTTGCCTCATGAATTAGTCCAAACTGATTGAATAGAGCTAAAAACCCATTTGAACTGGCTGTTTAAATAATTTTTTTCAATTTTTTAATAATTTATTTGATTTGAATCAAGCTAAAAAACCATTTGAATTGGTAGTAGAACCAATTTTTATAATCTTATTTTTTATTTTTTTAATAATTGATTTGCTTTGAATCGGTTGGATTGGTTGTTCAGTGATCTAATTGACCAAGCTAGATCAAAATCGATTCAACTGTTAGTTCAATTGATTTTTTAGCCCGATTCAACCAAATCATATTAGTTTGTAGGTCAATGGGTTTTTTACCTCTCACTAGACCGATACCTAGTCCGGTTTAGTTAAGATAACATCGTATTTTGAAATTTTTTATATTTTTAAAGAGTTTTTATTATTTTATTTCTAAAATTTTAAAATTTAAAAGAAATTGACATTTTTTAATTTCATTATCAAAACTTGGTTGTCTGATCCTTTTGCCTGACTCTCAATTATCCTTACTGTTCAAGACTTCATCATGAACAAGTTGTCCAAGTCTTATTTTGGATGGGGAAGAAACCCCTAGTGTAAACTAAGTTTTTATGAAAAATTATTAAAACAAGTTCAAAATACTCTTTGACAACATGCTGTTTGGCGTGTATTTTGATGGTGCAAATGGTTTTGAGCTTCCATTGTTTGTATTGCGAAATCAAACATTTTTCATAAGGTCATATTGCTGAAGTGATGAAGAACTTAACATGGAGTTGATTAAAAGTTGTTCTGAACTCATCAACTACCAATACGGATTCATATATGATAAAAGAGTTAGTGAATGTTGATAATCCACTCCTCCTTATCCTCAATCAACCCTGTTTGAATGCCTACAAGAATGGAGCCCAATGCTTGGCATACAGTGTTTTCACCCACCTTGAACTCAAATCTGTAGCACATGATAATATATGTTAGACGATTTGTGAAGTCAAAATTTCCCTTTAAACAACAAAATACCTTGTGCCTCGGTAAGTAACACTCCCTACAGCAGCAACTCCCACAGCAGTTCCGGTGCAAAAAACTTCATCAGCTTCTGTCAGTTCATGCACTGATATATATCTTTCCTCTACCTGTTTCAGTTTTAATTATCAATTATGCTATTATGTTCAGTATAAGTTTTGGGAGAACATAATGATTGACCTGAAAACCAAGACCAAGCGCAATCTCAATAATGCTTTTTCGAGTAATGCCAGGAAGAATTGTCCCACTTGTAGGAGGAGTTGAAATTACATTTCCCTTCAAAGTAAATATGTTGGAAGCTGAGACTTCCTCCAAATATTTCTTACTGACAGAGTCAAGGTATAAAACGTCAGAAAATCCTAGGCTTTTTGCTCTAACAAGTGCCTTCAACACCTACAAAGTAAAACCCAAAGTTAGAACCTTGATACTGTCCCATGCAATGCAAGTTACCCCTACTAAACAATGGACTCACCGGCCCATAATTCGACACAGATTTCACTCCTCCAACTCCACCAGAAAAAGCACGAACCTCTTCTTCTTCAACATATAAGCTCAAAGGTGTTCTGCCTTGCAGTTTAATCAACAATCCGTACAACTCAATCTCATTTGAAGTTAAAATTAACTGCTTATCGTTTAAATAAAGGAGCACCTTGAAATAGTTGCCAACAGGGGAAGCATATGTGAGGAACATGTATTCAGGCGCTGGACCTACGCGCAGAACCGGACCGCTTCCAATGAGCAAAGGTCTAATGTAGAGGGATCCTTTTCCTGGTGGAGGAACCTGTTCATTTATTGCCAATTGAAGTCATCCAAAATAAACAAACAAATGGGTAATTTTCTTTTCTTTTCTTATTCCAGTTGCTCCATGCCATTACCCTTAACAGGAGTTTAGGGGTTTCAATCCCATCCAAGAAAAGAAATTGAATTTTATAGTAAGGGTTTTAGATTAGGCAGGAGGGAGGGTTTTAGGCATTAAGCCTCGCCTTAAAAACTGACAATTTTACAGTCTAGCCCTTTACAATTTATACTTTTAAATTAATAAAATAATAAAATTTAACTTTAGCCCTCATTTAATCCTTTTAGAAATTGAAAATTTGTAACCTAATTAAATTATAAATTATATTTTAAGTTAACCCCTTTAAAAATTTATAATTTAATTTTAATTTTTTTTAAACTTCTAGTTTCCTAACTACTTGTAGAATGCCAAAATATCTTTTCAAAGAAAAAAGGATCCTAAACATGGTGGTCAATTCCACGCCAGTTTCGACTGTTCTAATTGGTGTGTACCTTCCTAGTGCTAAAATGGAACATCAAATGACCCTTTTTCTATTATAGTGGCTTGTTCTGATCAATTTCATTCACATTAGGTGGAACATGATGTACCGACTGATACACCAAATAATACTGAAAAATATTAATTTTTATAATTTATTTTATTTTAAACTTTAAAAATCAACACTTGCATTAACTAATAAAAAAACTTCATTTACTTGGACAAACTTTAAAATTTAAAATATAAAACTAAATTATAATAAAAAATAAACTCACTCGCAGCTCGAAAAAAAAAAAATTTCTCCTCACCTTTCTCTTCCTTTATCAAAAGAGGGAAACAACTTGAATGCCTAAATCCCTAAAATTTCGGCCTCCAGCTTTGATATGTATGTTAGTATTGAATGGGCTAATGTTAGGGATTATTTTATCGTTTAATACATGAGATTGTTTTTTCCTTTAATTTTGGATTGATAGATCTTGAGTATTTTATATAATTGATAAATATTTTATATTTAAAATTTATTTAATATTATTAAATATTAAAATATACATATTTAAATTTTTAATTTTTTTTTGATAAATTTAGGATGATATGCTAGAACAAATTGATACTGGCATGTACCAGTTATAGTAAAAAAACGGCTCACTTACTGATGCGATACTAGCTGCTTTAGTCCTAAGATCTCTCTTTAGACTTGACCTTGGGGGTAGTTTGGAAGTGCGGCCACCCAGGGCTATTCTAGCTTTTAACATGGAAAAAAAAAATCTTCTAACTTTTACGTTTTTGATCGATGCTTCATTGCAAGCAAGGAAAAAAAAGAATAAGCAAATGGACCCAATTTTTATTTTATTTTATTATTAGTATATGTTTTTATTTATTGTATTACATTTTAATAGTTTTTTTAAAAGGAGATCCAATTTATTGTTTTGCCTAAGACCTCAAAAATATAAGAGCGGGACTACCTCTCTCTTCCCTTCTTCAATCGGTCTTTTTTAAGACCTTTCAACTTAGAATTTCAAGAAGAACAAATATATTTTTATTTGTGTTGTGATGGGTAAAAGTATTATTGAGACCCTTGTATTAGAAGTCAAATTGTATTTTACTCTATTTATTAAAAAAAGGTAAATTAGTATATGTACATTAGACCAAAGAGTAAATTAGTCATTTCTATTAAATATTTCATTCATTTCTACTGTTAAACTAGTGTAGTTGACGAAATAACCAGACAATTGCATATGGCATATACTATGTGTACCTCATGCTGACATACATGAACTAATCTTTAACTTAACTGTAGAAATAGATGAAATTTTTAATAAAAAGATCAATTTGCACTTTTATTTAATCTCTAGGGACTAAATTACCTAATTTTTAATTAAAAATAAAATAGAATCTAACTCTTAATATAAAAATCTCAAATAATATTTTTACAAACAGCAAACAAAGTAAGAGGAGGAATAGAAATACCCATCTAATGTTGGCAAGAGCAGTTTGTTTGACAGCGTGGATAAACTGATGGATGGAAGGAGAGGGCATGCACATTCTTTGGGCACCCATTTTCATGCGAAGGGCATGTTGATCAGGGCGAAAGAGAAGCAGCCCCCCATTTTCTTTCCTGTTTACTTTTAAACCTTCTATTATGCCCTGCATTTTTATTTTAAAATATATATCCAACTCAATTATTTCATGTATTTAGTGTTAAGCATTAACTATCCAATCAACTTCAAATCCAAATCTCATATTATAACTTTCTTCATATTTTATGCAATATATGTTCACCTCCTCATTTTCCCAACTTTGGTTAAGTTTTTTTTATCCACTTCACTCCTTTAAACACTAGAAATTAATGGTTGAAATATTCACTCAATCATAAACATCACATTAGGGATTGAATCATAAGTGTCTGATAATATTAAGGACTAAATTGAGAGTATTTACATTTGATAATGTTAAGGATTAAAGTGGGTTAAAAAATTTTTTGTGGATAAAAGTGAAAAAACGATATACTTTTAAGAATTAAAGTGTGCATTAAAAAAAAAAAAGAAAGAAAGAAAAGAAAGGTGACAACTACCTGTCCATAATTTAAGACCGCTGCGAAAGGGCTGAATTCAATGTTTCCATGGTGAGTAAGGTTTCCTTGAACAAAATTTCCATCTTCACAGCATTTCATGCTGTACATAAAATCAGTTGATACGGGACCAAATCCAAGCTTCTCCCACTCCATCTCACCGTTCTCATCTTCACTATATATCCTATCATCTCCATCAAATAATAACAATGATGATGAAGAATTTGTTAATAAAAATATATTGTTTTGTGTTTTTTTAAAAAAAATTAAACATAAGGTTTGAATTTAATTTGGATTTTGAAATTATGTTACTCATGCTCGACTTTAGATAAGTTACTAAACAAAGATTTTAAACTGCAAAAGCCTTTTCAACTACAGTAACCAAACTAAGATTTTAACCCCAAAAAGCCTTGCTCATGCAAATATAACATTTAAGCTCAAAATTATACTAATATCAATAGTAAACGAGATCTTAAACAAAATTTGTATAATTTAGATAAGTATGAATCTTCTGGCAAGGGAGAATATCCTAAAACGGAGAAGCCGATTAAAAAGAGGAAAGGAAAAATTGAAACATAAAGTAAGATTAGTAGTAAAACATTTACTTGTATGAAGCCTTGCGTGGTTGCTGTAAGGGAAACGCAGGATTTGATGAGAAATAACGATGAGTTTTATCCTGAAAAGAAAATTATATGATCTAACACCTTCATATCAATTATAATATATATTTTTTATTGTCGGAACCACACATGTTTTAGGTTTTGTCTCAAAAGAAAAGATTGATACCTTGGAATTAAAAGATGAGGCAACAAAAGTTTGAAGACAACGCTGAAATGATAAACTTCTGAAACTCATCTTTTCTTCTTGCTCTTTAAAATTGTTTGTTTGAAGAAGAAAATAATGAAGTTGTAATAATGGTAAAGGTTTTTGTACAGCTGCAACACTATAAAATCTAGACTTCCAGATTAACCTAAAATTTATAGCTCCTAAGAAAATAAAGATTTTCCTGTTTGAGTATATAGGTTTGGGGTTAAGCCAAATAAATTAGGTCCTCTTTTAATTTTAGTTTAAAATTTTTATTAATTAAATTATAAGTAAAATATTTTTTTTATCGAAACCAAAGTATTTACAGTAAATAATAATGATTAATTCTTTCCTCGTGAATGTTTTCTAAAAATGTAAATAACTAATCATAAAATATATTCTATTTTCGTGAAGGTTTAATAACATTGGAAGACATTATGGGTATTAACATATAACATAATGATTTTTTTGGCTATTCAATTTAAAAAAAAAATAGTTTTACATTTAAGTTTTACCTTTTTTAACTTTTGAGTTTGTATTTTTTTAACCAAATCACCTTAAAATAAATGTAAAAGTCAACCGTTTATTAACTTTAATGACGTGATATACACATGGATTGCCACATAAATGACATATCATCATTTAATTAATTTTAAAAAATTTTAAAAAATTTTAAAAAATTTTAAAAAATTTTAAAAAATATTTTTAAAATTTTTAATGATTTTTAATTTTAAAAAACAATTTTATTATAATTTTTTTGAATTTTTAAAATTTAAAAAATTAATTAAATACGTGTCATCCATGTAATGTCAGTAAAAAAAAAAAGGAGTTAATTTTTTCATTCATTTAGAGTGATTTGACAAAAAAAAATAAATTTAAGGACTAAAAAAAGGAAAAATTAAATAAATGGCTAAAATAATTTTTTTGTAAAATTAAAAAAGTCGAATAAATTATTACACCTTAATGAATAATTAATTAATTAATTTCACTTTAAGTTATATGAAGGCAACCATTAAAAAATTAACAACCTATGGTATTCATTAGCCCAATCTATTTTGGAAGAATGCACTTATTATTTAATGTCATTTATGTTTGTTTTTTCAATTTAGGAATCAAATAAACTTCCTAATTATATGTTCAGGATCAAATTTAGCTCTAATGAAATCTTATTTTGGTTTTTTAGAGTTTGAAATTCAAATTTGAAGAAAATTCTTTTTCATTTAAAATTTATCTTGGGTCAATGAAAAGTTTTAGGATTTAAAACTCTGTCTCTCATTATATAATTATGACGATTCTCTCATCTAATAATTATTTATAAGAAGGAAAATACTGAAAAAGGTGAAAGGTTCTTTTTATCTAGTGATTATGGTTCTTCATCCCCATAATCTTTTTCTCTTCATCTTGTTAAAAAAAATTATTACTACCCTTCAACCCTAAACCGCTGTTTCTTGCAAAAATGAATCTTTTGAAGAAGAAGAGGAAGTTGTTTTATGTCGTTTTTCAGGGAAAGAAACCTGTTATATACTATTCATGACATAAGTGTGCTCCTTTAGCTGTTGGCGTTAAGAGAAACCTTTACAAGTCATTCATATCTAAGAGAGATGCATGGAAGCTTTCAGGAGTTTCCAAAACACGAAATGTGATGAAGGGAAAAGCTCAAGTATTATAATTCATTCTTTAATAAACACAATCTCATTCATTATTTCAAATGTTGTGCAAAACCGTATTTATCTCCCAAAATTTTTTATGACTAAGTTCATGAGGATTTGATGTATGCTTTTGTTGTAGGTTTCATTTGTGACACCTCACACCCGACCTGGTTGTTGGATCCGAATGTGTGATGTCATCTTACATTGTTGAAGTAACTCAAACTAACTTGAATAATTTATGAATTAATCAAGCATATAAACATGACATGATTTAAACCATTTCAAATTTCAAGTATAAACATGCATTACAAATGCCCAACAATCTCATCTAAGTAATCTCGGGGTTTTATGGGGTCAAATATTGAGTCAAGACTCGAATAATAACTCAACCATAAAAATTCAACTAGCTATCTTGAAACATTGAGGACCATGTCTCGAGATAGACTTCCCTTGTTTCAAACCCCTTAGCTTCGATATGTTCCTGTCTTGATGCATTAGGTTTTATGTCTTAAGGCCTAGTTCCCCTGTTTTGGACCCTTGGTTTCGATGTTTACTTGTCTCAAGATCATTACCCGGAAGTGCCTAGAATGGTCAATTTATTATTGGTGTCTCGAGATAATAGCCTTATTGTCTCAAGACCAAAGGGTAAAAATGCCAAAGTGTATAACTTTTCTTCATGCATTAAGGACACCAAATCATACATGTATAAAACCATTATAGCATACTATCAACCAACATCAATTTGGCTTCTAAACATACATAATTAACACCTAGTAACATCTCAATGAATGTATCACCCATAGATATATATATATAATTCATTATTTAGCATCATCAAATACTTATACTTACCTGTCTAAATGTCATCATCAACGATTACAAGGTGGCCAAAATATGTCCCAACATAGATATCAACAATCTGTATCAATCAAAAGACCTCATAGGACCCCTAATTACCTAGGTACATGCCATTACAACTCACAAATATAACAAAACCTTATAGTAGTTTAGTTGAGCCGAGATGTGAGATTTGGATGCTGTTGACTCTCCTTGATCAGTTTAAAACCTAATAGTCACTTGCGCATAGAAACAAACAATCCACACATTGACCAACAGAGCTCAGTGGTGCTTACATAATATGATAACAATGCTTATACATAATAAGTGTCGAAACCTTTTTTTGCAAAATTGACTTTTTATTTTAAAAAACGGAAATGGAGTCACTACCAATCCTTTTTATGAGGTTTGATCGGATCACCTTGTAATTTGATCATTTTAATAAAAGGTTTGATTTACTAAAACAACAATTTTTGGTTTATAAAATTCAGAAAATGAGTTCGGGAGTCGGTTACGCATGAGGAAGGATTAACACCCTCATGATGCCCAAAATTGGTACCTAGTTGATTACTTGATGTCTTAGTGTCGAGAATTGAAAATTTGAAAGAAAGTTTCAAACACGTTCCCTTTTTGTCTTAAGGCATTACTTAATTAATTTTCATGAAAAAGGTTTTTTTAAGTTAATCTAGAAGGAAGGATAATGTCCCGTACGTTAGGACACAATGCCTTAAATCTTCAAAATCAAGAATAAATGCCATTTAATCGTTACTTGAATCTCATTTTTATATTTTTGAAATGGATATTTGATTATTTCGGTTTTAAAAAAGAAGCCATATCTTGTAATTAGGGACACGGCTCTTCTAATTCCAAAAATAATGAACATTGCCTCGGTTTAAAAAATTTTCCTTTTTTATGCATAGGGCAAAAAAACGAATGCAATATTTAAAGTAACATGTATTTAGCTTACTTGGGTATAGCATAAAAACGGATAAGTACATTTAAACACAACTTGTGGCACTGTTATAACAAAAAAGAGGGGGGGGGGGGAGCGTATAAAGAATGAAATGATGATGTATAAAAAAAAATAAAATGCCATACTAACAAATGACAATGATGTAACTACGATAGTGATAAAATGCCAATTTGTAATGACGATTGCAAATATCATATTATAATTATTATTCTAGTATTAATAATAAATAATTGAGGAAAGTAAATAATAATAATGATGATAATAATACTAATAACGAGAATAACAAATGTGCAAATAAAAATAAAAATGTAAGCAATTTAATTTTTAAATATGTATAAAAATAAAGAAGTAATAAATAACTAGATAAATAGATAATAAAATAGTAATAATAAAAATACAGGCATGAAGAAGAAAAAAAGAAAAAAGAAAAAAATACTCGATAAAAGGAAATAGAAAAAATTTAAATATTAAAAAAATGAAGGAATAACAAATAAATGAATAAAGGAATTAAAATAAAATAAATGAATAATATATAAATAAGTAAATAAATAAGAAAGTAAATGAATAAAATAAAAGGAATAATAAATAAATATGTAAATAAAAAATAAAAAAAATAAAAGGAAACAATTTACAAAAGGGTAAAAAGTAAAGGACTAAATCATAACTTAAATGAAATTAAAAGGATAAATCAGAATAAAATAAATAATAAAGGGGCTAAATTATAATAAAATAAATAAATAAGGACTAGATCAAAATTTAAATGAAATTTAGGGGCGTAAATTGTAAAAATAAAAAAACAGAATAGGGGACCAAAATGAAACACGCTAAAATAAGCAAGGACTAAATGGGAAATTATACCAAAGCTTCTAGACATGTGTCCTTCCCCAGGGGGTTAATGGTCAGGGGGTCAACGGTCTTTAATTTTTCTTTGTGTTTTGTTTTGATTTTTTTTTTTGTATTTTTCTCTCTTTGATTTCTATTCAAAAAAAAAAAAAAACCTCGACAGCCTTACAAAGATTCGGCTTTTATAGTCGTTTTCAGATTACAATATTTATTTTCTTTTTTCTTTTTATCTTTGCTTTGGATACTGTTATTTTGCGTGTTGTTTGCTATTTTTTGCAAGTGGTAGTTGAGGAGAAATTGGTGGTGGCAGAGGCTAGGAGCAGTGCTGACGTGGGAGGAGCAGCGCACAAGCACTAGATTAGGGTTTTTGTTTCTGAAAATTTTTTAGGCTTTTGGGCCATTTGAGCCTTTAGGTTTTTTTTTTTTTTTTGTAAATGGGCTATCATTGTAATTTAGGCTTTGGACTGTTTATTTATTTGGTTTTATTTATTTTGTTATTTTTTGTTCATAGTAGGCCGGTCAGAATTGACCTATTACAGCCGCCCCTCTTTGCTCATTGTCGTGTAACGGGAATGGAGCAAAGACTTTAAAAAGGCCAATTTTGCCTAGTCTTGCTGAATCTTGACTTCTTTGGTGCTTCCCTTCTTCAAGTAGCCTCATTCTAACCCTCTGCAACTTCAGAGGTATAGGATTTGTTACTTCAATCTCTTCCACTGCAACTTCAGGGAGATAAGATTAATAGCTTCAATCTGCTCCACTACAACTTCAGGGAGATAAGATTTGCAGCTTGTAGCTTTAATCTGTTCCACTGCAACTTCAGGAAATAAGATTCGCATATTTAATCTCCTCCACTGCAAGTTCAGGGAAATAAGATTTGCTATCTTCAATCTGCTCCACTGCAACTTCAGGGAGATAAGATTTGTAACTTGTAGCTTTAATCTGTTCCACTGCAACTTCGGGGAAATAAGATTCGTTATCTTCAATATGCTCAACTGTAACTTCAAGGAGATAAGATTTGTAACTTGTAGCTTTAATCTGTTCCACTACAACTTCTGGGAAATAAGATTCGCTATCTTCAATCTGCTCCACTACAACTTCAGGAAGATAAGATTTGTAAATTGAAGCTTTAATTTGTTCCGCTGCAACTTCAGGGAGATAAGATTCGCCACGATGACTTCAATTCATCTCACTGCAACTTCAGGGGTATAGGATTTTTGGTTTCACTGATCTGTTACATCGTTCTCTGTGGAACTTGACCTGTAGAATTTATTTCATGGATCTATATTTATGCCAAACGATTAGGATGTTATGATTAGAATGAATCAAATGCTCCTAACTAGATGTGTATGAATGATATTTACATGAATGCAGAATGACATTTTTTGAGAATGATTCCCCTTTTAATGTTTAGGTTGACATTGCTCATTGTTTATTAAGGTTCTATCACTGATGTATTACCCTGCCTTCTTATTCAGCTGGTATCTTTGATAGAAAACCGAAGAAATAATCATAATTTAAACTATTTGTTCCCAAACATTTCCAACTTTTAGATTTGGTTAGTTTTGACCAGTAGTTCTGTTTTAGGTCATTGTACTTTTTAGAAACCTTTTAGTGCAATATGCAAAAAATCCTTTTTCTTGAATGTTGTTGGTCCATTAACTGTTAATTCAATGTAAAAATGCTTGAAAAAGATTGTAACAATGGACAAGATTGAAATTTATTGGGGGCAGAGCTCGAAATGAATAGATTAATCAAAGATAGCAAACGTTACTAAAATACAAAATGAGTAAGATGAAAATAGGTGCCCCAAATATCGCAATATGAGCTTCTCTACACAAAACTTCTTGAGGACCATTTTGAGCTTGATATGTGTCTAGAAGATCTAGAGTACTTTGTTAATGCCCTAAGATGTAACATTCTTCTTTTCGAGAAAACATGACTGTCACATATTCAATCTTCAATCCAAATTTGAGCTGCATTTTTTTGGGTTTTCAACTTAAAACCCCTTTGGTCTCAAGGCGCCCTTTGCGAGTTTTCGCCTTGGTCTCTTCCTTTTTTCTTTTTTAGGTGAAGTATTTCTTAACTGAATCCAAATTCATAGGATTAGGCAGGTTTTTTCCATCCATCTCGGTCAAAATCAGCGCTCCTCCAAAAAAGGCATTCTTTACCACATAAGGTTTTTCCCAATTTGGCATCCACTTTCCTCTAAAGTCTTTTTGTACGGGAAGAATCTTTTTCAATACCAGGTACCTCTCATAGAATTCTCTGGGGCGAACCTTTTTATCATAAGCTCGCATCATTCATTTTTGGTATATCTGACCATGACTGATAGCCTTCAACCTCTTCTCTTCAATCAAGTTCAGCTGATCATATCAGGTTTATATCTATTCTGCTTCATCTAACTTCAATTCTGACAAAAATTGGAGAGAAGGAATCACGACTTCAATGGGCAAAACTACCTCCATTCCATAAACCAATGAGAAAGGCGTTACCCCAGTGGAGGTCTTGATAGACGTTCGATAAGCATAGAGGGCAAATGGTAACTTCTTATGTCAATCTTTATGTAATATCTGGGAATTAGGGCTTGTGCATTTTTGCTTAAAAGTATGAAATAGCATGCCTATGTGTGTTGTGAATGTGTATTATGAATTTTGTGAACCTTAGTGTGTAGGTGAATGCCTTAGAAGTTGTTTAATTTTAAGTTTTTAAGGGGAGCTAAGCCTAATAGGCCTTAAGAAAATATGTAGGGGATTTATGACACAAATATCAGCTTGGTAAAGTGGCTGCAAGGCGCCACTTAAAGCCCATACAAGTGACGCAATATGCAGGGTTTAAGGGCTTGGGATCGAGTCACAAGGGAAGCAAATAAAAGAGTTTTATTTTGCTGTAAGGAGCAAGAGAGGTGGACGGCATTGGGGCACTAAGGGATGAGTTTAAGATGAGGTCTAATCCTTGTAAAATTCGGCTAAGATAAGAGATAAAGATGAATTTATTTTTATTATCTTAAGTAAAGTGATAAAGAGAAAAATGAGGAAGCTGATAAGGGGGAAGAGTGGCCGGCCAAGGGACTCTCTTGATGTGATTTTCGGCCAAGCATAGTAAGGGGGATAACCGAATTTCATTAAGCATTCTAGCCTCCCTTTCGTTGCTCTTTTCTCTCCAAGCTGTCACTTTTCTTTTTCTTTTATTTGTTCTAGCCGAAAGTTATCTTTGTTCTCCTCTGAATTCTCATTCTTTTCTTTTCCATACACGAATCACACCAAAAACGTCTCTCTTTCCCATTTGATAGCCATTGCCGATTCTCCCTAGGTCCTATACTTTTCTTTCCTTTCTTGTTACAACCGAATCTTCCTAGTGATCATCAAAGCCGAAAGTTTAAACTTTTTGAACCAATTTCTCCTGCAAGCTCTCTCTGGCCGATTTCTTAAGGGTAAGATCAATTGTTATTCAATCTTCAATCTTTTCGTTTTAGCTGAAATCTAGGAACTAATCTCCTTAATATCTTTGGCCGAAACTACGAAGGATTCTTTCGGGATTTGTTATAGTCGACTATAAGGAGGTTTCGGGATTGCAATATCCAAGGTAAGTTATGTGATATTCGGCCAAGGGCCATTTATTATGATTAAATGTTAGAATTAGATCTAACATATGCCATAGTGATTTCGACAGATACCCCAATCAAGTAGCACTTTTCGGGATTTAAAATCGCAAGGTAAGTACATATGTACATTCGGCCAAGGCCATACTTAGGGATTCCGATCTGTTTCTTAAATGTTCAAAAGCCGAAACTAACCAAGTCAAGTGATTTAGTAGTTGGCCGATTGCAAGGAACAAATATCGCGAAGTTTCGGGATTTGATTAGTAATCAAATCAACAGCAAGGTAAGGATTTAAGTGTGTTAATCCTTCGGGATTTGGTTGTTTGGCCGAATGGCTTTTGCTAAAGTGTTTAAGGATTGGCCGAATGTAGGAACTTGAGATCTAGAGGATTAGATCGGGATTTTCAGGATTTCAGTGAAAGCGTTAAGTATACCAGGTGTGTACCCCACACTAAGCCTTAATAGATTTATGGTTATGTTTTAATAAATGTGTTAATAAGAATGTGTAAGATGTGGCTAAGAGTACCATGCAATGGTACAAAGTACTCAAGTACGTAACTTACTACCACTGTAGTTATGATAGCACGAATATCTGTTATGGCACATATGTGAGACTATAAGAATGTGAATAAGGCATAAGGCATAATATTTGCATGATATGTATGATATATGGGGCATATGGGTGTTATATTAAGGGGAAGTGATCTGGTGGTTTTATACCACAATATCTGAATGTGGTGACTTATGTCACGTAATCTGAATGTGGTGACTCATGTCACAAAATATTATCTGGTGGCTATGCCATAATATATATAAGGGCAATGAGCACGTCGTCTGCAGCGACTGCCTTCGATGGTGTGTAGCGGATGGAGGGTCGACTTAGTAGTCCCCACGGTGTGATGGTTGGTACGGGTGATGTGTAGCAGACGGTATCTAGGTTTGGGTTCGGGTTTGCATCATTATGTTTAATTGCTATATGTATATGTATGATCTGATATGCCTGAATCGTTAGGACTTAGTGTTGGTTGTTACACACTGAGTCTGTTTGACTCACCCCGTTGTGGGATATTTTTCAGGTGACGCTCAGTAGATGGACCGGGTCGGCAGGAGCTTGTGGTGGCCATGCTCAGCACGAAATTTATTTCATTTGGACTTTTTATTTTAAGTACTTTGAATTTATTTTGGGTTTTGTTTTGATGTAATAAGGCCAGTAGTATTGAACTGTTTTATGCATGCATGATATTTAATTCAGTACGATACGATTTTTGACAATTCAAAGTTTACGTAATGTTTCAAAAGAAACTCTACATATTTGACACTTAATCACAAATGGTTTTCAAAGTTAAAGGTAAACCTTAAAAACTCGGCAAATACTTTTTAACTTGTTGTTTTCAAGTACGTAATTAAAGTTTTATTAAAACCCAGACTTTCCAATTCAAACCCTCAAAGTTTTCCAAAGAACAAACGAATTTGAACCATTTTACCCGAGGAACATACCAGATCTGGTCGAGGCTCTTGGGCCGGGTTTGGGGTGTTTCAGTTTGGTATAAGAGCCCAGTTTTAAAACTCTCGGCCTTGGGTTTAAAGCCTACAACGTTTTCAAATCGAGCCCAAATAAGTTTTATGAAAATCTTTTTGGAATTGAGCAGGTTTTTCTGGCATGGCACCTAAGTCTTCGACCCGAGGTCCACCAGGTAAGTACCCCTATCTATTGTGTGATTTATAGTATGATTTGTAGAAGGGTATAAAGGGGACGTAGATTAGTATATTAAGTACTTGAACTATAGGACTAGGTTACCCCAACAATTACATAAAACTTTAATGCCTAATTAAACAAACCTGTGACTAAGTCGCCGAGTTAGGGTGTGGCAACCATTGTGCGCATGTCTAGGATTGGTTTCGGTGGGAGCTTGGTATTTAAGCAGTCCTAGTGACTCACCTCCTCTCCACTCGAATCCTACCTGGTGCGTAGTGACGGTTCACCCTAACCAAGAGGATTTATTCACGGGCTAAACTCAATAACTAAAACCCGAAAGGGACTAGCCGTATTTTTATAAAAACCCTAGTTTTAAAATCCTCAAATTACCCTTTTGATTTGTAAAAAAAAAACAAAAAAAACTATTCTATAAAATTTTTCTAAAATATTCCCGATTTACAAATTACCTAAATACCCCTGGTTGAAAAACTACAAAAATGCCCTGGGTTTCTAAAATTACCATACTACTCTCGATTTTAATGAAATTTTCTTACTTTGCAAAAGTATCCAAAAACCCTATTTTGCGAAAATTCAAGATACCCTGATTGGGAAAATTTACCAAATTACCCCTGGTTTACCAAAATTACCAAAATGACCTCGATTTCCAAAATTTCTGCCATACCTTTGATTTGAGAAAATTTTCAAAAATATCCTAGAGTTTTGAAATTTCAAAGTGCCCTGATTTATTAAGATTTTCAAATTGACCCCAATTTATTACCAAAATACCCTTGTAGGACAAATAACGAAAATACCCCTGGGATAGGAACAGACAAAATGTTCAAATGATGAATGTGTGTGTGATAGATACTATTGAATGTGTGTATTTCTCTGAATTAGGGTAGAAAACTTGAAATGAAAACTCTGAATGATCGAAAGAACTACTATTAAGCTCTTTTCATAAAATTGTTCGCAGATAAACAGTGGAACAAATACTAATACATAAAATTTCTTAAATCAGATTAAAGCGCGATTGTAGACATGAGCTCTAGGGGACGTGGTCGTAATGTGCGAGGACGTGGTCGAGGCAGAATGACTGTGTCGGAACCCGTTAGGTCGGGTCAAGGGTCTGAAAATGAGGTACCACCACCACCCCCACCACCAGCTGTTGGTGTTGAGCAGCAAGATCAGACGGGGGATGATGCTGTATCGCAGGCGGTGCTGCGAGTTCTGGAGATGGTGGCTGGAGCAGGTGGAAATATGGGAGCTCAAAAATCTGTACCCGAGTGACTCCAAGCCAATGGAGCTGAGGTGTTTCGTGGCGTATCTGGTGTGGCACCCAGTACTGCTGAGTATTGGTTGGAGGCAACCAAACGAATTATGGATGAGTTAGATCTGACGTCTGAGGAGAAAGTGAAAGGAATGGTGTCGCTTCTTCACGATGAGTCATATCAATGGTGGCTCACAGTTCGGGATGGTGCTACGGCTGAGGAACTCACTTGGGAGTATGTTAAGGCGGCATACCAGAAGAAGTATGTTGGTACTCATTATATAGATGCACAGAGGAAGGCATTTCTGGGGCTGGTTCAAGGGAACAAGTTCGTGGCGGAGTACGAGGCTGAATTCCTAAGATTGAGCCGGTATGCTTGAGGAATCATGGCTACGGAGCATGAGCGGTGTGTCCAGTTTGAGGACGGACTGAGGGATGATCTGAGGTTATTGATAGCTCCGCAATAAGAGCGGGAGTTTGCTGTGTTGGTAGAGAAGGCTAAGGTAGCCGAAGGAATTAAGGACTCTGTGAGGCAGAACACGGACCGGAATAAGCAGAAGAGAGGATTTGGACCATCAGGGTTTTCTGGGAATATTCAAAAGAGGCCTAGAGTTGAAGGGCCGCGAGGTCAGTAGGCTGCGACAGGAGGGCAGTATCGTACCTGTGACCAGTGTGGAAAGAAGCACCTAGGAGAGTGTTGGAAGAAGACAGGAGGATGTTTCAAGTGTGGGTCCAAGGATCATATGATTAAGGACTGTCCTATGAAACTGGATGGGAATCGACCAGCAGCTCAGGGTTTTAATCAGGCTGGAAGAGGCGGATAGCAGCCTCAGCGAGGGCGTGGTCTGAATGGTAGAGGAAACGGTGCTAGAAGAGGACGTGGAACACCTGGCAGAGGTGCTGGTAATACAGAGGCAAGACAGTCGGGCTTGGTATATGCAGTTCGCCGGAGAGAGGATGGAGACGCACCGGACGTCATAACTGGTACGTTCCTTATATTTGGCAAGCTTTACTTTGTTTTGATTGATGTTGGCTCTACCCATTCCTATGATGCATGTAGAGTAGTTGAAACTCTAGGCATAGCCTCTGAACTATCTGATAGGGAGATGACTGTAGTAAGCTCACTAGGTCAAACTGTAGTGGTGAATAAGATGTTTCGGAAAGTACCTTTAGAGATTCAAGGAACAGTATTCCCGGCTGACTTAATGGAACTATCCTTCGGAGAATTCGATCTCATACTTGGCATGGATTGGCTGGTGGAACATCGAGCCATATTGGATTGTGCCGCTAAGCGAATGGAGTTAAGGACGCCGGAGGGTAAGGCAGTAATCATGATAGGAGAAAGAAGAAACTACCTGTCTAACGTAGTTTCAGCACTAAAGGCTGATAAGATGGTTCGGAAAGGATGCAAGGCATTCTTGACTTTCGTTAGTGCGATGGATGCGAAGGAAGAGGGAGTTAGTGGAGTTAGAACCGTAAGGGAATTTGTGGATGTCTTTCCGGAGGAGTTACCTGGAATACCCCCGGATAGGGAGGTGGAGTTCGGAATAGATTTGCTACCTGGTACAGCTCCTGTGTCAATCGCCCCGTACAGAATGGCACCCAAGGAGTTGGTTGAACTCAAGGCTCAAATCCAAGAGTTGCTTGATCGTGGGTTTATTCGACCTAGTGTGTCTCCATGGGAGCACCGGTCTTGTTTGTGAAGAAGAAGGACGGAACTATGCGTATGTGCATAGATTATCGTCAGTTGAATAAGCTGACTATCAAGAACAAGTACCCTTTGCCGAGGATTGGCGACTTGTTCGATCAGCTTAAGGGGGCAGCGGTTTTCTCGAAGATAGATCTAAGGTCTGGATATCATCAGCTTAAGGTGAAGGAAGTGGATATCCATAAGACAGCTTTCCGGACAAGGTATGGGCATTTTGAGTTCGTGGTAATGCCGTTTGGGTTGACGAACGCCCCAGCCGCGTTCATGGATATGATGAACCGGGTTTTTCAACCTTACTTGGATCGATTCCTCGTTGTGTTCATCGACGACATCTTAGTGTATTCCAAGTCTGAGGAGGAACATGACGAGCATTTTCGGATAGTGTTGCAAGTATTAAGGGAGAAGAAGCTCTACGCCAAATTCAGCAAGTGTGAATTTTGGCTTAAGGAAGTGGCATTCTTAGGACATGTAGTGTCTGCAGAAGGAATAAGGGTGGATCCTAGGAAGATTGAGGCAGTGTTGGATTGGAAACCACCTAAGTCTGTGGCTGAGATTCGTAGTTTCTTGGGATTGGCAGGCTACTACAGAAGGTTCGTAGAAGGGTTCTCATCAATAGCCGTACCTTTGACGAAGTTGTTGAGAAAGGAAGTACCTTTCGTATGGACGGATAAGCAACAGGAGAGCTTTGAGAAGCTTAAGAGGGTCTTGACTGAAGCTCCGGTTTTGATTCAGCCGGAGGCAGGGAAGGATTTTGTGGTGTATTGTGACGCTTCTCATACCGGATTAGGATGTGTTCTGATGCAAGATGGGAAAGTAGTCGCTTATGCGTCTCGACAATTAAGGCCACACGAGGTTAACTACCCGACTCATGATTTGGAATTGGCGGCAGTGGTCTTTGCTCTTAAGGTGTGGAGGCACTATCTTTATGGAGAAAAGTCAGTGATCTACACAGACCACAAGAGTTTTAAGTATCTGCTGACTCAGAAGGAGTTGAACCTAAGACAGCGAAGGTGGGTTGAATTATTGAAGGATTACGATTGTTCAATAGAGTATCATCTGGGCAAGGCAAATGTAGTGGCGGATGCCCTAAGTCAGAAGGTAGTGTCAGATCTGAGGGCGATGTTTGCACATCTGAGCTTGTATGATGACGGAAGTCTGCTGGCAGAGCTGCTAGTTAAGCCGACGTGGTTGAATGAAGTGAAAGAGGGACAGTTGGTTGATGATGATCTAAGTGCTAAGCTACGGCAAGTGCAGAGTGGGGAGTTGGAAGATTATGGTATTAATGACGAGGGAGTATTGTGTTTCAAGGGTAAGGTCTGTATGCCGAAGAACGAAGAACTTAGACGGAGGATTCTTCAGGAATCGCATAGTAGCCCTTATGCTATGCATCCTGGAGGAAGTAAGTTGTACAGAGATTTAAGGGAACAGTTTTGGTGGCCTGGACTTAAGTGGGAAGTTACAGAGTTTGTGGGCAAATGCTTGACGTGTCAGCAAGTTAAGGCTGAACACCAAGTTCCGTCAGGGTTGCTTCAGCCAATAAAGATTCCGTAGTGGAAGTGGGAGAGAATCACCATGGACTTTGTTAGTGGGTTTCCCCTTACGCCTACTAAAAAGGACTCGGTGTGGGTGATAGTGGATCGGTTGACAAAATCCGCGCATTTCATTCCAGTGCGGTTGATTATTCCTTCAGAAGTTGGCAAGGCTGTATGTGGCAGAAATTGTGAGGTTGCATGGAGTGCCGGTATCGATTATCTTGGATAGGGATCCGAGGTTTACGTCTCGGTTTTGGAGAGCGCTACATCAGGCTTTAGGCACCAGATTGGATTTCACTACGACATTTCATCCACAGTCAGACGGCCAGTCTGAGCGAGTGATTCAAGTGTTAGAGGATATGCTGAGAGGCTGTGTGATAGACTTCAGAGGAAGTTGGGAAGAATATTTGCCTTTAGCGGAATTTGCATACAACAACAGCTATCAAGCTAGTATTCGGATGGCACCGTATGAAGCGCTGTATGGACGGAAGTGTCGCACTCCTACGTGTTGGACGGAATTAGGGGAATGTCAAGTTTTGGGTCCAGAGTTAGTGGCGGAATCTGAAAAGAAGGTTAGTGTGATTCGAGCACGGTTAAAGGAAGCATCTGATAGGCAAAAGTCGTACACGGATCTCAAGCAAAAGGAAATAGAATTTGATGTGGGAGATCAAGTGTTTCTTAAAGTGTCGCCTTGGAAGAAGGTGATGAGATTTGGTCGCAAGGGAAGTTAAGTCCAAGGTTTATAGGACCTTATCGGGTATTGAAGCGAGTTGGACCAGTGGCATACCAGTTAGAGTTGCCTTCAGAATTGAAGCAGATGCACGACGTATTCCATGTTTCCATGCTACGTCGTTATCGATCGGATCCATCTCATGTAGTACCGGTTGACGAGGTGGAGCTAAGGCCAGATTTGTCCTACGAGGAGGAGCCGATTCAGATTTTGGAACGAGATGTGAAAGTGTTACGGAGGAAGTCAGTTCCTCTAGTCAAAGTGTTATGGCGTAATCATGGATCGGAGGAAGCTTCGTGGGAGCCAGAAGAAGCAATGCGACAGCAATACCCTCACTTATTTTTGCCAGGTAATTTCGAGGACGAAATTATTTTAAGGGGGGTAGAACTGTAATATCCGGGAATTAGGGCTTGTGCATTTTTGCTTAAAAGTATGAAATAGCATGCCTATGTGTGTTGTGAATGTGTATTATGAATTTTGTGAACCTTAGTGTGTAGGTGAATGCCTTAGAAGTTGTTTAATTTTAAGTCTTTAAGGGGAGCTAAGCCTGATAGGCCTTAAGAAAATATGTAGGGGATTTATGACACAAATATCAGCTTGGTAAAGTGGCTGCAAGGCGCCACTTAAAGCCCATACAAGTGACGCAATATGCAGGGTTTAAGGGCTTGGGATCGAGTCACAAGGGAAGCAAATAAAAGAGTTTTATTTTGCTGTAAGGAGCAAGAGAGGTGGACGGCATTGGGGCACTAAGGGATGAGTTTAAGATGAGGTCTAATCCTTGTAAAATTCGGCTAAGATAAGAGATAAAGGTGGATTTATTTTTATTATCTTAAGTAAAGTGATAAAGAGAAAAATGAGGAAGCTGATAAGGGGGAAGAGTGGCCGGCCAAGGGACTCTCTTGATGTGATTCTCGGCCAAGCATAGTAAGGGGGGATAACGAATTTCATTAAGCATTCTAGCCTCCCTTTCGTTGCTCTTTTCTCTACAAGCTGTCACTTTTCTTTATCTTTTATTTGTTCTAGCCGAAAGTTATCTTTGTTCTCCTCTGAATTCTCATTCTTTTCTTTTCCATACATGAATCACACCAAAAACGTCTCTCTTTCCCATTTGATAGCCATTGCCGATTCTCCCTAGGTCCTATACTTTTCTTTCCTTTCTTGTTACAACCGAATCTTCCTAGTGATCATCAAAGCCGAAAGTTTAAACTCTTTGAATCGATTTCTCCTACAAGCTCTCTCTGGCCGATTTCTTAAGGGTAAGATCAATTGTTATTCAATCTTCAATCTTTTCTTTTTAGCCGAAATCTAGGAACTAATCTCCTTAATATCTTTGGCCGAAACTATGAAGGATTCTTTCGGGATTTGTTATAGTCGACTATAAGGAGGCTTCGGGATTGCAATATCCAAGGTAAGTTATGTGATATTCAGCCAAGGGCCATTTATTATGATTAAATGTTAGAATTAGATCTAACATATGCCATAGTGATTTCGACAGATACCCCAATCAAGTAGCACTTTTCGGGATTTAAAATCGCAAGGTAAGTACATATGTACATTCGGCCAAGGCCATACTTAGGGATTCCGATCTGTTTCTTAAATGTTCAAAAGCCGAAACTAACCAAGTCAAGTGATTTAGTAGTTGGCCGATTGCAAGGAAGAGATATCGCGAAGTTTCGGGATTTGATTAGTAATCAAATCGACAGCAAGGTAAGGATTTAAGTGTGTTACTCCTTCGGGATTTGGTTGTTTGGCCGAATGGCTTTTGCTAAAGTGTTTAAGGATTGGCCGAATGTAGGAACTTAAGATCTAGAGGATTAGATCGGGATTTTCGGGATTTCAGTGAAAGCGTTAAGTATACCAGGCGTGTACCCCACACTAAGCCTTAATAGATTTATGGTTATGTTTTAATAAATGTGTTAATAAGAATGTGTAAGATGTGGCTAAGAGTACCATGCAATGGTACAAAGTACTCAGGTACGTAACTTACTACCACTGTAGTTATGATAGCACGAATATCTGTTATGGCACATATGTGAGACTATAAGAATGTGAATAAGGCATAAGGCATAATATTTGCATGATATGTATGATATATGGGGCATATGGGTGTTATATTAAAGGGAAGTGATCTGGTGGTTTTATACCACAATATCTGAATGTGGTGACTTATGTCACGTAATCTGAATGTGGTGACTCATGTCACAAAATATTATCTGGTGGCTATGCCACAATATATATAAGGGCGATGAGCATGTCGTCTGCAGCGACTGCCTTCGATGGTGTGTAGCGGATGGAGGGTCGACTTAGTAGTCCCCACGGTGTGATGGCTGGTACGGGTGATGTGTAGCGGACGGTATCTAGGTTTGGGTTCGGGTTTGCATCATTATGTTTAATTGCTATATGTATATGTATGATCTGATATGCCTGAATCGTTAGGACTTAGTGTTGGTTGTTACACACTGAGTCTGTTTGACTCACCCCGTTGTGGGATATTTTTCAGGTGACGCTCAGTAGATGGACCGGGTCGGCAGGAGTTTGTGGTGGCCATGCTCAGCATGAAATTTATTTCATTTGGACTTTTTATTTTAAGTACTTTGAATTTATTTTGGGTTTTGTTTTGATGTAATAAGGCCAGTAGTATTGAACTGTTTTATGCATGCATGATATTTAATTCAGTACGATACGATTTTTGACAATTCAAAGTTTACGTAATGTTTCAAAAGAAACTCTACATATTTGACACTTAATCACAAATGGTTTTCAAAATTAAAGGTAAACCTTAAAAACTCGGCAAATACTTTTTAACTTGTTGTTTTCAAGTACGTAATTAAAGTTTTATTAAAACCTAGACTTTCCAATTCAAACCCTCAAAGTTTTCCAAAGAACAAACGAATTTGAACCGTTTTACCCGAGGAACATACCAGATCTGGTTGAGGCTCGTGGGCCGGGTTTGGGGTGTTTCACTTTATAAGTCTCAGTCATTTTCCCCATGATCTTCTTAATGTTCTTATTGGCTGCCTCCATCGCACCATTCATTTTTGGGTGATATGGTGACGAGTTGTGGTGTTTGATCTTGAATTGACTACAGACCTCCGCTATCGTGCTGTTGTTCAAGTTCAATGCATTATCAGATATAATCCTTTCTGGTATCCCATACCGGTATATGATCTCTTTCTTAAGAATTTGCTGACTGCTGATTTCATGACATTGGAGTAAGAAGTGGCCTCTACCTATTTGGTGAAGTAATTAATGACTAGGAAGATGAATAGATGCCCATTGGAATCCTTTGGCGAGATCGACCCAATGACATCCATGCCCACATAGAGAAAGGCCATAGAGAAGTCATAACATGAAGAGGTGAAGGAGGCACATGAATTTTATCTCCATAAATTTGGCACTTATGACATCTCTTGGCATAATTGATACAATCCCCTTCCATGGTGGAGCAATAATACTCGAACCTCATGATTTTCTTGGCCATTGTAAAACCATTAGAATGCGTTTCGTAGACGCCCTTATGGATTTCTTCCAAAATCTACTTGGCCTCAATGGCGTCTACACATCTTAGTAGCACCTGATCCTTTCTTCTTTTATACAGGATCTCCCTATCTAAGACATAGTCATTGGTCAGTCTCATTAG
Source organism: Gossypium australe (assembly GCA_005393395.2). Classification (NCBI taxonomy): domain Eukaryota; kingdom Viridiplantae; phylum Streptophyta; class Magnoliopsida; order Malvales; family Malvaceae; genus Gossypium; species Gossypium australe. The sequence continues at coordinate 124,761,019 of CM016616.1, forward strand.
CATTCTTTTATCATTCCCGGTCGCCTGATCAGGGTATTCATGATTCTTTATGTGATAGCCTGAAATAGGGCCTAATCGGAACAGTGTTTGCGAAACCACGAATCTAAGATATAAAAGTTTATTATGATTAATTATTATGATTTACCGAGTGATTAAATACATGTGTTAGAGTATCGATAAGAAATTTTATTGATTGCATGCTTAAATTGCCTAGTAGGATTTGTTTGCAAAAGTTGTTAAATAGGGGTTCTAATTCATAGAGTACTTGATTGTAATGGGGGTTTGAAGTAGGAGTCCTTAAATGGTAATTCGACCATTATATTTTCATGGACAAAAATGGACATACATAGATAAAAATAACTAAAGTTTTAATGAAGGGCATTTTAGTCATTTGGTATTAAAAAGAAATTAAAAGGGGAAAGATGGCAAAATATGTCCATCTTCTTCATTAGAACGGAATTTCAAGGGTTCTCCATAGCTAGGGTTTGTTTCAAGCTTCCAAGCTCCATAGTAAGTGATTCCAAGCCCCGTTTTTAATGTTCTTTATGTTTTTGGAATCCCGGTAACTTGATTTAGCTTATACTAGCAATAATTTAACCTAGGGTTCATATTTGGAAAAATACCCATAGGTGAAATGTGTTTATTTTGATGTTTTATGATACAATATAAGGTTTGAAATTATGTTAAACAACTTTTGCTAAGCGATTTTAAGTGAAAACGAGTAAAACGGCTTAATCAGTAAAAATACCTAATGTTCATAAGTACATGTTAGAGTGAGAATTTGATATTGTCATAGAAGGGAAAAATGATCAGCATATCATAAAACATAAGAATAAGGGATAAAGTTTAATTTCCGAGCTTTGGGGCAAAAGTGTAAATATATAAAACTTTAGGGGCAAAACATAATTTTGCCAAAATATTGTGTATGAATTGTATTTGCATGGAATGTTGATAAAATGTATAAAATTGTGCTAATATAGATCAAGAAAGAAGGAAAAGTGAAGGTGATCGGGGAAAAGAGAAGGTTATCGACTAATTTACGAAAATAGTCGTTTTGCATCCGAGGTAAGTTATGTGTAAATAATAGCAATATATTTTTATAAATTGTGAATTATATTTGATATGTGAATTAATATTGAATGTGGAAGGAAAAGTGTTCATGAATTATTCAAGTGATAAAGTGTTTAAAATAAGTGTTAAGAGTAAATTCCCGGTTGAACTTAGGAATAGAAGTGAATACAAGTGATATATCACTAGAGATCAGTGTTACAGTGAGTCCCGGGTGCTGGGTGATCTAGCATGTGTTGTAGACACTTGATAGCTTGTGTGAGTAGGCCCGTGGACATTTCCAATGTTATTGATCAGTGGTAGCTTCGGCTACATTACAGTGGTAGCTTCTGCTACATATCAGTGGTAGCTTCGGCTACATATCAGTGTGGCACTTATGTGCTAATTCTCTACGTATCCGTGTATATTCCAAGTGTTCAACGGAATTAATAATAAATTAAAGTGAATACGAGATGAAGTGTGTATGTAGGTATAATCGAAAGAATGAGCATACGTGATAATGATTAAGTACTTAAATGTATGTGCAAGTGAACTGGTAAGATTGTACATGTGTAAGTGATTAAATTTGCTAAGAAGGATATTAATTAATTGTATGTGAAAATGTTAATTATTGATTGAGTGCTTATTGTTTACATGTAACTTACTAAGCTATTAGTAGCTTACTCGTTCTTTTCCTTTCCTTTGTTTTATAGTGTGTTGATCTTACTTGGATTGGAGATCGTCGGAGCCTCGTATCACACTATCAAGCCTTTAGTTTGGTATATAAATGCTTTTGAAATGTTTTAAGTTATGGCATGTATAGGGATCGAATTATTTTGTATGGATACCTAAGTGATGTTTACTACAAAGAAAGTATGAAAAAGTAAAAATTTGCAATGAAACAGTTTTTGGACAACAATAGTAAAGTGACTTTAAAAAATCACCAAAAATAGGATAAATGGAATTAAAAAGTAAATAAGATATAGAATTAAAGCTTATTGTGTCTACTTTCATATGAAAGAAACAGTGTAAGCAAAGAAATTCTATATTCTGTGATATTTGAATTTTAGTGAGACAGGGTCAGAATGGTATTTGAAGTCCCCTATTTAGACTTTAGAAAAACATTTAAAATTGTAAAAAAAATAATTATCAGTTATAATTTATACGTATAGATTGAGTCTACTTTCAGTAGAAATAAGTAGGAACAACATATAAAAATTGTACAATGAGAAAATTGATTTCTAGTGAAGAGTAGTCAGAACCGTTGGATTGTGAAACAGAGGAAACTTTAATGAATAAACTATACTAATTGGCAGACCCAAAAATTCTGAAAATTTTATGGTAAGAAGATATATGAGTCTAGTTTCAGAAACAATTTACGGATCTAAATTTTAAGTTTCGTAACTCGAGTTATAATTAAATTAATGACTGTTGCGCAGATGGATAGATTTATTGTGAATGATGAAATAAATTAATTTTTTTTTATACACGAAGTAGTAAGATAAGTTAAATAACGCCTCGTACTCAACTTCGAAAATGGTCTCGAGTGTGTGTTGTTACACTTTACATATCACAGTATATCGTGGTACCAAGGGTGATCATCCTTTTCCTCTTCCTCGATGTTGTAACAATGAGCCAGAGTCTCATAAATACTCATCTGGATAGGTTTTACATCCTCTTCTTTGTTCATTTTGACCGTGGAAGCTAAGGTTGCTAGGGTAGTAGCCATCTGATTTTCATCTCGCGGAAGGTAGCAGAAGGTGATGTCATCAAACTCTTTAATTAACTCTAGGACCAGCCTTCTATACTCAATCAACTTGGGATCTTTTGTCTCCCATTCACCTTTGAATTGATAGATCACTAATGCATAATTATAACAGTCCGTTTTCAGTGAAATTGGAACTGTGGTTTCGGGACAAAAAATTCGAGACAGAAAGAAAATTTATTTTAATAATATTGCATGGTCTGCATTATGATAGAAAAGACATGAAAATTTTGATAAGAAAATTGTACCGATTTCATGTTTAGTTATAGAAAGGACCAAATTGCATAAAATGCAAAAGTTGAGTTCTAGTAGCTATAAGTATCAAACAAATATGGAATTCAGAAATTGAGGTCCTTATATGGAAATTAGACTATTAAGAAAAGTTAGTAGATATTTTTGATGATTCATCTATAGAAATTTAGAAAAAGAAAAAGGACTAAATTGGAAATTGAAATAAATAAAAGATGTTAAATAAAATAAATGTTTAATATCATCATTTTATATCATCTTCATCCCCAAATTCTATGGAAACCCTAGGAAAGAGAAAGAAAATTAAGCAAGCCTAATTGGGTAAGTAATCTTATCCCGTTTTTAGTAATTTTTATATTTTTGAGATCGGAATAACATAATCTAGATATTTTGGGAATCAATTTGTAAAGTTACCAAAGTATTAAAATTTTTCCTTGGATGAATATGCTGAGATTTTGAAATTCATAGTAGAAAATGAAATGTTGTTGATAGATAAACAACTTTTGTAAAGTAAATTTTCATGAAATTGTGATTTGGGGTCTAAATTGTAAATATGTAAAATTCATGAAAAATTTATGATTTTTATGAAATATATGTGTTGTAAATTTTATATGTAAAAATTGGTTAGGCTTGGAATAAGGATTAAATTGCATGAATTTCATTTCCGAGCCTAGGGACGAAATCGTCATTTATGAAAAGTATAGGGAAAAATGGTAATTTTTCCTAGGATGTGAATTGAATTAAATTGAATATGAAATGGATTAAATTGACGTTAAATTCATTTATATAGATTCGGATAACTCAAATACAAAGTTAGATCGATGAAAAGAAAAAGTGTCGGATTAGTAGATTTCTGTATACGAACAAGTGATGAGGTAAGTTCGTGTAACTAAATTGTGTATATTTATATGCTTGAATTGAATGTTGTATATGTGAATTATATTATTTCCATGTTATGAAATTGATTGAATATCCGATAATGCCTGGTAAATGTTTAATTTATGAAATTAATTACATGCCCGACATTGCTCGATAAGCAACAAGTTCGAATAAATGAAATTTGATAGATACAAGATTTCCTATATTGGTTGTGGTCCTGCATATGTTGCGGACACACCATAGCTCGAAAGAGCATCCTGTTATAAGCCCTCTTTAGCTTCCTGTTATGTGGTTCCTGCGAGCATCCTGATCGGTAGTGATTTTGCATGTGTTGCGAACTACCGCAGCTCTTTGTGAGCGTCCTGTTATATGATCAGTTGTGATCCTACATATATTGCAGAGACAAATGCATCTCTTTATGAGTGTCCTAATATAGACTCTTTCTGAGCTTCCTGACATGGCTTGCTTGAACATCCTGTTATATGGCTATCCGAAGCTCCCTGATAATAACTCTTCGCAGTTACTTGCTAAACTTCATGAGCTTCTTGTTCTAAACTCTTATGAGTTTCCTGATTTAGCCCGGATAAGCATTCTGTTACATGGCTAACATGAGCATCCTATCATATGGCTCGAGAGAGTGTTTCTTGATTATGTGCCTTAATCGGGTATCCCTGAATATGAGTTGACGGTTTACAGTTTTGTACACATTGATTGTACTACATTTGTATCCATCGATATTTCAAATAAATTCAACGGGAATAGTTTTGAAATGGTTGAATTGAACTTAAGATGATTGATTATGGAAATGCATATGTTATAGGGAAATATGATATGAAAAACACATGTTTGTGAAAGTTATTACATGATGAACTCATCTTTGATTTTTGATGTTTACATAATATATATGACTAACAAGTTTCTTGAGATCATATGTGTTTAGGAAAATGGCCTTAATGATTTGGATGCATTTTTGAATACTTATTTTGAATATACATGATTGGTAAGTTAAATTCTTGTTATACGAACTTACTAAGCATTTGAAATGCTTACTCGGTTTTCTTTTCTCTGTTTTATAGTGCTTGGAAGCTTGTAAAGGTTGGAATCAGTCAGAGCACCATCACACTATTCTTCAATTCGTTTTGGTATAAATAGCAAACTTATTTTGGTATAATGGCATGTATAGGCTAACTTAGCCAATGTTGGCATGTAGATGGTTGTTTGTAATCTAGCCATTGGAATGACTAGTAATGGTATAATTAGTGAATATATACTTGAGGTTATAATATGGTTAATATATGTGAGCTTGGTATGGTTAGATTGAATTATGGTAAACACATATATGTTTTTTTCATAAGGTAAGTTTGAATACATGTGATGATATATCAAGTATAAAGTTAATGTTGGCTTGGTTTTAACATCTTGAATTGGTTGTTATCTATATGCAAGTATTAATGTAGGTAAAAGGCAAAATTTGGGTGAGAAATAAGGCTTGGAAATGACCTTTTTTTCGTCTACATGGATAGACACACGGGCGTGTGGTTTGGTCGTGTGTCACCTGAATCTTAAAAATTTAGAAACAGAATGCTCAGAATTGGTTAGACGGGCAGAGACACGGGCATGTGTCTTAGCCGTGTGAAACACACGGCCTAACACACGGGCGTATGTCTTGGCCGTGTGAATCCTACACCTAATTTTTGAAAATTAAATAGTCCACACGGCCTAGCACACGGGCGTGTGGCTGGCTGTGTGATTCAAGTCAGTAGCTACCTTAATTTGAACACGGGTTGGAATACGACCATGTCACTTGGTAGTGTGAGCCACATGACCTGACTACATGGGCGTGTGTCCCCTGCACCTAAGAAAAAATTTGAAATTTCGCGAAAAAATTCTCTGAGTTCCCGATTTAGTCCCAATTTGTTTCAAATGCATAAATTGGGCCTTGAGGGTCCATTTAAAGGACAATATGATTAACTATGATTGATTTCTGATATCAATAGTAATTGATATGAATTAATTGTATTTGTTCTGTAAACTTCGGTAATGCTTCTTAACTCTGTCCCAGCGACAGATATGGGTTAGGTGTGTTACATTTATTGGTATCAGAGCTACGATTTAGTCGATTCTTGGACTAACGTAGCAAGTACGAGTTTAGCTATATATGCCATTATATATAATTTATGATAGTGTGATATCTCTTGACCATTTTAAATATGTTTTTCATATATTAATATCGTCCAACCGAGCTAGAGCTGAATCTGAGGAAGCTGAGAGCAATGCTCCAGCTTTAGTTCAAAGAGCTTTATCTAGTAGTATTAGAAGGCCCGTATCTTGAGGGTCGAGGTGAGGAGGCAAAATAAGCCTTCTTTCAAATGATGAATGAGTGGTTTATAAAATTTTTAAGAACAAATCCTGTTGTACAACAACCTCCCCCACTTGCTCCTCAACTGGTTCCAGAGATGCCACAGAGTGCCAAACTTGTTAGAACTAGTAAGCTACAATAGATAAAATTCGTAAATATGGGGCAGAAGAATTTAGAGCAACAGCTGATGATGATCCGGAAAGGGCTAAATTTTGGCTAGAAAATACAATTAGGGTTTTGGATGAATTGTCTTGTATACCTAAAGAATGTCTGAAATGTGCTGTATCTCTGCTAAAAGACTCAGCTTACCAGTGGTGGAATACCATCATTTCTGTTGTACCGAGGGAAAATGTTACATGGGAATTTTTCCAAAAAGAATTCAAAAAGAAGTACATTAGTCAAAGATTTCTTGATCAAAAATAGAAAGAATTTTTAGAGCTCAAAAAGGGGAATATGAGTGTATCTGAATACTAGCGAAAATTTGTTTGGTTAAGCAAATATGCTAGAGAATGTATCCCGACCGAAGTTGCTATGTGTAAACTATTTGAAGAGGGATTAAATAAAGACATCAAGTTGTTAGTTAGGATTCTAGAATTAAAAGAATTTGTTGTACTGGCCGACCGAGCACATAAAGCTGAAGAACTAAATAAAGAAAGGAGGCAGATAGAGATGGAAGCTCGAACTTCGAGTAAAAGATTTTTGGGAAAATTAAAATTGTCGACTTCAAAGAAATATCATGATCGTTTTGTCTCATCTGTTGGGTATTCTGGAAAAGACCGAGGCTCTCAAAGTTCTAATCCAAGATTTCTGCCTCCATCAGTAGCAAGTGATATAAGTGTTGGTAGTCCCAAACCTAGATGTAAACATTGTAATAAATTTCATTTGGGGAGTGCCATATTAGAAGCGGAGCTTGCTTTAGATGTGGTTCTCTCGACCACTATCTTAAAGATTGTCCAGAAAGGCTTGAAAAAGATATTGTTCAGACTTCAAAGCCAAGTAACCCTGGCTCGAGAGGTAGACCACCCCGTCATCCTGGTAATGTTAGTGGTAACCAAGGTGCTACAAAAGATTCAACTGCTAAATTTGAAGCACAAGCACCAGCCAGAACATATGCTATACGTGCACGTGAGGATGCTTCTACACCTAATGTTATTACTGGTACATTTTCTCTTTTTAATACTGATATTACTTTTTTAATTGATCCTGGTTTAACACATTCATACATATGCACGAATTTAATGTCTGTTAAAAATTTACCTATTGAGTCCATTGAATTCGTGGTTAAAGTTTCAAACCCCCTAGGCCAGTATGTGATGGAGGATAAAGTTTGTAAAAATTGTCCATTAATGGTACAGGGCTATTGTTTCTTGGCTGATTTAATGTTATTGCCATTTGAAGAATTTGATGTAATTCTAGGTATGGACTAGTTAACTTAGCATGATGCAGTGGTAAATTGTAAACAGAAGTACATTGTGTTAAAATGTCAAAATGGTGAATTACTTCGTATTGAATCTGATAAACTAGATGGGTTGTCCAATGTAATCTCAGCTATAACAGTACAGAAATATGTCAAAAAAGGGTATGATGTTTATCTTGCATATGTGTTGGACACGAAAGTGTCTGAATCGAAGATTAAGTCAGTGCCGGTTGTTTGTGAATTTCATGATGTGTTTCCGGAAGAATTACCTGGTTTACCACCTGTTAGAGAGGTAGAATTTTCTATAGATCTTGTTCTGGGGACAACACCGATATCATAACACCCTATAGAATGGCTCCTATTGAATTAAAGGAGTTGAAAACGTAGTTGCAAGAACTAACAGATAGAGGTTTTGCTCGACCCAGTTCATCACCTTGGGGTGCACTGGTTTTATTTTTTAAAAAGAAAGATAGATCGTTGAGGTTATGTATTGATTATAGACAACTCAATAAGGTTACACTCAAGAACAAGTATCCATTGCCTCGTATTGATGACTTGTTTGATCAGTTAAAAGGTGCCACTGTATTTTCAAAGATTGATCTCCGTTCTGGTTATTATCAGTTACGAGTGAAAGACTCAGATGTATCGAAGACAACCTTCAGAACCAGGTACGGGCACTATAAGTTTCTTGTGATGCCGTTCGGTTTGACTAATGCACCTAGAGTATTTAAGGATCTGATGAATAGAATTTTCAGACCATATTTAGACAGATTTTTGGTGGTATTTATTAATGATATTCTGGTATATTCTCAAGATGAAAATGAGCATGCTGATCATTTGAGAATTGTGTTGCAAACTCTATGTGAAAAACAACCGTATGCCAAATTTAGTAAATGTGAATTTTGGCTTCAGGAAGTCGGTTTTCTTGGACATATAGTATCTGCAGAAGGTATCAGGGTGGATCTAAATAAAATTTCAATGATTGTTAATTGGAAGCCACTGAAAAATGTGTCTGAAGTCAGAAGTTTTCTGGGATTAGTCGGTTACTATCGGAGATTTGTACAAGGTTTCTCGATGATAGCCTCTCCGATAACCTGTTTGTTACAGAAGGATGTGAAATTTGAATGGATTGATAAATGCCAGCAGAGTTTTGACAGGATGAAAGCCTTGTTAACTGAAGCACCCGTGTTAGTTCAACTTGAATTGGGTAAGGAATTTGTTATTTATAGTGATGCATTATTGAATGTTTTAGGTTGTGTTTTGATGTAAGAATGTAAAGTAATAGCCTACGCTTCTAGACAGCTAAAACCACATGAAAAGAATTACCTAATACATGATTTAGAGTTGGTAGCTATAGTGTTTGCATTGAAAATTTGCGACATTACTTGTTTGGTGAAAAATGCCATATATTTACTGATCATAAAAGTTTAAAGTACTTGATGTCGCAAAAAGATTTGAATTTGAGACAACGCAGGTGGCTTGAACTGTTAAAAGATTATGATATGATTATTGATTATCATCCGAGAAAAACCAATTTGGTTACAGATGCCCTGAGCAGAAAATCAATGTTTTCCTTACGAGTAATGAATACTCGGTTGTCATTATCTGATGGTAGTTCAATCATAGCTGAGTTAAAAGCTAGACCGACATTTCTATAGCAGATTTCTGAAGCTCAGAAAAATGATAATGAACTACGAGCTAAAAGGGTACACTATGAGTTGAGTTCTGATTCAAAATTTCAGATTGGGTCCAATGATTGTCTATTATTCAGAGGTAGAATATGTGTACCAAAGAATTCAAAACTTGTACAGAAGATTTTGAACAAAGCTCATAATGGTACTATGTCTGTTCATCCAGAAGTTAACAAAATGTACAATGATTTGAAAAAGATGTACTAGTGGCCGAGAATGAAACGTGTTATTTCTGAATTGGTATTTAAGTGTTTGGTCTATTAGCAAGTTAAATCTGAACACCAGGTACCTTTGAGATTATTACAGCCAGTTACGAAACTGGAATAGAAATGGGAAAAAGTTACTATGGATTTTGTATCAGGGTTACCCCTATCTCCGAAAAAGAAAGATGCCATTTGGGTAATCGTTGACCGGTTAACAAAGTCTGCACACTTTATTCCAGTATGTATGGATTTCACTCTGGACAGGTTAGCAGAATTATATGTTTCTGAGATTGTTAGATTACATGGGGTACCAGTTTCCATTATTTCTGAAAGAGATTCTCGGTTCACATCCCGATTCTGGAATAAATTACAAGAAGTTCTAGGTATACATTTACATTTCAACACTGCTTTCCATCCTCAGACTGATGGACAATCCGAATGTGTGATACATATTTTAGAAGATATGCTTCGATGTTGTGTGTTGGAATTTGAAGATAATTGTGAAAAATACCTGCCTTTTTAGTTGAATTTACATACAATAATAATTATCAGTCTAGTATTAAAATGGCTACGTATGAGGCTCTGTATGGTCATAAATGTAGAACTCCGTTGTACTGGACGGAACTCAGTGAGAAAAAGATACATGGAGTTGATTTGATTCGTGAAACTGAAGAAAAGGTGAAAGTGATTCGGGATAGTTTAAAGGCGGCCTTTGATTGTCAAAAGTCTTATGTCGATCTCAAATGTAAAGAAATAGAATTTCAAGTTGGAGACAAGGCATTTTTGAAAGTATCACCTTGGAAGAAAGTTCTTTGGTTTGGTCGTAAAGGAAAATTGAGTCCACGGTTCATTAGACCATATGAAGTTATTGAAAGAATTGGACCAGTTGCATATTGATTGGAATTACCACCAGAGCTTGATAGAATTCATAATGTTTTTCATTTGTCTATGTTGCGACGGTATCAGTCAGATTCTTCACATGTTATTTCTCCAACAAAAGTTGAGATTCAGCCTGATATGACTTACAGTGAAGAACCGATTAAAATCCTGGCACAAGAGACAAAAGAATTAAGAAATAAAAAGGTAGCTCTAGTGAAAGTTCTTTGGCAACGACATGGGATTGAAGAAGATACCTGGGAATCGAAGGATACCATGAGAAAATAATACCCGAACCTCTTTACTGGTTAGATTTTCAAGGACGAAAATTCTTTAAGGGGGAGAGTTATAACAACCCGTTTTCAGTGAAATTGGAACTGTGGTTTCGGGACCACAAATTCGAGACAGAAAGAAAATTTATTTTAATAATATTGCATGGTCTGCATTATGATAGGAAAAACGTATGAAAATTTTGATAAGAAAATTGTACCGATTTCATGTTAAATTATAGAAAGGACCAATTTGCACAAAATACAAAAGTTGAGTTCTAGTAGCTATAAGTATCAAATAGATATGGAATTCAAAACTTGAAGCCCTTATATGGCAATTAGATCATTAAGAAAAGTTAGTAGATATTTTTGATGATTCATCCATGGAAATTTAGAAAAAGGAAAAGGACTAAATTGGAAATTGAAATAAATAAAAAATGATAAATGAAATAAATGTTTAATATCATCATTTTATATCATCTTCATCCCCAAATTCTATGGAAACCCTAGGAAAGAGAAAGAAAATCAAGCATGCCTAATTGGGTAAGTAATCTTGTCTCATTTTTAGTAATTTTTATATTTTTGATATCAGAATAACCTAATCTAGCTATTTTGGGGATCAATTTGTAAAGTTATCAAAGGATTAAAATTTTTCCATGGATGAATATGCTGAAAATTTGAAATTTATAGTAGAAAATGAAAGGTTGTTGATAGATAAACAACTTTTGTAAATTGAATTTTCATGAAATTGTGATTTAGGGACTAAATTGTAAAGATGTAAAATTCATGGAAAATTTATGATTTTTATGAAATATATGTGCTGTAAATGTTATATGTAAAAATTAGTTAGGCTTGGAATAAGGATTAAATTGCATGAATTTCATTTCCGAGCCTAGGGATGAAATCATCATTTATGAAAAGTATAAGGGCAAAATGGTAATTTTTCCTAGGATGTAAATTGAATTAAATTGAATATGAAATGAATTAAATTGACATTAAATTCTTTTATATAGATCCGGATAACTCAAATATGAAGTTAGATCGAGGAAAAGAAAAAGTGTCGAATTAATAGATTTCTGTATACGAACAAGTGACGAGGTAAGTTCGTGTAACTAAATTGTGTATATTTATATATTATTGCCATGTATATGAAATTGATTGAATATCCAATAATTCTTGGTAAATGTTTAATGTATGAAATTAATTACATGCCCGATATTGCTCGATAAGTAATAAGTCTTGTATGAATAAATGATATTGCTCAATGGATACATGATTTCCCGTATTAGTTGTGGTTCTGCATGTAACAGCCCGATTTTGGGGCTAGTCGGAACAGTGGTTTCGGAACCACTAATCTGAGGTTGGAGAAATTAGTTTTAATATTATCTTATGTATTATAGCATGATTATATGAATGCATGAAATTGTTGGTGCATTAATCTTAGCGATTGCATGCTTAATTGCGAAAAAGGACTAAATCGCATGAAGTGTGAAAGTGTTGTTCTACAAGCTAAAGATGTCTAATAGCTATAGAATATTAATTGGAGGTCCTTAATGTGCAATTAGACCCTTAGGAAAGAGTTGGCCGGCCATAGGGGACAAGAAATGTCAAAATTTGGTCAAAGTTATTGGATTAGATGGATTAAATTGATGAAATAAATAAAATAAAGAAAAAGATGATATCACCCTATTCATTCATCTTCCCTCCAACGAAATTTTCAGCAAAATAAGGGGTTTGAGAACTCAAAAATTTCAGCCAAGCTTTTCTCCTTGCAAGTAAGTGTTTTGATGGTCATTCTTTGATAATTTTTGTACTTTTCAGATCCTTGTAGCTTGAGCTAACTAATGAGTGGACTATTTTGCAAAATGGTTAAGAGTCTAGGGTTTTGCCATGTGAGTATTCATGTTGATTTCTAAAATTTTATGGAAGAAAATGAATCTTATTTGTTAAATAAACAAGTTTTGTAAAAGGGGTCTCCATGAAAACACCTAAAAGGACCTTTTTATAAAGGTTGTAAATAGGTGGTAAATATGTGAAATAGTTGATGTTGTGAGTTGTTATAAGAGTAATAAATGCTCATTTAGGCTTGTTAAAGGAGGAAATTTGATTAGAATCGATTTATGAGCCTAGGGGCAAAATTTTAAATTTGTAAAAGATTAGGGGCAAAATAGTAATTTTTGCCAAAGTATGATTCATGGGTTATTTTAGTTAATGTGGTTATTAAACAAGTCAAATTGTTATTATAGATCAAGAAACATGAAGCTTGAACTGAAACCGAGGCAAGGACAAAGTCGTGGACTAAATTGAACAATTCCACATATATTTTGGTGCCGAGGTAAGTTTGTGTGAAATTAAGCTACATAATGCTATTATGTTTTTAATTGCTTGATACCATGAGAAATGCCTATTACTTTTGTGAAAATGATTAATGATGCCTCGATGAAAGTATAATGAGATTATGTTAAGTTTAAGTCCCGGTGGAACATTCGGAATAGCAAGGATACTATTATCACGAGATGAGAGAATGTAGGTCCCGTATAAGACCAAGTCTGAGACATGGCCTCGGCACCGAAAGGAGATCTCATGTAAAACCATGTCTGGGATATGGCATCGACATCGAGATATGAGAACCTGTGTAAGAACATATCTGGGATATGGCATTGGCATCGAGATGTGATCCCATGTAAGACCATATCTGGGATATGGCATTGGCATCGTGCTACATGTATGATGAGATTGAGTATCCTTCAATATTCCAAGTAGTTCAACGGGTAAAGAGCTAAGTTTATGTTAAAGATGACAATGAGTTAAGTTACGTTCTAGATAGCATAAGTGCTAAATTACGTGATGAAGTGATACAGGTACCTATGAGTAAAACACGAAATATGAATCCGAAATTTGATATGTGATTGGTAAGAGTAAATATGAGTAAGTTGTGTCAAGTGCTTGAGAACTTTTGTTGCTATTATTCAATAAGATGAATGGATGCTATCATAAATCTTCATGTTGCTATTTATTTCATGCAAACTTACTAAGCTTTATGCTTACCCCTCACATTTCCCTTTTCCTTATAGTATCACCAAGCTAGCTCGGGGATCCTAGGACGTCGGAGTTCGGATCACACTATTAACTTCTCTTTGGTATAACAAAGTTTGATTTATTTTAAGTATGGCATGTATAGAAACTTGGCTATTTTGTGTTATGACATATTTGTTAGCCAATCTGTGGCTATTAATGTCATTAAATTCATTTTGTAAATGGTCATTAGAAATTGGCCAATTCTTGACAAGTTTATATATTCAATGATGATGAAGTTCATGAAGTGCATGCTTGTGTGATGGGATGAGTAATGAGTAAAGTATACACATGATGAAGGTAATGTAAACCTATGTGTGGATGTCTTGATTTTGGGTATTAGAAGTGCCTTATGGTCATGATGTATGTTGCATTGAAATGATATAAGTGTGGTTGCTTTGTAGGGTGGCAGTTGGCTTGGTAGAAAGCCTTATAATTGTCCACATGGGTAGACACATGGGCGTGTGTCTAGGCCGTGTATGACACACAGTCAGCTCTATAGGCGTGTTGATAGGCCGTGTGTCCCCTGCATGCTAGGTTGGCAAGTCAGAATACCCAGTAGTAAACACATGGGCTAAGATACGGCCGTGTGTCTTAACCGTGTGGAGGACACGACCATAGAACATGGGCTTGTGCCTAGGCCGTGTGAAGTCTGCACCTGAAATTAGGAATTTAATTCGACACACAGTCTAAGGACACGGGCGTGTGCCTTGGCCATGTGACCTTATTGAGATGATGACGTAGAAGCAGAATGTCAAGGTTATTACACACGGGCTAAGACACGGGCGTGTCTAGGCCGTGTGAGGGACACGAGCGTGTGTCGGGCCGTGTGAAAATCCCTGTAGGGTCGAAATGAAAAATAAAATCCACACAGACTAGGGACATGGGCATGTGTGACCACATGGCCTGCCCCACGGGCGTGTCCCTATCCACACGGGCGTGTGGCCCTGTTTTGAATGAAAAGTTTTAAGTTGAAAAGAAATTTTGTGGCCTAATGTTGTATCTTTAAGTAAGTTAAGTCTGGTAATTCCTCGTACCCGGTTCCGGTGTTGAATACAGGTAAGGGGTGTTACACTGCATATGTTGCGGACACACCATAGCTCGAAAGAGCATCCTGTTATAAGCCCTCTCGAGCTTCCTATTATATGGTTCTTGCGAGCATCCTGATCAGTAGTGATTTTGCATGTGTTGTGAACTACTGCAGCTCTTTATGAGTTTCCTGTTATATGATCGGTTGTGATCCTGCATATATTGCAGACACAAACACAACTCTTTATGAGCGTATTGATATATGCTCTTTTTGAGCTTCCTGACATGGCTCGCTTGAACATCCTGTTATATGGCTATCCGAAGCTCCCTAATAATAACTCTTTGGAGTTACCTATTAAGCTTAATGAGCTTCTTTTTCTAAACTCTTATGAGTTTCTTGATTTAGCCTGGATAAGCTTTCTGTTATATGGCTCACATGAGCATCCTGTCATATGGCTCGAGAGAGTGTTTCTTGATTATGTGCCCTAATCGGGTATCCTTGAATATGAGTTGGCGGTTTACAGTTTTGTACACTTTGAGTGTACTACATTTGTATACATCGATATTTCAAATAAATTCAACGGGAATAGTTTTGAAATGGTTGAATTGAACTTAAGATGATTGATTATGGAAATGCACATGTTATATGGAAATATGATATGAAAAGCACATGTTTGTGAAAGTTATTACATGATGAGCTCATCTTTGATTTTTGATGTTTACATAATATATATGACTAACAAGTTTCTTGAGATCATATGTGTTTAGACAAATGGCCTTAATGATTTGGATGCATGTTTGAATACTTATTTTGAATGTACATGATTGGTAAGTTAAATTCTTGTTATACGAACTTACTAAGCATTTGAAATGCTTACTCGATTTTCTTTTCTCTGTTTTATAGTGCTCAGAAGCTTGTAAAGGTTGGAATCGGTCGGAGGATCATCACACTATTCTTTAGTTTGTTTTGGTATAAATAGCAAACTTATTTTGGTATAATGACATGTATAGGCTAACTTGACCAATGTTGGCATGTAAATGGTTGTTTGTAATCTAGCCATTGGAATGGCTAGTAATGGTATATTTAGTGAAGATATACCTGAGGTTATAATATGGTTAATATATTTGAGCTTGGTATGGTTAGATTGAATTATGGTAAACACATATATATTTTTTTTAAAAGGTAAGTTTGAATACATGTGATGTTATATCAAGAATAATGTTAATGTTGGATTGGTTGTAACATCTTGAATTGGTTGGTATATATAAGCAAGTATTAATATAGGTATAAGGTAAAATTTGGGTGAGAAATAAGGCCTGGAAATGACCTTGTTTTCGTCCACATGGGTAGACACACGGGTGTGTGTTTCAATCGTATGCGCCATGCGCACGGGCGTGTGGTTTGACAGTGTATCCCCTGCATCTTAAAAATTTAGAAACAGAATGTTCAGAATTGGTCACACGGGTAGAGTCATGGACGTGTGTCTCAGCCATGTGAAACACATGGCCTAACATACGGGCATGTGTCTTGGCCTTGTGAATCCTGCGCCTAATTTTCCAAAATTAAATAGTCTACACGGCCTAGCACACGGGAGTGTGGCTGGCCGTGTGATTCAAGTCAATAACTACCCTAATTTGAACACAGGCTGGAACACGGCCGTGTGCCTCATATCAAACGCCCACACGGCCTAAGACACGGGCGTGTGTCCCTTGCACCTAAGAAAAATTTTGAAATTTCGTGAAAAATTCTCTGAGTTCCCAATTTAGTCCCGATTTGTTTCAAATGCATAAATTGGGCCTCGAGGGTCCATTTAAGGGCTAATATTATTAACTATGATTGATTTATGATATGAACAGTAATTGACATGAATTAACTGTATTTGTTCTGTAAACTCCGATAATGTTCCTTAACTCTGTTCTTGCGACGGATATGGGTTAGGGTTGTTACAAGAATCCCCATATACCTTTAGTACTTTGATCTTGCATTCTATGGCTGCACGGATACCCATGATGCATGCTTCGTATTCTGCCATATTGTTCGTGCAATCAAAATCCAATTTACTAGTAAAGGGATAATGATCTCCATTTGGGGATACCAGGACTGCCCCGATTCGATTACCCATAGAGTTTGACGCTCCATCAACATTTAGTTTCCACGGATGTTCTGCTTGAACACCTTCTTCAGTGGTTGCAACATACATCGGATCTTTGTTTGGAAAATCGAAATTCAAAGGCTCGTAATCTTTTAGAGCTCCACTGGCTAGAAAATCTACTATTGCACTCCCTTTTACTACCTTCTAGTTCACATAGACTATATCAAATTCAGAAAGTAGAATTTGCCATCAGGCCATTCTTCCATTCGGAGCAGTCGAATTCATCATGTACTTTAGAGACTCCATTTTTTAGATGAGCCAAGTTGTGTGGTACAACATGTACTGTCTTAGTCTTCGAGTTGTCCAGATTAAAGTGCAACACAACTTTTCAATCAACGAGTATCTTGTC
The DNA here is from genome assembly GCA_005393395.2 of Gossypium australe. Classification (NCBI taxonomy): domain Eukaryota; kingdom Viridiplantae; phylum Streptophyta; class Magnoliopsida; order Malvales; family Malvaceae; genus Gossypium; species Gossypium australe. Next base: position 124,778,380 of record CM016616.1, read on the forward strand.
TCATATTCAGTGAACTTCTTACTGAGGTAGTATATCGCTCTTTCTTTTCTCCCTGACTCATCATGTTGGCCCAACACGCATCCCATAGAATTACCAAATACTGCCAAGTACAGTATCAGTGGCTTATCTAGACTAGGTGGCATCAGTATTGGAACATTGGACAAGTAATGTTTGACCCTGTCGAAAGTCTTCTGGCATTCTTCATCCCATACACTTGGATTGTATATTTTAAGGAGACGAAATATGGGGTCACATTTCTTAGTTAGTTATGAAATGAACCGGGAGATGTAATTTAATCTCCCTAAGAAACCCAGACCTTTTTTTAAGTGCACGACGGAGGCAACTCTTGTATAACCTTGACTTTATCCAGGTCAATCTCGATCCCTTTTCCACTGACTACAAATCCTAACAATTTCCTCGATCTAGCCTTGAAGGAACATTTTGCTAGATTAAGCTTTAGCTGGAATTTTCTCAATCTCAAGAACCATTTCCTCAAGACTTGCACTTGCTCCTTTTCTGTTCGAGACTTTGCAATCATATCGTCGACATAAACCTTGATTTCTTTCTGCATCATATCACTACAGCAAAATAGATTTTTAGCGGCGTTTTTTAGGTCTATAACGGCGACTAAAACAATTTGCAGCGTTTATTAAAGCGCCGCAAAAAAGCGCCGCTATAGATAACAGCGGCGCTTATGTGGAAAAACGCCTCTAAAGAACATGACTTTTAGCGACACTTTTCCTACGAACGCCGCTAAAGAACATAACCTTTAGCGGTGCTTTCGTTTTTTAGTGGCGTTTATGAAAAGACGCCACGAATTTCTTTGTTGTTTGAAGTGGGATATCCACCACTATCCATCTGCTTCTTTGCTTTTTATCGTTCTTTCATATTTCACATTTGATATTCCTCATAATTTGTAGTTCCGGTGATTTTTCTTCATCGTTTACCTTTATTTTTTGTTCGTATAGTAATATCAACTATAGTGCTCCCCATGAAATTAGTCTTATAAATAATGTGTTGAAATTCAATTTATTACGACAGTTTAAATAAAATTCAGTTGAAAAATTTTCTACCAATAAAAAACAGCAAATAGTAAAGACCAACTTTCTTCCTTTCACTAAAAAATGATGTTCAAAATTGTTACATTGAATTGAAAAATGAAAATCTTATATATCACCAGGATCTTAAGGATTTTTCAATAATTAATCAACAATGAAAATAAGCATTCTACTCTAAACAGGTTCATCGTTGCTACAATGGAGATTTGATACCTTATTCGGTTTCCCTTCAACATCTGCTTTAGTAGCCGTATCCTAACATAATCAACGAACCCAAGATATTAGCATGCAAAATATAAAGGACAAGAAAGTGTTCCATTACTAATCATGTTAGATTCAGAAGTGAAAACCTGAATTATCTATGGGGTTCCCAACAGGCACAGGCTCGGGTTCCTTTATTTCCACAACCACACAATCGGGCATCATCAACAACAACAACAACAACAACAACAACAACAACAACAACAACAATAATAATAATAATAATAATAATAATAATAATAATAATATTTAAATAATAACAGAATAACAAAATAATTAAAGAAACAAAATATATATAAAAAGGATTAAATTAAAAAGAAAACAAGAATCTAGGGAAAAATTTAAAAATAAAAGAGAACTAAAGGACTTAAATGAAATGCACGCTAACGATTAGGGATTAAAACAGCAAATATATCAATTAACCAAAACGTTGCGTTTAATAGGACTAGATTAAAAAAATGGTAAATCACCGAAGGACTAATGCAGTAAATAATCCTTTTAAACCAAACACGCGGATCCTCTAGGTCACAAATCGGGTCATACACGGATCCTACCCCATATGGCGCCGTTTCTTTAATAAGGCAAAAAAATTTTAAAATCGAATTTAAAAACTAATCAGCCCCATTTTTTAAAAAACAAAACAAACCCTAGTCTTTTGTTTCCTTCCTCAGCCGCAAAAAGGAATCGCCATCAGGCCACTACAACGCCATGGTAGATCAGCGATTAGTGGCCGGTTCAGGCTTCCATCGACTGTCCCCTCAGTCGACTCCCGAAAACTCTCCGATCGGTGACTGGCAAAACCACGAATGGTGCCTTTAGGGTTCGTCTGCGAGAATCGTTAGCCCCAGCCTCGAAATCTGTCTCTACTTCGATTGCAACGAAAAGAGTACGATTCCGATGATTTTCTTCGTAAAGGTAAGTCTCTTTTTTATTCTCTTTTTTTTACCTGCAATAAATACATAAATAGAAAGAGAGAAAAGAAAAAAAAGAAAATCAAAACTCGATGAATCTGTTGAAAATCACCTTTCTGCTTGTGATTTCGTGTTTGTATTACGTATTATTCTCTCTGTTTCTGTGTGTGTAATACAAAAGAAATCGGAATCCCTTCTACAATTGTTGGAATCGGCTTAATATAGCAGAAGAAAAATAAAAATAAAATACAAAATATTCTTTTAATCTGTTATTTTCGCTGGATTTGCTTGTTGTTTTTTTTTTTTTGCTCCTTTGTTTGTTGCAGGTACAGCTGTGCACTCGTTCGTGGGAGAGGCCGTTGTTGAGGCGGTGACGAGGCTACGCTCGTGCGAGTTGGAGGTTGCTGGAGCATTCTGGGAAGCTCTAGAAGTGCGTGTGGGTACACGCAGGAAGCTCAAGAGGCGCGCGTGGGTAGTAGCTACTGGCTGCGGCGCACAGAGAATTCTGGAAACCCCTAGGGTTTCTAGAAAATTCTAGAGTAATTGGGATTAATGGGCTTGTAACTGGGTCATGAGGATTTATTTGGGCTATTATTTATTGGGCTTATAGAAATAGGTTTTGAATTTTGGGCCACAATTTGAATCTGGGCCTATATAAACTGTAATTGGACTGTTTTGTAAATGGACTTTTATTAATTTAGTTTTGGTTTTAATTTATGGTTTTAAAATGGGCCGGGCAAAAATTGGGTCTTACAAGGTAATTTTGCAAAACATGGGTATTTTGGAAATTTTGTAAACCAGGGATATTTTGGTAATTCCGCACACCAAGGGTATTTTGGTAATTTTTCAAATCAGGGGTATTTTGGTAAATTTGTAAATTGAAGGATATTTTGGTAATTTCCAAATCAAGGGTATTCTGGTAATTTTACAAATCATGGGTATTCTGGTAAATTTACAAATCAGGGGTATTTTAGTAATTTTACAAATAAAAGGTATTTTAGTAATTTTACAAATTAGGGGCATTTTAGTAATTTTACAAATCAGGGGTATTTTAGTAATTTTACAAATTAGGGGTATTTGGTCCCTCTCGGGTTTTAGTTATGAACTTTGGCCCATTAACAAGTCCTTGCGGCTAAAGTGCACAGACACTATGCACAAGGTAGGATTCCAGAGAAAAGGAGGTGGGCCACTAGGACCGCTTAAGTACCAAGCTCTCCCTAGATCCAATCCTAGACATGCATATATCCGTTGCCACACTCTAGCCCAGCGACTTGTCCACAGACATGTTTAATTATTAAATTAAGTCTTATGCGGTTTAAGAGTTGTTTAGAACTAGGCCTAAAGCCCATTAAACCCTAGCATACTTGTCTTCGTCCTCATAAAGCCCATCAAGCCCAAATCACATATTTGCGGCTTATTAGGCCCAAATCTCATCCATATGGCCTATTAGGCCCAAATCAATTCCAGATCATGTAACATCCATGACTAACTCAATTCATATAACCAAATCAATCAATTTCATTAAACTTAGCCTCAGGGCCTACCAGGCCCATTTAGCCACTTTCGACATTTCCAGCTTTCCGGCATTGTCGATATCGTGTGTGTAGTGTTTGTACACACCTAGTTACTGCGACGTGCTATACTATCCTTAGCTTTGAACCTACAACCAACCAACCTTCAATCAATCACTAAATCAAAACATTTACCAAAAGCCGAAGCCTTACCGTAACCTTACCGTGTGCCACCGGGTTCTAATAGCCCTTCCTTAGCTACTAATCAGGAGTATCCCCTAGATCTACACTCACACATACACCATCAAAATCCGAGTGACTCATAATCCACACAAGTCACCCCTATAGATCATACACACATTCGGCCATTCACTTAAACCACAATCGAGTTGAGTACACTTACCCTTGCTAACGATCCTACCACACTTGCGATCTTTGAACCTTATCCTTGTTACCACAGAGTTAACGACAAGACAGTTAGATAGCCTTTCGGCTTTTAGCAAAACATATAAGAGAGGTTAACCATATACTTACCAAATCCCCTCTTGATCCTGTGACCTAGATAGCTATTAACTAGATCCGACTTTCAACACTTGACTGGGAGTAAGTAACAATCGGTTTGTAATGAAGGAACAACCACAACGATTCGGCACTATTAGGAACTTTGGCAAGGGAAAGATGGTGGTAACTTGGTAGTGAGAGAATTCGGCTATGGAAGAATAGAGTGGGAGAGAAGAGAAAAGTATTGAAAACCGAAAGAGCCCTTCAAAAGAATTCAGCACAAAGAGATGATGGTGATTCGACACAAAAGAAACTGATTGAGTGAAACAAGAAAAAAACTATTGGAACTCAAAGAACCTTCTAAAGACATTCGGCCCTCTCCTATATAGGCCACAAGCCGAATATGCCTCCCCCAAAGTCTCATTTGGCACCAATTCTTCCCCCTCCTCATCTCCTAACTTTCCTCCCTGATAACACCTTAGCCTTATCCGAAATTTCCTCTATTATCAGTTCCCCTTACCATTCAAACACTCTAACGCCAGAGTTCATATTCCACACAACTTTGGCCGTCCACCTATGCAAAATAAAATACTCCAAAAATACCACTCCTAATGCTCGAACCTTGGACCTCCTCAGCTGACAATCACGCCACCTTATAGCTCCCCAAGTGACGCCACTTGCCATTGGACCACAAGCCCATTTGTGTCCTATTTTCCCTTAATCTGCTTAAGAGGCTTAATGCTTGAGACTAGGGTCCACTAAAGCAAGAAAAGAAAAATAAATTAAAATAAATTTTCCCCTATGGTCTTCCCTATCTCTAAGACTTCAAATAATCCCGATAATACCTTAAAATTAATATTCTAAGTGCTACTCATACATACCAACCTCAGTGCACAAAAATTTAAAGTTTCAGGATTTTTGGGGTGTTACATATACGGTCCATATTATGATAGACATGTCGTATGAAAATTTTGATACGAAAATTTTATCGATTAAGTGCTTAATTTCTAGAAGGACTAAATCGTACAAAATGCAAAAGTTGAATTCTAGTAACTATAAGGATTAAATATCTATGGAATTCAAAACTAGAGGTCCTTATATGGTAATTAGTCCATTAAGAAAAGTATGTAGATTTTCTTGGTGACTCATCCAAGGAAATATAGAAAAAGGGCAAGGACTAAATTGAAAATTGAAATAGTTTAATTAATTAAAAGATGATAAAAATAAATATCATCTTATTTCATCATCTTCAACCTAAAAACACATGGAAACCCTAGGAGAGAGAGAAGAGACTTTCAAGGCCTAATTGGGTAAGTTTCCTTGTCCCGTTTTTAGTAATTTTGATATTTTTGAAACCGGAATAGTCTAATCTATCTATTTGGGGGATTAATTTGAAAAGTTATCAAAGTATGGAAAATGGGTCATGGATGTATGTGCTGAAAAATTAGATATTTATGGTAGAAAATGAAAGGTTGTTGATAGATAAACAACTTTTACAAAGTGATTTTTGATGAAAACATGATTTAGGGACTAAAATGTAAAGTTGTGAAATTTGATGAAAATTTTTTATTTTTTTATGAATACATGTGCTGTAAATCTAGTAATGGGATTTTGGTTAGGCTTGGAATAGGGAGTAAATTGCACAAATTTCATTTTCCGAGCTTAGGGACGAAAATGAAATTTATGAAAAAGTTAGGGGCAAAATGGTAATTTTTCCTAAGACGTAAATTGAGTCCCAATGAGTATAAAATGTATGAAATTGATGATTAAAGCTATTTATATAGATCCAGACAACACAAATTCGAGGCTAGATCGAGGAAAAGAAAATGTTTCAGATTAGTAGATTTAATACGCGAACAAGTGTTGAGGTAAGTTTGTGTAACTTAATCGAGCAAGTAAATATGTTTAATTGAATGTTGTGTTTGTATGGAATGTAACTTATATTGATGTACGTTATTGGAATGATATAAAGAAAAACTGAATATATGCTTGAAATGGTGAAAAAGGGTTAAGTCCCGATTGAATATTAAATTTCGATGAATATATGTGATTTCTCGAAATGGATGAGGTCCTGCATTTGTTGCGAACGAGATTTAGCTCGTATGAGTAATTCTATTTACCTCATTATAGAAAGGATTAAGCCCAGACGGGTAATCCTGATATAATACTCTCGAGTATACGTTATGATTAGGGTTTAGCCTGGACTGGTAATCCTAATTGAGCTCTTATGAGCATACATTTTTATAAAGGATTTAGCCTGGACTGGTAATCCTGTTATACGATATATGGCTCGAGACTGTGTTCCTTGGTTAAGTGCCCTAATGGGTACCCTTGAATAAGAGTTGACGGATTATCGAATTGTGCACCTTGAGTGTACTACTTGAGTATCCATCGGAATTTCAATGATTCAACGGACACAACTCTTGACTTGGTATAAGAATGTTGAGATGGAATGATAATGACTTGAAAGAATATTGCTTGATGAGCTCATCTATGTTTACTTGATTGATATGAAGATTTTGGTGAGTAACATATTTGATTGAGTGCATGTGTTTAGGCAATATTTCTAATGGATGGAAAACATGATATTGTATGCTTAGACTTAATAAACGGGATTGGTAAGTTTAGCTTCCGTTATACAAACTTACTAAGCATGTAATGCTTACTCTGTTTTATTTCTCCTGTTTTATAGTGCTCGGAAGCTCACGAAGGTTGGAGATCATTGGAGCATCGTCACACTATCAACTAGTCATTTTTGGTATACTTTAGTAAAATCATTTTAGTATAATGGCATGTATAGGGCAACTTGGCCATAGGTGGCTTCAAAATGATGTTTTGTAACCTAGCCATTGGAATGGCTAGTAATGGTTCATTTTGGTATGACTAAGTAGGTTATTATGATATATTGTAATGGCCTAAATTCAAGGTTATCGGAACAATGGTTTCGCAACCATAAATCCGATTTAAAGAGAAATTTATTTCAATATATTTGCATGAATCTTTATATGATAGGAAAATCGTATTAAAATATCGATAGAAAAATTTTACCGATTTAGTAGTTAGTTAGAAAAAGGAATTATTGAAGGAATTGGGTAAAAACAATGTATCGAGACTTTGATCTCATAAAATTGAGTAGGAAATATTTTTATAAATATTTATAAAATGTTAGTAATGTGGTATTAAAATTTCGTTAGAAAATTTTAACGTTTGGGTAGGTAATTAAATGAAAAGGACTAAATTGAAAAAGGTGTAAAAGTTATTAGAAGGATTAAATAGCTCAATTGTCAAATGACAAGGGATCTAAAGAGAAAATATGCCCAAAGGAGATATTTTGGGCGGCATAAGCTGAGAAAAATCAGGAGAATTACTGAAAGAAGGGTAAAATGGAAAAATAACAAAATTTACTAAATAAAACTAGGACTAATTTGAGATATCTAGAAATATCTTCATTTCTCTTTACTCTCATCAGCCAAAAATGCCATAGGAGGGTTTTCTAAGCTGGTATATCATAATTTTTGCACCAAGTAAGTTAATACTTGCCTATTTCTTGTAATTTTCGTGTTTTTAAGACTTTTACAACTAGGTCCTATTACTAAATTCATTAGTTTTTGATCTCATGGATGAAATTGAAAGTTACCATGGTAGAGTGCTGTAAGTTTATGATGAAATATCATGAAATTGAAGCTTTAAGTTGTTTATGAGATGATTTTAATAAGTAATTTCAATAGAAATTGATTTTTAGGACCTAATTGTGAAAATGTTTGGAATTAAAGTCTATTACTGAAATTATGATTCCCAAAGGTTATAAAGTAGTTTAAAGTGATAGAATAAAGTTTTAATTGAGAGAAATTAGCTTAATTGAGGGGTTAATTGAGCAAGGACTGAATTGTATGGACTGTGAAATTTGGGGCAAAATAAAAATAAACACTTTGCACTAAAACAGTTTTGGACAGCAGCAGTAGACTAACTTTGAAAAATCACCATAAATTGTAGAAATCGAATTAGAAGATGAAAAAAATATGAAATTAAAGCTTATTGAGTCTAGTTTCTTATAGAAGAAACGGTGTAAGAATAGATATGTAAATCATGAGATATAATAAATTTTGTGAGACAAGGTCAGGATGAACTCGGGTTCCCCTATTTTGACTTTAGAAAATCATAAATAATTATAGAAAAATAATTATGGGCTTAAATTTACATGTTTAGAATCCTTAATGTGTCTATTTTCAATAGAAATAAATGGAAACATCATCCAAATCCTGTATGAAGAGATAATTAATTTATAGTGAAGAAGGGTCAGAACTGTCAAATAGCAGAACAAGGGTGACTTTAAAGAATAAACTGTACTTATTGGCTAAACCAAAAATTCTGAAAAGTTTATGGAAAGAAGATATGTGAGTCTAGTTTCAGGGAAAATTAACGGATCTAAATTTGAAGTTCTGTAGCTCAAGATAAAAATAATTTAGTGACTATGACTCAAGTAGACAGTTTTGAATGAACTAAAAATAATAATAGAATTATAGAAAATGCTACATGTGAACATGAAATGTATTGAATTGATGATTGAATTTATTTATTTAGATCCGGAAAACTCAAATACGAAGCTAGATTGAGGAAAGGAAAAAGTCCCAAATTAGTAGATTTTATATACGAATTAGTATCGAGGTAAGTTCATGTAACTTGAATTATATTCTTAAATGCTTGAAATGTATGTTATTGATGTGAATATAATTTGAATGTTCATTGTATGAAAATTGATGAAACATTGATATATTTGGTAAAAAGGGGAAGAAATCCCAGTTGAATGAAAGGAAAATTCGATGGATCTCTGAAAATGAATTGACGGTAAAAAGGATCTAGCCCGAACGGGTGATCCTATCCTGATATAGCCCTCCCGAAGAATATGTGGAAAATGGATTTAGCCTGGACGGGTAATCCGAATTAGGGTCTGAATTTAGCCTGGACTTGTAATTCAGATCCAAGCTCATTAGAATAATTGTCGTTGCAGGGGATTTAGCCTGGACTGGTAATCCTGACAATACTCTATGAGTTTATATTACAGGGGATTTAGCCTAGACTGGTAATACCGCTGTAAAGATGAGGTTCGCGGGAGTGTGCTCTCTGAAATAGAAATGTGCGCACATGAATATGAATTGACGGACCCGAATTTGTACACTAAAAGTGTACCTATGAAAATCCATCGAAAATTTCAAGAAATTCAACGGGATAAATATGGAAAAAGAATAAGGGGATGGGAAATCATGGTATTGATGAGTTCATCAATCATGGTATATATTACTAATACATGGAAATTATTGGACTAACTTGAAAGTTGAGTTTGTGCATGTTAGGGTAATAGTGCATTGAATGGATATATGAATGTTTATTGCATTGTATTGAAAATATTAGGTAAGTATAATTCTTGTTATATGGGCTTACTTAGCACAAAGTGCTTACCCTATTTCCTTTTCCCCTGTTTTGTAGTGTTAAGAGCTCGAAGGTCGGATTCGGTAGGAGATACATCACACTATCAGCCTCAAGATTTCAGTATATAAAGAAACTTTATTTTGGAAATCAATGGCATGTATAAGCTAATAAAGTAATGTTAATATGAAATGAATGTAAGGTCAGCCATTGGAATGGCTAGCAAACCTTGGTTTGGTATGTGTTGATGTTATCTTATAAATATGCATGAATCTATTTTGAAAATATGTTGAATTGGATTGGTTGATGTGGATTGGTCTCGGTTTAAAATTTGCAGGGAAGGCTAGATATTTATAAAGGGGCTATATTAAAAAAAAATCGTAAACTCCGGTAATGCCTTGTACCCTATTCTGACAATGAATACGGGTAGGGGGTGTTACATATATATACACATGTGTTATGTTAAGTATATGTGATCAAATGTTGTTATTGCATAAGTTAAACCAAGGTAAGTTTATAAACACTTGTTCTTGAAATGGTATGCCATGTTGAATGATGGAATTGCTTATTTTGAATGCTTGAATTGGTTGGTATTGGATGTGGGTTTCAAGTGCAGGTCTTGGGTGTGATTTTGGGTGAAAAATGAAGCTAGAAATGACATTATTTTGTCCACATGGGCAGACACACGGGCGTGTGTCTAGACCGTGTGTGACACACGGCCGAGTACATGGGTGTGTAGTCAGGACGTGTGTCCCTTGCACGTTAATTTTGAGAAACAGAATGCTTAGAATTAAGCACACAGGCAGGGACACGGGCGTGTGTCCCAGCCGTGTGTGCTACACGGCCTTGAACACGGGCATGTTACACAGCCGTGTAAAAACTGCACCTAATTTCGAAAACAAAAATTCGCCACACGGCCTAGCACACGAGCGTGTGACTTGGCCGTGTGACTTCAATTTCTTCATGCCTTAGAAGTCAGAGAGTTAAACGGGTTAAGGACACGGGCGTGTGTAGTCACATGACCCGACCACATGGGTGTGTCCCTAGACCACACGGGCGTGTGGGCACTGTATGTAAAAATTTTTTTGGAATTTCACGAAAAATTCCCTGAGATCCTGATTTAGTCCCGATTCATTTCTAATGCTCGTATTGGGCCTCTAGGGCCCATTTAAGGGACGTTATGTATAATCTCAGTGAATGAATAGTGGTTATCATGAAATGTCTGTAAATGTTCTGGAAATTTTTGGTAACGCTCTGTAACCTTGTTCTGATAACGGATACGGGTTAGGGATGTTACATCATATCATGAAACAAAGTTACCTTTTTAGCCTAAATGGCATTCCTTTATAGCAAAATGTTCCCCTCATGGTTACGAATGTGGTCTTTTCCATATCTTCAGGATGTATCTTAATCTGGTTGTATCCGGAGAAGCCATCCATGAAGGAGAACAGTGAATAACCTGCCGTGTTGTCCACTAAGGTGTTGATGTGAGGCAACGGGAAAGTGTCCTTTGGGCTGGCTTTGTTTAAAACCCTGTAGCCTACACACATTCGTAGTTTCCCATCTTTCTTAGGGACAGGGACAATATTGGCTACCCACTCCGAGTATTTAGCCACTTGTAGGAAACCAACGTCAAATTACTTCTTGACCTCTTCTTTTATTTTCAACATGACGTCGGGCCTCATTCTTCAAAGTTTCTATTGAACTGACTTGCATTCTTCCCTTATAGGGAGTCACTGTACCACGATATCAGTACTTAGCCCATACATGTCTTGATACGACCATGCGAAGACATCTTTGAATTCTTGGAGTAACTTAATGAGGTCTCGCTTTATTTCTGCAATGATGCAAGCTCCGATCTTCACCTCTTTCTTTTCTTGTACATCTCCTAAGTTCACAATTTTTATTAACTCTTTGTGAGGTAGAATCTATTCCTCCTCTTGTTCTACATCCTTAACAAATCAAGAGATAGGTTGCAATCTCGATCATCTTCAAAGTCCTGAGGTTCCTCTAAACACATATCTTGCTCAAAAAGAGATTCTGAGTCAGTAACAGCGTCACTCACATCATTGATATCTGGAGACCTATTGTAAGAATTAAGGAAGTCCCAAAGAACAAATGAATCTAAGAATAATTATCTATATGGTATGAGTATGAATGAAATGGAAAGAACAAAAGAATGTTTGCCAAAATAAGACACAAAGATGCATTTTATTGAAATAAAAATAATGGACATATGCCTTTTTTCACAAAAGGATTCTTATTGCTCCCAGGCTTAGAGTAATAAGTGTGTTTTGAACATTACTCTAAGAGTGACTCCAAGGTCTACCCAACAAGTAATTATAAGAGGGCTTGATATCTATCACCAAAAAATCTACCTCATATGTGTTCAGACCAATTAAAAGAGGTTTTTCAATCCTTCCCATCACCCTCCTTTCTATACCATCGAATGCTCTCACTATATTTTGACATGTCTTCATGTGAGAACTATCCACTAGTAATCTATTCAGTGTGGATAGAGGCAAGACATTCAGCGTAGATCCATTATTGATTAATACCCCTAGCAATGTATATCCTTTGCAGCAGGTAGTGATACGTAGGGCCTTCATGGATCCCGTGCCCCCCGGAAGTATTTCATCATTATTGAAAAAGATAAAGTTGTCGGCATTTATATTGTTAACCATGTGATCTAGCTTATTCACAGAGATATAATTAGCGATATAAGTTTCACTCAGCACATTCATCAACGCGCTACAATATGTCATTGAGCTCAAAAGCAAAGCTAGTACTGATATGCGAACTATTTGTTTGTGTAGCTGTTCTACAACACTATACTCGCTATGCTTCAAGAATTTTAGGAATTCTTTATCGTCGTTCTCATTTACTGGCTCGTTTACAGGTGATTCAAACCTAACTGTCTTTTCTTTCTTATGCTCAACTGCCAGGGTTTTTCTATTAACGGGCTTGGTTCTCGCATTTGCAGGGTCATAGCATATCCCACTGTGTGTGTAGAAACTAATATCCTGGCCATCTGCTGAAGTGCCCACCAAGCTCTCCTCTCCTATGACCATCACATTGCAGTCATAATTCCATGGAACCCTTTTGCTATCCTTATAGGAAAAACCACAGGTTTCTGAATTATGACTCTTATTATCCATCACATTCCAAGCCTTTTCCATCTTCAAAGAATTCCAACTCCTTGTTGTCCATCAGACTTTGCACCAAAGTTCTGGATTCAATGCGCTCCTAGATCTCATGACCTTCTTTAGTGTAGAACTCACAGTAGCTCCTCATCCCTTTAGGTACCTCCTCCGAATTTTGAACAATTAATCCCACATTTATCATTTCTTCCTAGAAACATTTTAGCGGGGATCTCACTTTCACAACATCAGTTTTGGCCGTATTTCCTCCACTCTCAATTATTGCGTTTACCCTTTGGTCTAAATGATTGGGTAATAGATTTCCTGCCACATTACATCCCGATAGATCATCGAACCTTATAATGCCTATCTTGATGAACCATTCAATCATCTTCTTAAATGCAGTGTAGTTCTCAATTGAGTGTCCCGTTATTCCTGTGTGGTACTCACATGTAGTATTCGCATCATACCATTCTGGGAATGGAGGTTGCATTGGTTTTAAGTAAAACGAGGATACCACATGCGCATTGAAAAATTCTGATAGAACTCCCTATATGTCATCGAGATAGGTGTGAGCTGGAGTTTTTCTATGTTTGGTCTTGCGTTAGATTCTTACCTTGAGGGACCTTGATGGCTAGTTGTTACGGTCCTTAGTTGGCCTACAATGATTGGTTTTGAATAACCTTTATTATACACACTCGCGTTATTCACTTCATTTTATTTCTTTCTCAGGGCTAATCTTTTGGCATTTTCCCCCGCGTCTATTTTCCCACTCCTTATTGCATTTTCAATCATCTCTTCGGACATTATTATATTTGAGAAACTCTTGGTAGCACTTCCTGATAAACTGTAAAAGTAACATATTTTAAGCACATATTTAGCATGCTTTTGGATGATTTAAGCCTTGAAATATGTAATTTGGTGCTCTTAATCCTTTGTTTTCGTGTTTTATACTCAGGAGAGCACCGGAGGATGAAAAGAATGGAAAACGGGCCCAAAACAGGGTAAATGGGCCATATCACAAAATCCACATGGCCTGGCCCAAGACCATACGACCGTGCCTCATTCAACAGGCTCAAACACGGCCTGGCCACGACTTACACGGGCGTGTGCCATGGGCGTGTCCCTGTCGTGGGAAAGAAGAGTTTCACTCGAATTTGGATACTTAGGGGAAAAGAAACATATTCAGAAGCCTATATAAACACCATAGGGGGCAACTTAAGCGGGGAGTTCGGCAGAAGCCGGGAACCTAGGGCTTTAGTCAGGGGGCGTCCAGCTAGGCCAAAGAGGGCAAATTTGTGGAGATTTACTCGAAGATAGCCAATTGATCCATCTCAAGAAGCCGGAGTTATACTCAAGACGAAGGATCTCTCCTTCAATTCCTTCAGGGGGTTTTAGGGATTTCTTATGTTTTGTTTTATTTTTTCTTCTGAGATGTTTTCTTTTATTGTTATGAACTAAACCCTCAGATACCTGAGGGAGATGAAACCTAAGATGAATCTTATTATCGTTTGCTAAACTATATGATAAATATTTGAGTTGTTCTTAATTATGTGTTCTTAATTCTTGTGTTGATATTTCCGGGATATTAATTCAAGTATAATGTGCTTAGGTGGAGGAGCAAAAGTCCCTGCCTAAGAGTAGATCTAGCATAATTAAGCGGAGTTGATCGCACGCCTAGAGATAGGGTGACGAGATTTTGCACGATTAGGGTGAAACCTAATATGGGAGTCCATAGATCGAGTTAATGCAATTCTAGGGGTTTTAATTAGAAAGAGATTTCAATTAATCAACCTAGGGTTAGACGTTAGTCGCCTCGAGAGAGGGATTAATATAAATTAGGGAATCTTACGAATCAAGTCAAATGAATAAATCGTCTGGTTCAGAGTTAGATAACAAGTGAAGTCTAGGTGGATTCTTCCTTGGATATTGTCTTAATCAATTGGTTTTTCCTAAATTTATTTTCCCAATTCATTCTCTTTGTCTTTGCATCTTTAGTTTAATAGTTAGCTAATTTTAGATTAAACAAAAATCACTTTAATTCTTAGGCTAAATAATAAAGAGAGAGTTACTATTACTTTGGTTCCTTTGGGTTCGACATTCCGGTCTTGCCTAAACTATACTACTGTTCGATAGGTGCGCTTGCCTCGAATCGTTGTCATAGTTAGTTTCTAGGTTTGATCATTCTTTTTTATAAATTTTAAGACTTTGACATCGCATAAAACAACGATCACTTCCCAACATATAATTAATGAATGGGGCTTTTAGAGTGTTTATGAAAAGCATTGTTCCCTCCTTCTCTAAAAGAGGTGGTTGAACTTACGTTGCCATCTCTCTTAGCGTACTGCCTAAAGCTTTCACTTGGCTTCTTTTCCATGTTTTGCAACGTAATTCTATCAGGTGTCATGTCGGTCATATAGCTGTATTGTTTCATGAAAGCCTGTGCCAAGTCTTTCCATGAGTTGATTTTGGGATGGCTTAGCTAGTTGTACCACTTGGCGGCCAACCCGATCAAACTATCTTGGAAGCAGTGAATTAACAATTGGTCGTTATTGATGTATCTCATCATTCTTCGGCAGAACATTGTGATATGTGCTTCAGGACAACTAGTCCCATTATATTTTTCGAATTCTGGAGTTTTACATTTTGGTGGGAGCGCTAGATCAGAGACTAAGCTCAACTCCTTAGCATCAACCCTGCAAAGGTAATCGGCATTCTCCATAGCTTTGAATTTTTCTTCCAACCACTTGCACCGATCTTCTAGTTGTTTTGGCAGTTCTATTCTTGCTTTATCCATTTCTGCCATGTCATCCAAATCTGGAACAATTGGATTAGTCGAATTATCCCCAGGGTTGGAACCTGAACCTATTGGGTAATTCACTGGTGCTGAAGTGCCGGCTTGATATTGTTGAGGTCTTATGGTAATAGGTACTCTTCATGGATAGGTATCTAGTTGGGCTTGGACATTTACTGGGGTAAAGCTTGGGGGTATATAGGGTCTTCATTATCATCCCTAGAGCTATTTATAGTACTTTTCCCTTTTTCAGTTTCGACCAACAACTAGGTCAACTGGCTTATCATGCTTCGTTGGGACTCTTGTATTTGATCCCTCTTGTCTTGCTATACTTTAGCTATTTGTTCTTGCATCTAGACATGCAAGTGATCTTGCATGTCCTTTAGAATTTTTCTGATCTCTCTAACCTTTGATCCAAGGTAACTGTTATAATTTTGATTAATTAGGGTCTTTTTATGAAACTTAATGCATATGATGAAATGCAATGCTGATGAATGAAAAATGAATACAAAAAGAGGCGTTGATTCTGATTCAATTCTATTAGAATAACTTTACTAGAAAACGAATCTCATTACATAAAATGCATACATGTGACATGTACGGCCTTACCCTAATACTCAAATCCTTAACCATGTGACATGTACGGCCTTACCCTAATACTCAAATCCTTAACTTTCCTAAGAAGCCAAGGTAATTCTGTAACAGTCCAGTTTAGACCCTAGTCAGAATAGTAGTTTTGGGACCACAAATTCGAGTCAGAAAAATATTTTAATATTATTTTCTATGCTTATAAAATGTGAATTGATATGTGTGAAATTTCTGTGATTAAATTTTATCGTTTGTGTGTCGATTTGTGAAAAAGGACAGAATCGTAGAAAATGTAAAAGTGGCCTTCTATTTGATTAAGTGCCGAATTGATGTGTCTCTTTAAATGTGAGGTCCTTATGTTGTAATTAAACCATTTGAATATTGGCTGGACATAAAAACCTAAGGTTGGTGGATTTTGAATGAAATTAAAAAGGCTAATATAGTAATTATGTTAATAGATGATAATAAAATAAAACATAAAGTAAAAACACATGCTTTCTTCATCTTTTTGCACCAAAAATAGAAGAAAGAAAAAGCCATTTACATGCTTTAGGGTTTGACACTTTGCGTTTGTGATTAAGGTATGGATTTTGTTCAGTTTTTGATAATTTTTATGTTTTTGTGATCGTTGCTTCGTGTTCTCTTAAGCCCATGTCTTAATTCATGAAATTGATGATGATTTTGAGTAATGCCATTGTTGACGATGTGAGCTTTGTGTTGATAAATGGTGAAATATGAAAGTTTGATGTTAGATAAATATGTTTTGTATTGGGATTTTTGATAAAATTGATTATTATGGGCTAATTTGTAAAAATGAGAAATTGAAGGACTAAAATGTGAAATAAATGAAATATATGGGCTTAAACGAACTCCATGAAAATTCAGCTAAGTATGAAAAATGTGAAATTATGTGTATTTGGTGATTTTATGAAATAGGGACTAAAATGTCTAAATGTGGAAATGTGAGGGCTAATTTGTAAAATGCCCTAAATATGTGTATGTGGATTGAATTGAATGATTTGGTAAATAAAGGTGTTAAATTTGAATGTGCATAGATCAAGAACCAAAGAAAACGAAATTAGATCTGGGGAAATCGAAAGTAGTTGAATAGCCGTTTCGTTTCCGTTCTTTCCTGTACGAGGTAAGTCTATATACAAATAAATGTGTTTGAATTGAATTATTATTGTTTATATGTAAATGAATTGTAATATATGGCAATTCGAGCTGAATATGTGAAATCTGGGAAAGTTCTGGTAATGTAACGACGTCAGAAAAGGCCCATATGAACCTTAGAATGTAGTTAGGATACATATGTCATGACATAGGATTCCGATATGTGTTATCGTGTAAGACCACGTCTGACACGTTGGCACCGATTTGTGATTTACGTGTAAGGCCATGTCTGGGACATCGGCATCGTATTTGATTCCGTGTAAGACCCTGTCTAGGATAGTGGCATCGATATTGATTACATGTAAGACCACGTCTGGGACGTTGGCATTGTACGAGCTTTCCGAGTATCCTAGTTAATTTCGAACGGTTCAACGGGTGTTCTGAGAAATGAATGAGTATACGATTGTGCATCTAAATTCCGGTAAGTAAGTATGTATATGAAATTTGGAAATGAAAGGTATGTATGTATATGATCATTTGATATGTGATTATGAACAAGTGGATATGATCAATTGAGATATAAGAGAAATATGACTTGTGATTGTGTTATGCCATGAGTCATATGTATGAAATGGTTTATAATTATTCTATGTGATAAGGTTATTTGTATATGGCTTACTAAGCTTATGAAAGCTTACTTTGTGTGTATTTGCATTGTATTATAGATTATCAAAGCTACTGGAAGCTCAAGGATAGTCGAGGATCATCACCACACTATCAAATTAAACTTTGGTACCTTTTGAAAATGTACATATAGAAGTATGACATGTATAGGCTAGAGAACTTTGTTTATGTTTTCAAATGTGTAAATATAGTCATGTGATATGGCTTGATAATGAATGTGACTATGGAATGAATTAGTGCATGTTAAGTGATGCAAAAGATGATATGTTTTGATGTGATATTGGTGGGTTGAATTGGTGTGCTTGAGTTGAATTTGCGTATAGAAATGAATGATGTTGTTATGGGTCAATTGGTGAATAATTTGGTATGTTTTAGCTATCTTTGGGACATGAATTGATGCTTGTTTGATGCTTGTAGGTATGACCCAAAATGGGTGGCAATTTGGCCTTGCAAATGGCCTGTAATTGCCCACACGGTTGAGCATACGGGCGTGTGACTCGAGTGTGTCCTTCACTGTCCTAATTCGAAGCAAGTTAGATTTGTACACGAGCCAGACACACGGGCGTGTGAGAGGCTGTATGATTCGAATTAGTGTTGCACACGGGCCAGACAGACGGGCGTGTGACAGGCCGTGCGATTTTAGTCAGTTTTGCACACAAGCTGAGACACGGGCCAAGGCACGGCTGTGTGAGGCACACGACCTAACCACATGGGCTTGTGCTCTTATTGAAAGAAAATTTTTTAAAGTTCCTTAAATTTTAAGTATGAAATCGGTTTAGTCCCGAACATTCTCTAAAGCGTGTTTAAGGTCTCGTAGATCTTATAAAGGGACTATGTGAATACGAATGCTTATGAACTGATGTTGTATGATTGATGATGTGATATGAGAGTATAATGTTCCGATTTGTCCAGTAATGCCTTTTAACCCTAGTCCGGCAATGGATACGGGTTAAAGGTGTTACAATTTATTGGTATCAGATCTACGATTTAGTCGATTTTAGGACTAACGTAGCGTGTGAGAGTCTCGCTATGCATGCCATATATACGAACTGGGATAGTGTGATGAATCCTGACAGATAAATTGTGTTTTTCGTATGGTAAATGGATCCCGAACGTGCCGTAGTTGACGATGTTAAAAATAATGCGCCTGCTCCCGCTCAAGGGACAATGCCGTCTGTATCTAGATCGGTTACTAGTGGCCAGGAAGGAGAGGCTAAACAAACCTTCTTCCAAAAGATAAATCAGTGGTTCACTCAGTATATTAGAACAAATCCGGCTGTTCCTTAACCTTCACCCCCACCTAATCCCCCTCAGACTTCTGTTATACCTCCGGTTATGAATCCAAATTTTTTGAATAAGCCTCCGGTCGATAAAATCTGTAAATATGGGGTCGAAGAGTTCAGGGCCACTAGTGATGATGATGCTGAGAGAGTTGAGTTTTGGCTCGAGAATACAATTCGAGTATTTGATGAAATATCGTGTACCCTTGATGATTGTGTGAAATGTGTCATTTCTTTGTTGAGAGATGCAACTTATCAGTGGTGGAAAACTTTGATTTTTGTTGTTCCGAAAGAACGAATTACCTGAGATTTCTTTCAATCTGAATTTTGAAAGAAATTTATTAGTCAGAGATTCATTGATCAAAACCGGAAAGAGTTCTTGAATTGGAACAGGGTCGTATGTCTGTTATAGTAAGACTAATTCAATATGCACAAGAATGTGTCTCGACTGAGGCAATAATGTGTAAAAGGTTCGAAGACGGCTTGAACGAAAATCCGTTTGTTAGTCAAAATTTTAGAAATAAAAGAGTTTGTTGTGCTTGTTGATCGAGCATGTAAAGCTGAAGAACTAAGGAAAGATAAAAGAAAAGCTAAGTCAGAAGCTAGAGATGTGAGAAAGAGATCTTCAAGTAAATCATTTCAGTCTGCATCAAAGAAATTTCGAGATGAGTATAGTCGTTCAAAGGTTAATGTGGGACATTCGAGCAGAGATCGTGCTAGACCGCATTCGAGGTTCAGAGCTCCAGCTACTTCGATAGCTAGTGTTGGAAATGTTAGATCTGAGTGACCCGAGTGTAGACATTATGGTAAAAGACATCAAGGCAATTGTAGATTGAATGACCGAGCTTGCTTTAAATGTGGATCATTAGATCACTTTATCCGAGACTGTCCCGAGTCTGTTGAGCAAGAGATTGTACAGAATCCAAAGTCGGATAACACTTCAGCTAGGGGTATTCCAGAGACATGAGAAATGTGAGTGGTAGCCAAAGAGCTACGAAAGATACAGTTACGAGATCTGAAACGAGAGCACCTGCCAGATCTTACGCCATTCGAGCTCGTGAGGAAGCTTCGTCTCCAGATGTTATTACTGGTACATTTACTCTTTATGATACTTTTGTGATTGCTTTGATAGATCCAGGGTCTACTTATTCATATATATGCATGAACTTAATATCCAGTAAGACTTTGCCTATAGAGTCTACTGAATTTGTAATTAGAGTATCGAACCCCTTAGGAAAAAGTCTCCTGGTTGACAAAGTGTGCAAGAATTGTCCGTTCATGTTTCGAGATAACTATTTTTCGGCTGATCTGATGTTATTACCTTTTGATGAATTTGATATAATCCTAGGTATGGATTGGTTAACATTGCATGATGCTTTTGTGAATTGCAAACGTAAGACTATTGATTTGAGATGTAAGAATGATGAAATAATACGGAATGAATCTAGTGATTTGAATGGGCTACCGGCAGTGATATCTTCTATGAAAGCTCTGAATTATGTGAAAAATGGTTGTGAAGCTTATCTTGCATATGTGATTGATACGAAAGTAAGAGAAAAGAAAGTTGAATTTGTGACTGTGGTTTGTGAGTTCCCTGATGTGTTTCCTGAAGAATTACTGGGATTACCTCCAATACGAGAAGTTGAGTTTGGCATTGAGTTAGTGCCGGGGACGACTTCTATCTCAATAACTCCATATAGAATTGCTCCGACAGAATTAAAGGAATTGAAGTCTCAGTTGTGAGAATTGACAGACAAAGGTTTCGCACGACCGAGCTTTTCTCCTTGGGGTGCTCCCGTTTTGTTTGTGAAAAAGAAAGACGATACGATGAGAATGTGTATTGATTATCGTCAGTTAAACAAAGTGACCATTAAGAAAAAATATCCTCTGCCCAGAATCAATGATTTGTTTGACCAATTGAAAGGAGCTTCTGTGTTTTCAAAGATAGATTTGAGATCGGAATATTATCAGTTGCGAGTAAAAGATTCAGACATTCTGAAAACTGCTTTTAGAACAAGGTACGTCATTATGAGTTTTTAGTTATGCCTTTCAGACTAACAAATGCTCCTGCCGTCTTTATGGACTTGATGAACAAAATTTTCAAACCGTATTTAGATCGATTTGTTGTTGTATTCATTGACAAAATTTTGTTTTATTAGTGTGATGAAATTGAGCATGCCAAACATTTGAGAATTGTGCTTCAAACTCTGCGTGATAAGCAATTGTGTGCAAAGTTTGGTAAATGTGAGTTCTGGTTGCGTGAAGTTGGCTTTTTGGGGCATATTGTGTCAGCATCCGGTATACGAGTTAATTCGAACAAGATTTCAGCTATTTTAGAGTGGAAGCCTCCGAGAAATGTGTTTGAAGTTTGCAGTTTTCTACGACTTGCTTGTTATTACCGATAGTTCGTAAAAGGATTTTCAGAGATTGCAACTCCGTTGACAAGATTGCTTCAGAAAGATGTGAAATTTGAATGGTCTGAAAAGTGTCAGAAAAGATTTGATCAGTTGAAAGCCTTTTTGACTGAAGCTCAAGTTTTGGTACAGCCTGAATCGGGTAAAGAATTTGTGATATATAGTGATGCTTCATTGAATGTTTTGGGATGTGTTTTGATGCAGGAAGGCAAAGTTATAGCTTATGCCTCGAGACAATTGAAACCACATAAAAAGAATTATCCGACGCATGACCTTGAATTAGTTGCGATCGTGTTTGCTTTAAAAATTTGGCGCCACTATCTTTTCGGTGAAAAATGTCATGTGTTTTCAGATCATAAAAGTCTAAAATATTTGATGACTCAGAAAGATTTGAATCTGCGTCAGAGAATATGGTTAGAACTGTTAAAAGACTACGAGCTAGTTATAGATTATCATTCGGGAAAAGCAAATGTTGTTGCTGATGCTTTGAGTCGAAAATCACTATTTGTGCTACGTGCGATGAACGCTAATTTAGTTCTATCTGATGATGTTTCGTTTTTAGCCAAATTGAAAGCAAGACCATTGTTTTTACAGTAGATTTATGATGCTCAAAAAGTTGATAATGAGATAATAGCAAAACGAGCTCAGTGTGAATTGAACCCTTATTCTGAATTTCGAGTTGACGTTGATGATTGTCTGAGATTCTGAGAACGGATTTGTGTACCAAGAAATCTAGAGCTGATTCAGTTGATGTTGAAAGAAGCAAATAGCAGTTGTTTATCTGTTCATCCAGGAAGTACAAAGATGTATAATGATTTGAAACAACTTTACTGGTGGCCTGGAATGAAAAAAGATATCTCTGATTTTGTTTCGAAATGCTTAATGTGTTAGCAAGTTAAAGCTAAACATCAGGTGCCATCCGGTTTTTTACAACCGATTATGATTCTAAGTGGAAATGGGATAGAGTGACGATGGATTTTATTTCAGGTTTGCCTTTAACTCCAAGAAAGAAATATGCAATCTGGGTTATAGTTGATAGATTGACAAAATCAACTCATTTTATTCCGGTGAGAACGGATTATTCACTTGATAAGTTAGTTGAGTTGTATATATCCGATATTGTGAGATTGCACGGGGTGCCACTATTTATTGTGTCTGACAGAGATCCGAGGTTTACTTCGCGATTTTGGAAGAAACTGCAAGATAATGATGTGAGCATGGCCGAGATCTTTTCCGAAACGAGCGAGGACTAAGCAAGGCTACTCACTAAGTCTAGAAATCGAGCTCGGACTAACACCTTAAACGATCTTCGCACCTTAACGCAAGCTGACTTTAGCTCGACTTCAGCTCCTCGATCTCCACTTAGCTCGAATCAACTCACTTGAGCTCAATTCAACTCGTTGAGCTCATTTTTATTTCTTTTCATCTCATTTATTTTATTGTTAGAATAAATTAAGTATTTAATTAAATTAGTTAATATTGTTATAGCTCATAATTATGTTTTGAATTATTACATGTTTTTAATATGTTTTTGTCCTAGACGAATTTAATGTGTCTTGACTAGACTATATTAAATTTGTCTTAGTTTAATTATGTGTTAATTAAAATGTCCAAAAAATATTAATGCTTGGTTCAGCTGAATTTGGATTGATTTAATTTAGTTCATGTCTTTTGTAGGTGAGCCGAATGTAAAAGGTGAATTAAGGCCAATATACATGCACGGTTTGGGTTCAAAGAATGGGAAGGTGCATGTATGGCAAGTTACACTGAATGGTGGCTGAATCATTAGCTCTCCAAGGTGATTATTTGGCCAAGAGACACTCCCTCTTTCAATTTCCCAAGCTGGACGATTATCTTCCCAAGGCAACCATTAAAGTGTTCACACCAACCGAAAATTCCATTCACATTGGTGACCATTCGGCTATGCCCTTTCACACCAAGAAGACCTTTCAAAATCAGATGTCCACACTCCAAGTGGTTGTTCAAAGCTATCCTTTAATGCTTATATCTATTCAGCCAAGGGATGCAAATTAAATGAGCTCATTAAGCTCGTGGCTGAACCTAGACATGGCCATTGGCCTCCCATGCATTCATCTTCTTTCAAGTGACTTTACTTATTCATGAAGCTGACCATTGAAGCTCCATTCAGCTGAATATGGACTTAGAGAATTAATGTTTTGTTCTAGCTTATTTTAGAATATTCTAGCTGAATTTTCTTAGCCATTAAGTTAGTCCATTCGGCTATCCAAGCTAGGCTATAAATACTTAGTCATTTTCGATTGTAAGGGACTTTTGACAAATTTTATATGAACATTGTGTTCTCTGTGAGGTTTTCTCATCTCATATTTTCGTACGAGTCTCGTCTGACTTATCTAGCTCGCTAGTGGCATCTGTGAACTTGTTTTTCGAACTTATCACCTTGACCGGTGTGGCATTCACCTATCCATCTACCAAACCACCTATCCACCTTAACGATATAAGAATCGGGGTGATATTGTTATATAGTGTTGAATTATTCTTGAGTTAAGTTCGTATTTCCATTTCCACCACTTATCCAAATTTATCTATCTTTATTTCTTTATTAAATCGAGCCTATCTTTTCCTTATAAACCTATCTTCAATTCAAACCACTTTGTTAGATTTAAGCTTACCTTAACCGAAATCAACCCTTTTTCGACATAACGAACAATCCCCTCGTCGACGATCGGGCAAACAAGTGACTCGACTCTTCAACATCGAGCCGGATCACATCAATGCTTTAGGTACGAAATTTCACTTTAATTCTATTTTTCATCCGCAGACGGATGGTCAATCCGAGCAGATTATTCAGATACTCGAGGATATGTTGAGATGTTGCATTCTTGAGTTTGAAGGTGCATGGGAACAGTATTTTCCATTGATTGAATTCGCGTATCATAATAGTTTTCAACCGAGCATTAAAATGGCACTGTGCAAAACTTTGTATGGTCGTAAATGCTGAACACCTTCATATTAGACTGAGCTCAATGAGAATAAGATACACGGGGTTGATTTGATTAAAGAAACTGAATAGAAGGTAAAAGTGATTCGTGAAAGTCTAAAAGCAGCGTCAGATCGTTAGAAATCTTATGCAAATTTGAAATAAAAAGATATTGAATTTGAGATCGGTGATAAAGTGTTTTTGAAAGTCTCACCGTGGAAGAAAATACTCCGATTTGGAAGAAAAGGCAAATTGAGTCTGAGATTCATCAGGCCGTATGAGATAATCGAACATATTGGACCTGCTGCGTATAGATTATCACTACCACATGAGCTAAAAAAGATTCATAATGTATTTCACATATCGATGCTTCGATGATACAGATCTGATCCCTCGCATGTAATTTCTTCGCCTGAGATAGAAATTCAGTTCGATATGACTTATGAAGAAGAACCGATCTGTATCTTAGCTCGTGAGGTTAAAGAATTGTGGAATAAGAAAATTCCATTAGTAAAAGAAATATGGCATAGACACGGTGTTGAAGAGGCCACGTGGGAGCCTGAAGATATTATGAGACAGCAATATCCGAATCTGTTCAACGATAAGATTTTCGGGGATGAAAATCCCTAAGGGGGAGAGTTATAACAGTCCGATTTAGACCCTAGTCAGAATAGTGGTTTTGGGACCACAAATTCGAGTCAAAAAAATATTTTAATATTATTTTTCGTTCTTATAATATGTGAATTGATATGTGTGAAATTTCTGTGATTAAATTTTATCGTTTGTGTGCCGATTTGTGAAAAAGGACTAAATCGCAGAAAATGTAAAAGTGGCCTTATATTTGATTAAGTGCCGAATTGATGTGTCTCTTTAAATGTGAGGTCCTTATGTTGTAATTAAACCATTTGAATATTGGATGGACATAAAAACCTAAGGTTACTGGATTTTGAATGAAATTAAAAAGGCTAATATAGTAATTATGTTAATATATGATAATAAAATAAAACATAAAGTAAAAACACATGCTTTCTTCATCTTTTTGCACCAAAAATAGAAGAAAGAAGAATCCATTTACATGCTTTAGGGTTCGGCCCTTTTTGTTTATTATTAAGGTATGGATTTTGTTCGATTTTTGATAATTTCTATGTTTTTGTGATCGTTGCTTCGTGTTCTCTTAAGCCCATGTCTTAATTCATAAAATTGATGATGATTTTGAGTAATGCCATTGTTGACGATGTGAGCTTTGTGTTGATAAATGGTGAAATATGAAAGTTTGATGTTATATAAATATGTTTTGTATTGGGATTTTTGATAAAATTGATTATTATGGGCTAATTTGTAAAAATGAGAAATTAAAGGACTAAAATGTGAAATAAATGAATTATATGGGCTTAAACGAACTCTATGAAAATTCGGCTATGAATGAAAAATGTGAAATTATGTGTATTTGGTGATTTTATGAAATAGGGACTAAAATGTCTAAATGTGAAAATGTGAGGGCTAATTTGTAAAATTCCTTAAATATGTGTATATGGATTGAATTGATTGATTTGGTGAATAAAGGAGTTAAATTTGAATGTGTATAAATGTATTTGAATTGAATTTTTATTTTTTATATGTAAATGAATTGTAATATATGGCAATTCGAGTTGAATATGTGAAATCCGGGAAAGTTCCGGTAATGTAACGACGTCAGAAAAGTCCCGTATGAACCTTAGAAAGTAGTTAGGATACATATGTCATGAAATAGGATTCCGATATGTGTTATCGTGTAAGACCAAGTCTGACACGTTGGCATCGATTTGTGATTTACGTGTAAGACCATGTCTGGGACATCGGCATCGTATTTGATTCCGTGTAAGACCCTGTCTGGGACAGTGGCATCGATATTGATTACATGTAAGACCACGTCTGGGACGTTGGCATTGTACGAGCTTTCCGAGTATCCTAGTTAATTTCGAACGGTTCAACGGGCGTTCTGAGAAATGAATGAGTATACGATTGTGCTTCTAAATTCCGGTAAGTATGTATGTATATGAAATTTGGAAATGAAAGGTATGTATGTATATGATCATTTGATATGTGATTATGAACAAGTGGATATGATCAATTAAGATATAAGAGAAATATGACTTGTGATTGTGTTATGCCATGAGTCATATGTATGAAATGGTTTATAATTATTCTATGTGATAAGTTTATTTGTATATGGCTTACTAAGCTTTTGAAAGCTTACTTTGTGTGTATTTGCATTGTTTTATAGATTATCAAAGCTACTAGAAGCTCGAGGATCGTCGAGGATTATCACCACACTATCAAATTAAACTTTGGTACCTTTTGAAAATGTACATATAGAAGTATGGCATGTATAGGCTAGAGAACTTTGTTTATGTTTTGAAATGTGTAAATATAGTCATGTGATATGGCTTGATAATGAATGTGACTATGGAGTGAATTAGTGCATGTTAAGTGATGCAAAAGATGATATGTTTTGATGTGATATTGGTAGGTTGAATTGGTATGCTTGAGCTGAATTTGCATATAGAAATGAATGGTGTTGTTATGGGTCAATTGGTGAATAATTTGGTATGTTTTAGCTATCTTTGGGACATGAATTGATGCTTATTTGATGCTTGTAGGTATGACCCAAAATGGGTGGCATTTTGGCCTTGCAAATGGCCTATAATTGCCCACACGGTTGAGCACACGGGCGCGTGACTTGATTGCGTCCTTCACTGTCCCAATTCGAAGCAGGTTAGATTTGCACACGAGCCAGACACACGGGCGTGTGATAGGCTGTATGATTCGAATCAGTGTTGCACACGGGCCAGACACACGAGCGTGTGACAGGCCGTGTGATTTTACTCAGTTTTGCACACGGGTTGAGACATGGGCCAAGGCATGGCCGTGTGAGGCACACGGCCTAGCCACATAGGTGTGTGCTCTGTTTTGAAAGAAAATTTTTTAAAGTTCCTTAAAGTTTAAGTATGAAATCTGTTTAGTCCCGAACCTTCTCTAAAGCATGTTTAAGGTCTCGTAGATCTTATAAAGGGACTATGTGAATATGAATGCTTATGAACTGATGTTGTATAATTGATGATGTGATATGAGAGTATAATGTTCTGATTTGTCCGGTAATGCCTTTTAACCCTAGTCCGACGATAGATACGGGTTAGGGGTGTTACAAATTCTCAGCCCCGATCCGATTCTGATTTGTATTTTAAGCTCAGCATGTCGACTTTAACCACTAGGGTTTGCAAATGGTCGACTACTTCCTGTACTTCATTCACAACTTTGCCCATGATGTGATCTCTATGTCTAATCTAACCTAAAGAGCGTTGGAATTGCTCTTTCCAGTGTTCATTGTTTGTTTCAAGAAGCTCGACTCGAAGTTCACAATTTTACAGTGCGGTCTCGAGCTCTTTTATCTTTCTCTTCAACTCTTCAGTCTTATTTAGGCTTGCTTTCAACTCAATTGGGGAGTTGCGACTACGTTATTGACGCAGTGACCTTTGTAATTCTGCTACCCAAGCTCTTAATCTAATTTTTTCATTTCAACTTTCTAACAAATTCCTTTCTAAAGCATCTTCTCGAACTCGAGCATCTTAGAATTTCTTTTCCCACTGATCATCTCTAAGGTTTAATTCTTTGATCTCTCTCTACCATTGCTCCGACGTTTTACCCAACCCAGCAGTCCTTATTGACAAGCGCAGCTTCTTATAATCTGTTTTTAAACTGTCTAAGTCTTCCTCAGCCTTGTTCTTTCTTTTTTCCATTTTCTTAGCTTCTAATTTCTGGACGTCGACGTCTAATTCTAGCTGCATCTTTTCCTCTTCCAACTATTTTATCTTTTTTTCCAGCTCCGAACTCCTCTTTTCAAAGTCTTGATTTACGATCTCTAGCTCAGACGGAATCACTTGTAAGTGTTCTTCTATTGACTGAGTGTTTTCCTGTCTTGACATAGGGACATTTTCATTAACCCTTTTACCCCACCACCAATCATACTCAGGGGTCGTCATGGGATTTACGGCAAATCTTTTTATTTTGTGAGTTTGGTTCCAAGTGTTAGATATTTCACGAACCTTCTTCTTATAAATATCACCCTTGTACGCAAACTCACACTGAGCCAACCCTTACATTGCTGGTGTGAACTGCCTTGATCTATATTGTCTCAATACAAGTGGAGGGGCATATCTAATAGCTCCCCATATCCCGAGTAGAGGAACCCAGTCGAAGTTTCCACATCGGTACAAAATCTCATCAGGGATCATCCAAAGGGCCCTCCATTCGACGTCTTCGTCTTGAAGACTCAGGAGAATTGCCATCCACTTTTCTTCAGAAATGTTGTCTCGTCTTGGCGTAGCAACGAATTCTTTCAACGGAGAGTAGTTCTTGGAGAATACTCGATAAGAGACCTTTTCTACCTTCCAAAAGTGACTATGAAATGAAGCTAGCAAAAGTTGTGCACACCCAATAAATCTTCCTTCATCCGCTCTCCGACATGCATTCAAAGATTTGAAAGTTTCGGCCAAAATTGTTGGGACGAGCATAACCCTTTTGTCAAGTCGGTCGAATAGATCTGAAACTGCATTTGCTATGTGCCCTAGCTCTTTGGGAAAGATGACCAACCTGTAAATACTCAAGGCGAAGCCGTCGACTCTTTTCTTCATATTCGAATGTACCAAGATCAAATCCCGTAAACTTTTCCAAGAGATGCATTTACTATCTCCTTTTTGTTTAATCTAGGTCACGACCCATTGCTCACTCATTCCCGTTATGCTCATTAGCCTCTTCAAGAAAGTCGGGACGTTGGCGGCTCTAGAATAAGTTTTGTTGACTTGGATCCTCAGGAAATGGAGCTGAGTTGTGTACTTTTCTACGGTGGGCACCAAATCTACCTTCCCAAAAGTAAAGCAGCTATAGGCGGGATTCCAATACCGGGCTAGAGCTTGAAATAAGTGGTTATCCACTTTGACATCAAGTAAATAAGGCAAATCCCCATAGTTACAGTAAAATAACTGCTTGATTTCGTCATTCCATTGGTTCCATACCTCTTTCAACTCTTGGAGATTATTCTAAGTCACACTGATGCTAGTCAAATCCCACAATTCTGACATATATCCCTCCGTAAGGCTTTCGCCCTTCTTGTTGTGTCTTCTCGGACCATATCCGGATGGTCGCATTGTCTTCCACTTTATCAAGAAATCCCTTTTCCATGACAAGCTCTCTATTTAGCAACTGAACGTGAATCAACACCCTTTTTATGATGAAAATGCAATGCAATCACAGTCAAAACAAAATGAAACAAGTCGGTACATTTCATACAAAGCTAGAATTTCAAGCAAGCAAGAAATAATAAATTGTAACAGCCCATTTTCAATGAAATTGAAACAGTGGTTTCGGGACCACAAATTTGAGTCAGATATAAAATTTATTTTAATATTATTACATGGTCCTTATTATGATAGGAATGTTATATGAAAATTCTGATAAGAAAATTTTATCGATTATGTGCTTAATTATGGAAAGGACCAAATTGCATAAAATGCAAAAGTTGAATTCTAGTAGCTAGAAAGATCAAATAGCTATGGAATTCAAAACTTGAGGTCCTTATATGGTAATTAGACCATTAAAGAAAAGTTAGTAGATGTTTTTGATGAATCATCCATGAAAAATTAGAAAAAGGCAATGACTAAATTGGAAAGTGGAAAAATTAATGGATGATAAATAATTAAACAGAAATATTATCATTTTATATCATCTTCATCCCCAAAGTATTCTTGTCCCGTTTTTAGTAATTTCTATATTTTTAAGATCGGGATAATCTAATCTATCTATTTTGGGGATTAATTTGAAAATTTATCAAAGTATCAAAGTTTTTCCATAGATTAATATGCTAAAATTTTGAAATTTATGGTAGAAAATGAAAGGTTGTTGATAGATAAACAACTTTTACAAAGACTTTTGATAAAATTATGATTTAGGGATTAAATTGCAAAGATGTAAAAGTTGTGGAAAAATTCTAATTTTTTTGAAATACATGTGTTGTAAATATTATATGAAAATTTTGGTTAGGCTTGGAATAAGGATTAAATTGCATGAATTTCATTTTCCGAGCTTAGGGACGAAATTGGAATTTATGAAAAGTTTAGGGGCAAAATGGTTGTAACACCCGTACCCATATCCTATGCCAGAACCGAGTACGAGGCATTACCAGACTTAACAATACATTTTATCAAATTAATTAACACATATACAAAATGATTTAGTCAAGTCCCTATACATGCCATAGTTTAAATCATTTATAAATAAAGATACCCATAGATAGCTTGATAGTGTGAAGCGATCTCCGACGACCTCCAACCCGAGCTTGTTTAGTAGGACTCTGTAACATGGGAAAGAAAAGGGGGTAAGCTTATAAAGCTTAGTAAGTTCACATGTAAAAATAATAAGCATTAGCAATGAATTTAGCTTACTACTAAGTTGTCATAACTTGCATAAATAATGCTAAGTTCTTACTTTCCCAACTTACTCATTTGTAGCCTTATCAAAGCCTCAACATGACAAATCCTCACAACAAGTTCTCAATTTGATACAAACATTAAATCACATGCTTACACATTATTACTCATGTTCACATTAATCTGTCTGCTTGAATCACTATCACTAAATTATTTATTTCTTGAGCTACAGAGCTCCAAATTTAAAACTGCTAATTTTCCCCGAAACTAGACTCAAATATCTTCATACCATAAAATTTCCAAAATTTTTGGCTAATCCAATTAGTACAGTTTATTCATTAAAATTTCCCCTATTTCACTGTTCAACTATTCTGACCACTTTTCACTACAAATCAATTTTATCCTTGTACAGAATTCAAAAGATGTTATAATTTGTTTCATTTGAAACTAGACTCATTAAGGATTTCAAGCATATAACTTTTATCCCATAATTATTTTTGTACAATTTTTAATGACTTTTCCAAGTCAGAACAGGGGATCACGTAATTATTCTGAACCAATCTCACAAGAATTTAAATATCTCGAAATATAAAATTCCTTTGTTTTCTCTGTTTCTTTTATATGAAAATAGACTCAATAATATTTAAATCAATATCTCATCCAACTTATAATTCAATTTATACTATTTTTGGTGATTTTTAAAATTCACATCACTGCTGCTGTCCAAAACAGTTTTATTGTAAATTTTACTCTTTCATGATTGCTTTGTATTAACATCCATTTAATCATACATAACCCCAAAACATATCCTTAACTAGCCATTCCAATAGCTACCCATTATTGAATATTTACATGCCATTCATTTTCCCCTTTAACCTATACATCAACCATAAAACTTAAACTTATCATGTCACAATTTAATTTGGCCTAAAAGCCTCACACATAGTCATAAATCAATTTATCACCTATTTATACATCATAAGTATAGACCTATCGTCACAAGGTCATCACAAGATCATTTTCATAGGTATGACCTACTCATTTACATTCTTACCAAATGTTCCATATACGTCGAAATTTAGTTCTCATGAATTTTGCGTACATACCTGTACCCTTTCAACATGATCATACCTTGTCATTTCTTTGATATCATCTTTGGATTTACCCATTGACTAAGGATGGATACTCGGGAAAAACTCGTACAAGATATATCGTACCAATTCCATGTCCCAGACATGGTCTTACGCTAGCTTTCATATCGTGGCCGATGCCATGTCCCAGACATGGTCTTACTCTAGCACACATATCAATGCCGATGCCATGTCCCAGACATGGTCTTACACTGGCTCTCACATCATGGCCGATGCCATGTCCCAGACATGGTCTTACACTGGCACACATATTGCCATGGTCCAACCATGGTCTTTACTATCAATTCATCACATGTCGAAATTCAATCATACTCCGCCCTGCATTTCTCTTAATTTGATCTTTCAATACAATCTCGTAATTTTTATATTATTCATGATCCAATAATAACATACAAAATAACACATGGTATCAGTTAAACATTTAAACATATTAAATTTAATGCTTATTAACATTCGAACTTACCTCGATACCAAAACGACCATTTTACCAACTTTCCCGATTTTTGATATTCCTCACGTTCTAGGTCCAAATCTTGTTTTCTCTAGATCTAAAACATCACATTTCACTTATTTAATTAATGTACTATTCAAAACAGTCCCTAACTCAATTTTTTCAAAATTACAATTTTGCCCCTAAACTTTCACATATTTACACTTTTGCCCCAATACTCGAAAATTAAACTTCAGCCCTTATTCATATGTTTTATAACATGCTGATCATTTTTCCCTTCTATGGCAACATCAAATTCTCACTCTAACATGTACTTATGAACAATAGGTATTTTTACTGATTATCACGTTTTACTCGTTTTCACTTAAAATCACTTAGTAAAAGTTGTTTAACATAATTTTAGCCTTCATATTCTATCATAAAACATATAAATACACACTTTTCACTTATGGGTAATTTTCTAAAGATGAACCTTAGCATGAATTATTGGTAGCATAAGCTAAATCGAGCTACCAGGACTCCAAAACCGTAAATAACTTGAAAAACGGAGCTAGAACAGACTTACCATGAGCTTAGAAAGTTTAGAAGACCCTAGCCATGTCTTCCCCTGGTAAATTTCGTCCATATGAAGAAGATGGACAAATTTGGCATTTTAATTTTGTTTTTAATTCATTTAATTACCAATTTACCAAAATGCTCCTAACTTAAAAATATCCCATTTCACTTATCTAATGTCCATTTTTGTCCAACAATTTAACCAATGGTCTAATTTCCATTTAAGGACCTCCAATTTAAAATTTCATAGAAATTGGACACTTCTAACATGTAGAGCTCAACTTTTGCACTATTTACAATTTAGTCCTTTTGACTAAATTGAGTGCCCAAACGTCGAAATTTTTGAACGAAATTTTTACGAAATCTTTCCGTAAAATTGTAGACCATAAAAATATAATAAAAATAGAATTTTACTTGTCGGATTTGTGGTCTCGAAACTACTGTTTTGATTAGACCCAAATTTAGGTTGTTACAATGGTAATTTTGCCTAGAGTGTAAATTGAATCCAATTGAATATGAAATGTGATAAGTTGATGATTAAATTCATTTATATAGATCCCGATAACTCAAATTTGAAGCTAGATCGAGGAAAAGAAAAAGTTTCGAATTAGTAGATTTTCATATAGAAGCAAGTGTCGAGCTAAGTTTGTGTAACTTAATAATGCATGTTAATATATTTGAATTGAATGTTGTATTTGGGTGAGTTGGATAAATGCTTAAAGTATGAAATAAATTATATGCCCGATATTGCTTGAATAAATGACAAGTTCCGATTGAATTAAGAAATTCGATGGATATATGTGATTTCTCTTACTGAATGTGGTCCTGCATATGTTGCAGACATTATAGCTTGGATGAGCATTCTGTTAAAAGCCCTCTCGAGTGTCCTGTTATATAGTTCCTATGAGCATCCTTATCGATAGTGATTTTGCATGTGTTGCGCACTACTGCAACTCTTTGTGAGCGTCTTGTTACATGAATCGATCGGTTGTGATCTAGCATATAATGCGGACACAAACACAGCTCTACGTGAGCGTCCTGATATAAGCTCTTATGGGCTTCCAGATATGGCTCGCTTGAACTCCCTGTTACCTTATTTGGTGCTCACTAATATTAACTCTTCGGAGTTATCTGTTAAGCTCTATGAGCTCCCTGATTAATACTCTTATGAGTTTCCTATTTAGCCCAGATAAGTGTCCTGTTACATGGCTCATCTGAGCATCCTAATATGTGGCTCGAGTGTGTGCTCCCTGATTAAGTGCCCTAATGGGTACCCCTGATTATGAGTTGACGGTTTACAGTTTTTTACACCTTGAGTGTACTACCTGAGTATCCATCGAATTTTCAATAATTCAACGGAATAAATTCTTGACATGAGAAATTATGAGAATAAGAGAATTGTAACACCCCAAACCCGGCCCAAACGTCACGACCAGATCTGGTATGCTACGGATTAATAGTTGAAAACTTCTTATTGAAGGGATTTGAAATCTTGGTTTGTTTAAGTAGGTATTCGTTAAATAAGTGTTGTTTGTAGAAAACCTCTGAAGTTTTTCTTTTTAAAAACGACTTGTTTGAACATTTCATTTTTATTTCTACTTATAAATAAGCCTTAGAACATAAGTTTATAATGAATGAATACATTAACAAATATAAATTGATAACCTATGCCTTATTACATAAACATTCCCAAAATTAAAACTTAAAGAAAAACAGAAAAAAATAATTTATGGAAATAAAAACTTGATGGCCCCTCGAGTCCGCCTCGGCTCCCATGTCCACGATCTACTGCTCATCTGAAAAGTTAGGAAAATAAAGGGTGAGTCACCAAGACTCAGTGTGCAAATCCTGAAAACACATAAAAGGCGTGAGGCCCACAAACACATTATGGGCCTTGGCCCATACATAATGGCAACAAAATATTTTCATGCAACATGGCCCAACCCAAACCTAATAGTCCATCCTCTACACACCAGCCCGTACCAGCCAACACACCTTGGGGATTTCTGCAATCAACCCACCAACCGCTACATACCATATCGATAGTCATGCTGCCTATTCCTATCAATCAGGAATAAATTTAACGTGGCTTAGCCATCGATCACTATGTGACCTCATAATATAACGTGGCTCAGCCACCGATCACTATTGTGACCTAATTTTACAATTCGTGGTTTAACCACCGATCACCAAGTGACCTATTAACATGCTCTTCCCCTTCATCATATTAATCCCATCCCATGCATACATACATGCAGAATCAAAACAATATACTACCTAAGAGTTCACAGTCTATCACATACATCGATACACATAGAGAAGTTTCTATGATTACGTACCTGGCATCCCTTGCCTACCCTTTTTGGGTAATCCGACTGTCTATACAGCCCTTTTTTCCGGCTTTTAGCCCATAACATATATTTAGTACAGATTACTACACAGCCTTTTTCCGGCTTTTAGCCCATAACATATATTTAGTACAGATTAATTAGTGTGTTAGAGATCTACACACCTGATTACAGTCAAGACAAGACCTTCTATGTCGACACTATCAGAAGCCGATACAACTGCTAACTGTCTAAGATTTTATTCTGACGCCGGTCCACAACCCGGTGGCCAATCCCGAACTGCTGACACTGCTCGTTTCTTAAAATTAGGGATTGGGTTTACAGATCCAATCCCTTCCTTCACCTGATGGACATGTGATTCCATCAAAAGACCTTATCAGTTGCTACCATCATAACATATGGTTAAGATCACAATTACGATAGCAAATCTAACGATAATCTAAAGAGAAACTCTTACCTTGAAATCCTGAAAAGAGAGATATGGGATTTAGAGACTAGCGGTTCCGGCTTTTAGATCTAAGCGATCTACTTCAATTCCCGAATGTCGCCCAACACGTAAACACAAGAAACCAACAATCCATTAGCCTTTCGGCTTTGTCTTCTAAAAACCGAAAGAGAAAAAGAATAGATCAGAAGAAATCGACACCTACCTTTACAGAGAATTCGGCAACTCCTAGACGATTTCAGCTTTTGAGAAGATCAAAAAGAAAAGATGATCTCAAGAGATCTATAAAGTTTCGGCTTTTGAGGAGATGATTGAGAGAAAAGAGTAATATCAAATGTAAACAAGTGATAGGAACAGTACAGGAAAAAGAAGAATTTCGGCAAGGCTAGGGCAGATTCGGCCATGGCAGACAAATGTGAAAAGAAAGAATGCTTAAGGGAGTTTTCAGCTTTTATTCAGAAAAGGAGGAAAAGAGAGAAGATGGAAACCCTAAATGCCGAAAATAAAGAAGAGAATGGGAGAATAAAACCCTAATGCCAATTTTAATTAAAATAGTTGGGCTTCATGCAACTTGAATTTGGGCCTCCTCAGTTGACACCACTTCCCTGCTTTTAAGTGGCGCCACTTTGCCACTGGGCCACAAGCCCATTTGTATTTTAAAACACAGATAACATCTTTTAAGCCCTATCTTACCAGGCTTTCCACTAGAGTGTCCAAACAGAAAATTCGATTAAGGCCTCTGCCCAACCCTGAGCCCATTCTGGACCCCTAACACTCACATTTAACATAACCACACATTAAATGCATAGCCCCACAATTTCAGGATGTTACAGTTCTACCCCCTTAAAGAAATTTTGTCCTTGAAATTTCCAACTAACTATTAATCGTACGACCCCAGTCTCACCACTATGCTTTCGCTGTGCACTCTAATTCTAAAGCCAAAAGAAACACTTAGTATACTATGGTAGAGTACACACCGGTATTCACATCTAGAGCGTCCTCGTCCCCTTGGCGACGTGCTGCATGGACCGAAGCTGGCTGCCTCGCCTCAGCATAACCTGCACCTCCACGACCATGTCCTGTGCCATTGCCACCATTGACTTGACCACGGCCCCTTGGTGGTTGTTGACCTCCTCTTCCCGGCGGTGCATTCTCTTGACCTGTGGGCCCTTCACTGCCCTGTTGCTGCGGCCAGTTTCTAACTTGGTGGTCCGTAGATCCACACCTAAAGCACTTCCCACTGCCCGCCCAACACTCACCTACATGGAATTTACCATATCGGCCACACTTCTGTGTCTGACTAGCAGCAGCAGGTCTCTCATTCCGACTAAGTCCGTCTGACCTAGGCCTTTTCTAAGTACGCCCAGTTGTCCCCGATGATCCAAAATTTCTCTTACTTCCACCCCTATCTCTATCCCGATTCAGTTTTTCTGTCCGCTTAACCTCCTCAGCTATCTTAGCTTTTTCCACAAGCACAGCAAATTCCTTCTCCCGCTGTGGTGCTATCAGTACGCACAGATCGTCCCTCAGACCATCTTCAAATTGAACACAACATTCATGGTCTGTGGCCACCATCCCTCGAGCATAACGACTAAGGCGTAAGAATTCCTCTTCATACGCAGCCACCGACCTACTTCCCTGAACCAGATTTAGAAACGCTCTACGCTGCGCATCCACATACCTTGTCCCAATATATTTACTCTGGAACACCGTTTTGAAGAAATCCCAGGTGATACGGTCGACCATCGTACCATCCTTAACCGTAAGCCACCATTGATAAGCTTCGTCTCGCAGGAGAGATATAACCCCTTTCAGTTTTTCCTCTCCCGTGAGATCCAGATCATCCATTATACGTTCAACCGCCTCCCACCAATATTCAGCTGTACTTGGGGCTATACCAGAAATTCCCCTAAACACTTCTGCCCCATTAGCTCTAAGTCGCTCCGACACAGATTTCCGGGCTCCTGTGCCCATGCCTGCCCCAGCAACCCTCTCTAAAACCCTTAACATCGCCTGAGATACTGCATCATCTCCGGCCGTCTGATCCTGAAATTCCACCTCCGTAGCTGGTGGTACTGGCATCTCGTTTCCAGACTCATGACCAGATCCTATTGGTTCTGACACAGCCATCCTACCCCTACCACGACCACGCGCAGGACGTCCACGACCCTTTGTACTCATTCTACCGATTCGCGTTTATCTGATTAGAAATTTTATGAATTATTAATTTCTTTCACTAATTAACCACGAACAATCTTATGAACAGTAGTTTTAAGAGTAGTTCTTTCGATTTCAAAATTATATCTACGGGTTTTAGTCTCAAGTTTGTATCTCCTAGTTCTACATACATTCAACCATCATACATCAACATACAAGTAGCATTCATGAACTCACATTCATCACATAAGGGTATTTTCATCATTTCACTACCCAAGGGTTTTTCCGTAATTTTATCCTACAGGGCATTTTCCAAAATAGAGTATCTTGGTGATTTTTCGAATTAGAAGTACTTTGGTATATATATATATATATATATATATTATAAAGCAGGGGTATCTTGGAAAACAAGTTTTTTTTAACAGGGATACTTTGGAAAATTTATTTTTGCAAACCGGGTTCTTTTGTAATTCTAGGGGTTTTCGAGTAAATTTGCAAAACTTAGATATTTTGGTAATTTTTTTCAACCGGGGGTGTTTTGATAATTTCACAAATTTTCGTAGTTTTACAAATCTGGGGTATTCGAGGGAATTTCACAATCAAGGGTATTTTGGAAATCATACAAAACTTGGAGGTATTTTTGGTAATTTTGCAAAATAGGGTGGCTGGTCCTTTTCGGGTTTTAATTATAAATTTTGGCCCATCAACAAGTCCTCGCGGCTAAGGTGAACAGTCACTACGCACAGGTAGGATTCCAGCGAAAAGGAGGTGAGTCACTAGGAGGTGAGTCACTAGGACTCCAATCCTAGACATGCGTATGCCTGTTGCCACACCCTAACCCAGCGACTTGTTCACGGTCATGTTTAATTAGATTAAGTCTTATGGAATTGAAGAGTTGTTTAAACTAAGCCTAGAGTCCATTAATGCCTAACATACTAGTCTACGTCCATCAAGCCCATCAAACCCAACATGTATATCACATCAAGAGTTAGAATACTTACCTGCGTGGATCGGGTGCTGGTAGACTCGAAGGCCATATATCAACCCAAAGCATTTTCTTAAATTCATATCAATTTCCAAAACACAACTAGACCCATTTCATAGCCCGAGTTTTGCAACCAGGCTCTGATACCAAAATGTAACACCCCAAACCCGGCCCAAACGTCACGACCAGATCTGGTATGCTACGGATTAATAGTTGAAAACTTCTTATTGAAGGGATTTGAAATCTCGGTTTGTTTAAGTAGGTATTCGTTAAATAAGTGTTATTTGTAGAAAACCTCTGAAGTTTTTCTTTTTAAAAATGACTTGTTTGAACATTTCATTTTTATTTCTACTTATAAATAAGCCTTAGAACATAAGTTTATAATGAATGAAGACATTAACAAATATAAATTGATAACCTATGCTATGGGCCTTATTACATAAACATTCCCAAAATTAAAACTTAAAGAAAAACCAAAAAAAATAATTTATGGAAATAAAAACTTGATGGCCCCTCGAGTCCGCCTCGGCTCCAATGTCCATGATCTACTGCTCATCTGAAAAAGTTAGGAAAATAAAGGGTGAGTCACCAAGACTCAGTGTGCAAATCTCGAAAACACATAAAAGGCGTGAGGCCCACAAACACATTATGGGCCTTGGCCCATACATAATGGCAACAAAATATTTTCATGCAACATGGCCCAACCCAAACCTAATAGTCCATCCTCTACACACCAGCACGTACCAGCCAACACACCTTGGGGATTTCTACAATCAGCCCACCAACCGCTACATACCATATCGACAGTCATGCTGCCTATTCCTATCAATCAAGAATAAATTTAACGTGGCTTAGCCACCGATCACTATGTGACCTCATAATATAACGTGGCTCAGCCACCGATCACTATTGTGACCTAATTTTACAATTCGTGGTTTAACCACCGATCACCAAGTGACCTATTAACATGCTCTTCCCCTTATCATATTAATCCCATCCCATGCATACATACATGCAGAATCAAAACAATATACTACCTAAAAGTTCACAGTCTATCACATACATCGATACACATAGAGAAGTTTCTATGATTACGTACCTGGCATCCCTTGCCTACCCTTTTTGAGTAATCCGACTGTCTATACAGCCCTTTTTTCCGGCTTTTAGCCCATAACATATATTTAGTACAGATTACTACACAGCCTTTTTTCGGCTTTTAGCCCATAACATATATTTAGTACAGATTAATTAGTGTGTTAGAGATCTACACACCTGATTACAGTCAAGACAAGACCTTCTATGTCGACACTATCAGAAGCCGATACGACTGCTAACTGTCTAAGATTTTGTTCTGACGCCGGTCCACAACCCGGTGGCCAATCCTGAACTGCTGACACTGCTCGTTTCTTAAACTTAGGGATTGGGTTTACAGATCCAATCCCTTCCTTCACCTGATCGACATGTGATTCCATCAAAAGACCTTATCAGTTGCTACCATCATAACATATGGTTAAGATCACAATTACGATAGCGAATCTAACGAGAATCTAAAGAGAACCCCTTACCTTGAAATCCCGAAAAAGAGAGATATGAGGTTTAGAGACTAGCGGTTCCAGCTTTTAGATCTAAGCGATCTACTTCAATTCTCGAATGTCGCCCAACACGTAAACACAAGAAACCAACAATCTATTAGCCTTTCGGCTTTGTCTTCTAAAAATCGAAAGAGAAAAAGAATAGATCAGAAGAAATCGACACCTACCTTTACAGAGAATTCGGCAACTCCTAGAAGATTTCGGCTTTTGAGAAGATCAAAAAGAAAAGATAATCTCAAGAGATCTATAAAGTTTTAGCTTTTGAGAAGATCAAAAAGAAAAGATGATCTAAAGAGATCTATAAAGTTTCGGCTTTTGAGAAGATCAAAAAGAACAGATGATCTCAAGAGATCTATGAAGTTTCGGCTTTTGAGAAGATCAAAAAGAAAAGATGATCTCAAGAGATCTATAAAGTTTCGGCTTTTGAGAAGGAGATGATTGAGAGAAAAGAGTAATATCAAACGTAAAGAAGTGATAGGAGCGGTATAGGAAAAAGAAGAATTTCGGCAAGGATAGGGCAGATTCGGCTATGGCAGACAAATGTGAAAAGAAAGAATGCTTAAGGGAGTTTTCGGCTTTTATTCAGAAAAGGAGGCAAAGAGAGAAGATGAAAACCCTAAATGCCGAAAATAAAGAAGAGAATGGGAGAATAAAACTCTAATGCCAATTTTAATTAAAATAGTTGGGCTTCATGCAACTTGAATTTGGGCCTTCTCAGTTGACACCACTTCCCTGCTTTTAAGTGGCGCCACTGGGCCACAAGCCCATTTGTATTTTAAAACACAGATAACATCTTTTAAGCCCTATCTTACCAGGCTTTCCACTAGAGTGTCCAAATAAAAAATTCGATTAAGGCCTCTGCCCAACCCTGAGCCCATTCTGGACCCCTAACACTCACATTTAACATAACCACACATTAAATGCATAGCCCCACAATTTCAGGATGTTACAAGAATTATATCTCGAATGCTTCTGAAATACTTGAAAGTTTGTAACATGATGAGCTCATCCATGTTTACTTGATGTATATGTGAATTATGTGACTAAGTTGCTTATTTGAGTGTATGTGATTAGGAAAATTTGCTACTTTGTTGAGAAGCATGTTATTGTATACTTATTTTAATGAATGTAATTGGTATGTTTAATTTCAGTTATACGAACTTACTAATCATTAATTGCTTACTAGGTTTTATTTTCTTTGTTCTATAGTGCTCGAAAGCTCGCAAAGGTTGGAGATCAGTCAAAGCATCATCACACTATCCGCTAGCTCGTTTTGGTATAAATAGTAAACTCATTTTGGTATAATGGCATGTATAGGCTAACTTTTCCAATATTGGTATGTAAGTGGTTGTTTGTAATCTAGCCATTGGAATGGCTAGTAATGGATTGATTTGGTATATTTATAAGGTTATATCATGTTAATATATATATATGTATGTGGTATGGTTAGATTGAAAAAACGTAAATTATATGTTTTTACTAAAAGGTAAGTTGACTATATGAATATAGGTGATGTTATACCATGCATACTAATGATGTTTGCTTGGTTTAATGTTTTGAATTGGTTGATACATATGTGTGTAAGTGTTGTTGTAGGTTAATGGCAAAGTTTGGGTAAGAAATAAAGCTAGGAAATGGCTTTATTTTGTCCACACGGGTAAACGCACGGGCGTGTTGCTTGACCGTGTGTGACACACGGCCTAGCACATGGGCATGTGGTTTGGCTGTATGTCCCCTGCGTCTTAAAATTGAGAAATAGAATGCTCAGAATTGGGCACACAGGCAGAGACACGGGTGTGTGTCTCAGTCGTGTGTGCTACACGGCCTAGAACACGGGCGTGTGTCTTGGCCGTATGAACCCTGCACTTAATTTTCGAAAATTAAATTGACCACACGACCTAGCAAACAGGCATGTGGCTGGCTGTGTGGCACAAGTCAGAGAGTTATACGGGTAAGGACATGGGCTGGGATACCGTCATGTGCCTCACATCGAATGCCCACACGGCCTGAGACATGGGCATGTCACTTGGCCGTGAGAGCCACATGGCCTACTCACATAGGCATATGACCCCTTTATTAAAGAAAAAAATTAATTTTGTGAAAAATTCTCTAAAATTTCGATTTATTCTTGACTTGATTCTAATGTTTAAATTGGGCCTCGAGGGTCTATTCAAGGGAAAATATGATTAATATCGGATATGAAAAATAAATGACATGAATTATATAAAATTACTCTGTAAACTCTAGTAATGCTCTGTAACCCTGTTCCGGCAACGAATATGGGTTAGGGGTGTTACATTTATTGGTATCAGAGCTACGATTTAGTCGATTCTTGGAATAAACATAGTAAGTACGAGTTTAGCTATACATGCTATTATATAATTTATGATAGTGTGATATCTCCTAACCATTCTTAAATGTGTTTTTCATATAGTAATGTCATCCAACCAATCTAGAGTTGAATCTGAGGAAAATGAGAACACTGCTCAAGCTTCCGTTCAACTGCATCTAGTATTAGAAGGCCCATATCGAAGGGCCGAACTGAGGAGGCAAAAGAATCCTTATTTCAAATGATAAAAGAGTGGTTTACTGAATATTTGAGAATAAATCCTGATGTACAACAACCTTCCCCACTGCTCCTCAACCTGTTCTTGAGATGCCATAGGCTGTTGAACCTGTTAGAATCGGTAAGCCTCTGGTGGATAAAATCCATAAGTATGGGGCAGAGGAATTTAGGGCTACTGTCGATGATGATCAAGAAAGGGCTAAGTTTTGGTTGGAAAATACCATTAGAGTTTTAGATAAATTATCATGTACACCAGCTGAGTGTTTGAAATGTACAGTTTCTTTATTAAAAGACATAGCCTACCATTGGTGGAATTCCTTGATTTTAGTTGTATCTAGAGAAAATGTTACATGGGAATTCTTCCAGATTGAATTAAAAAAGAAGTACATTAGTCAGAGATTTCTGGATTAAAAAAAGAAAGAATTTTTAGAGCTCAAACAGGGAGACATGACTGTATCTAGATATGAACGAGAATTCATTAGATTGAGCAAGTATGCCAGAGAATGGGTTTCCACCGAGGCTGATATGTGTAAACGATTTGAAGAGGGAATAAATGAAGATATCAAACTGTTGATTGGAATTCTTACATTAAGGGAAGTTGTGGTTTTGGCTGATCGAGCACACAGAGCCGAGGAATTAAGTAAAGCAAAGAAGCAAGCAGAGAGAGAATCCCTGATTTTTGGTAAAATATTTATGGGCAATTCACAATCATCTACTTCAAAGAAATCAAAGAAATACCATGATCGTTTTACTACGTCTGTAGGGTATTCTGGAAAAGAGTGGGGCTCTCAACACTCTAACCCGAGATCTTCATCCCCATCTGTAACGAGTGTGGGAAGTACCGGTAATCCCAAATTGAAATGCAAATATTATAATAAATTTCATTTTGAGGAGTGTCATCTGAGAAGTGGAGCCTGCTATAAATGTGGTTCTCTTGATCATTTTCTTAAAGATTGTCCGAAAAAGGTTGAAAAAGATACTGATCAGACTCCGAAGCTGAGTAATCCCGCCTTGAGAGGCAGACCATCCCGACACCCTGGGAATATCAGTGGTAGTCGAAGTGCTACAAGAGATACAATAGTTAAAACTGAGGCATGAGCATCGGCAAGGACATATGCTATTTGTGCTAGAGAAGATGCCTCTGCACCAGACGTCATTACTGGTACATTTTCTCTACTTGATACTAATATTACTGCTTTCATTGATCCCGGTTCAACACACTCATACGTATGCACTAAATTAGTGTCCGTTAAAAATTTTCCTGTTGAATTCACTAAATTTATGGTTAAAATTTCGAACCCCTGGGCTAGTATGTTTTAGTGGGTAAAATTTGTAAAAATTGCCCGTTAATGGTAAACGATTATTGTTTCTCGGCTGATTTGATGCTATTGCCATTTGATGAATTTGATGTGATTTTAGGCATGGACTGGCTAACCCAGCATGATGCAATGGTAAATTGTAAACGTAAATACATTATATTGAAATGTTAGAATGGTGAGTTACTTCATGTTGATTCTAATAAACTAGAT
Organism: Gossypium australe; assembly: GCA_005393395.2. NCBI lineage: Eukaryota > Viridiplantae > Streptophyta > Magnoliopsida > Malvales > Malvaceae > Gossypium > Gossypium australe. The sequence continues at coordinate 124,823,258 of CM016616.1, forward strand.
GGGTTATCTACTGTGATCTCAGCTATATCGACATAAAAATATATCAAAAAGGGATATGATTCTTATCTTGCATATGTGTTAGATACTAAAGTATTTGAGTCGAAAATTCAGTCAGTACCGGTTGTTTGTGAATTTTCTGATGTATTTCCGGAGGAATTACCTGGTTTACCACCAGTTAGAGAAGTGGAGTCCTCTATAGATCTTGTTCTGGGGACAACACTGATATCTATAGCACTCTACAGAATGGCTCCTACCGAATTGAAAGAGTTGAAAGCACAGCTGCAAGAATTGATTGATAGAGGCTTTGCTCGACCCAATTTCTCACCTTGGGGTGTACCGGTTTTGTTTGTAAAGAAGAAAGATGATCATTGAGACTGTATATAGATTACAGACAATTAAACAAAGTCACCATAAAGAACAAGTATCCACTGCCTCGAATTGATGATCTATTTGACCAGTTGAAAGGTGCCACTGTAGTTTAAAGATTGATCTTCGTTCTCGTTACTATCAGCTATGGGTAAAAGATTCAAATGTTCCAAAGACAGCTTTCAGAACTAGGTACGGGCACTATGAGTTTCTTGTAATGCCTTTTAGTTTGACAAATGCACATGCAGGATTTATGGATCTGATGAACAGAATCTTCAAATCGTATTTAGATAGGTTTATGGTGGTATTTATTGATGATATTTTGGTATACTCTCGAGATGAAAATGAGCATGCCGAAAATTTGAGAATAAAGTTGCAAAATCTGCGTGAAAAGAAATTGTATGCCTAATTTAGTAAATGTGAATTTTGGCTATGGGAAGTTAGTTTCCTCGGGCAAATTGCATTAGCAGAAGGTATCTGGATGGATCCGAATAAAATTTCAGCCATTGTTAATTAGAAGCCACCGAAAATCGTGTCTAAAGTTAGAAGTTTTCTGGGCCTAGCTAGATATTATCGTAGATTTGTTAAATGATTTTCAATGATAGCTTCTCCGATGACTCGCTTGTTACAGAAAGATGTGAAATTCGAGTGGTCTGATAAATGTCAGCAGTGTTTTGATAGGTTGAAAGCCTTATTGACAGAAACACCAATATTAGTTCAGCCTGAATCGGGTAAAGAATTTATAATTTACAGTGATGCATCGTTAAATGGTTTAGGTTGTGTATTGATGCAAGAAGGTAAAGTAATAGCCTATGCTTGAAGACAACTAAAACCACATGAGAAGAATTACTTGATACATGATCTTGAAAGCAATTGTGTTTGCATTGAAAATCTGGTGGCATTACCTGTTTGGTGAAAATTTTCATATATTTACTGATAAAAAAAGTTTGAAGTATTTGATGTCACAGAAAGATTTGAACTTGAGACAGCGCAGGTGGCTTGAATTATTGAAAGATTATGATTTGGATATTAATTATCATCCAGGAAAAGCTAATGTAGTTGCTGATGTTCTAAGCAAAAAATAATTATTTGCTTTAAAAGCAATGAATAATTGGTTGTCATTGTCAAATGATGGTTCAATTATAACTGAGTTAGAAGTGAAATCAACATTTATGCAATAGATCTATGAAGCTCAGAAGGGTGATGATAAATTACAGGCTAAATGGGTACAAGGTGAGTCAAATTTTGATTCAAAATTTTAGATTGGTTCTGATGGTTGTTTGTTATTCAGAGGCAGAATATGTGTACCGAAGAACTCGAAACTAGTAAAGAAGATTTTATATGAAGCTCATAATGGTAATATGTCTATTCATCCTAGTAATAAAATGTACAATGATATGAAAGGATGTACTGGTGGCTGGGAATGAAATGGGATACTTTTGAATTTGTATCTAAATGTTTGATATGTCAACAAGTAAAAGCTGAACACCAGGTGCCTTCGGGATTATTACAGCCAGTTACGATACCGAAATGGAAATGGGAAATAATTACCATGAACTTTGTATCGGGGTTACCCCTGTCTCCGAAGAAGAAATAGAATTTTAGATCGCTGCTTTGAATTACCATGAATTTTGTATCGTTTAAAAGTAGCCTCAGATCGTCAAAAGTCTTATGCCGATCTTAAATGAAAAGAAATAGAATTTTAAATCGGCGACAAAGATTTCTTGAAACTATCACCTTGGAAGAAAGTTCTCCGGTTTGGCCGTAAAAGAAAACTGAGTCCATGGTTTATCGGACCATATGATATTATTGAAAGAATTTGACCTGTTGCTTATCGATTGGCATTACCACCAGAACTTGACAGAGTTCATAATGTTTTCCATGTGTCCATGTTATGACGCTATCGATTAGAACCTTCACATGTTATTTCTCCGACGGATGTTAAGATTCAGCCTAATATGATTTATAGTGAAGAACTGATAAAAATCTTAGCTCGTGAGACAAAAGAGCTAAGAAATAAAAAGGTGCATAGGTAAAAGTTCTCTGGTAGCGACATGGTATCGGGAACTGGAGGATGCCATGAGGAAACAATACCCCAACCTCTTTACTGGTAAGATTTTCGAGGACCAAAATTCTTAAAGGGGAGAGTTATAAAGCCCATTTTCAATGAAATCGAAACAGTGGTTTCGGGACCAAAAATACGAGTCAAAAATAAAATTTATTTTAATATTATTACATAGTCTGTATTATGATAGGAATGTTATATGAAAATTCTGATAAGAAAATATTATTGATTATGTGCTTAATTAAAGAAATGACCAAATTGCATAAAATGCAAAAGTTAAATTCTAGTAGCTAAAAGGATCAAATAGCTATGGAATTCAAAATTTGAGGTCTTTATATGGTAACTAGACCATTAAAGAAAAGTTAGTAGATATTTTTGATGAATTATCCATGGAAAATTAGAAAAAGGCAAGGACTAAATTGGAAAGTGGAAAAATTAATGGATGATAAATAATTAAATAGAAATAGTATCATTTTATATCATCTTCATCCCCAAAATATACATGGAAACCCTAAGAAAGAGAAAACAAGCTTTCTTGGCTTAATTGGGTAAGTATTCTTGTCCCGTTTTTAGTAATTTCTATAGTTTTGATATCAGAATAGTCTAATCTATCTATTTTGGGGATTCATTTGAAAAGTTATCAAAGTATCAAAGGTTTTCCATGGATGAATATGCTGAAATTTTAAAATTTATGGTAGAAAATGAAAGGTTGTTGATAGATAAACAACTTTTACAAATAGAATTTTGATGAAATTATAATTTAGGGATTAAATTGCAAAGATGTAAAAGTTGTGAAAAAAACTGAATTTTGTGAAATACATGTGCTATAAATATTATATGAAAATTTTGGTTAGGCTTAGAACAAGTATTAAATTGCATGAATTTCATTTTTCGAGCCTAGGGACGACATTGGAATTTATGAAAAGTTTAGGGGTAAAATAGTAATTTTGCCTAGAGTGTAAATTGAATCCAATTGAATATAATGTGATAAATTGATGGTTAAATTCATTTATATAGATATGGATAACTCAAATTCGAAGCTAGATCGAGGAAAAGAAAAAGTTTCAGATTAGTAAATTTTCATATACAAACAAGTGTCGAGGTAAGTTCGTGTAACTTAATAATATATTTGAATTGAATGTTGTATTTGGGTGAATTATATAAATCCTTAAAGTTTGAAATAAATTATATGCCCGATATTGCTTGAATAAATGACAAGTTCCGATAGAATTAAGAAATTCGATGGATATATGTGATTTCCCTTAGTGAATGTGGTCCTGCATATGTTGCGGACATTATAGCTCGGATGAGCATTCTGTTAAAAGCCCTCTCGAGTGTCTTGTTATATAGTTCATGCGAGCATCCTTATCGGTAGTGATTCTGCATGTGTTGCGCACTACTGCAGCTCTTTGTGAGCGTCTTGTTACATGAATCGATCGGTTGTGATCTAGCATATAATGCGGACACAAACGCAGCTCTACGTGAGCGTCCTGATATAAGATCTTATGGGCTTCCTAACATGGCTCGCTTGAACTCCCTGTTACCTTATTCGGTGCTCCCTGATATTAACTCTTCGGAGTTATTTGTTAAGCTCTATGAGCTCCCTGATTAATACTCTTATGAGTTTCCTGTTTAGCCCGAATAAGTGTCCTGCTACATGGCTCATCTGAGCATCCTGATATGTGGCTCGAGAGTGTGCTCCCTAATTAAGAGCCCTAATGGGTACCCTTGATTATGAATTAACGGTTTACAGTTTTGTACACCTTAAGTGTACTACCTGAGTATCCATCGATATTTCAATAATTCAACTCAATAAGTTCCTAACATGAGAAATTGTGAGACTAAGAGAATTATATCTTGAATGCTTCTGAAATACCTGAAAGTTTGTAACATGATGAGCTCATCCATGTTTACTTGATTTACATGTGAATTATGTGACTAGCTTGCTTATTTGAGTGTATGTGATTAGACAACTTTGCTAATTTGTTGAGAAGCATGTTATTGTATACTTATTTTAATGAACGTAATTGGTAAGTTTAATTTCATTTATACGAACTTACTAAGCATTAATTGCTTATTAGGTTTTATTTTCTTTGTTCTATAGTGCTCGAAAGCTTGCAAAGGTTGGAGATCGATCAGAGCATCATCACACTATCCATTAGCTTGTTTTGGTATAAATAGTAAACTCATTTTTGTATAATGGTATGTATAGGCTAACTTTGCCAATATTGGTATGTAAGTGGTTGTTTGTGTAACAGCCCAATTACGACCCTAATCGAAATGGTGGTTTCGGGAACACGAATCCGGGTTAGAAAATATATATATTATTTTATCTTTTTTTATTTTTTTGTTTTTTTCTTATTATTTATTAAATTGATACTTATGATATGTGCTTAAGCATATTCTAAAATATGATAAGTTAATTTGTTCATTTGGATGCTTAATTTTAATCAAGGGATTTAATTGTTTAATGGTAAAAGTATCTTATAATTTATTTAGGGGTTCAATTGAATTGTTTTATTTCATGAATGGATTTGCATGGTAAATTACCCAAAAGCTTGTTGGGTGGACGGCATGATGATGGATATATATGTATATTTTATGTAATTGGTTAATAAGTGGTGTAATATTAATATTTTAATATTAGATTAAGAATAAAGAAAACACAAAAATGTGAGTGGATGTTTATCTTCCATCCATTTTGTTCTTCATTGCTGAAATTTGACAAAGGAAAAGGGAAACTCAAGCTCTCATCTTTCGGCCTTTTTGCATGTTCATCTAAGGTTAAAAATTAGTCATGATTTTTGTAATTTGGTATATTTTTTAGTTAGTTACTTTGAATATCGACAAACCCATGTGGAAATTTTGATTTTGAAGCATGTTTTAAATTCGGTTTTGATGAATGTTGGTGATTTGTTGCGTTTAATGGAAGAATAGAAATATATTCTTGAAAATCAACATGTTTAAAGTATGAAAAATTAGGTGGAATGGGGTGTAATGGTTTAAAAAAATTAGGTGGAATGGGGTGTAATGGTTTAAATTTCGAAAATGAGTAGTTGAAGGATTGTAAGGTGAAATAATTAGTTTGTATGGATGTATGAGACCCTTAGAAAGATTCGGCCCTAAAGGATGTTGGACAAATTTTGAGTAATTCATGAATATTGCTTTAGGGACTAAATTGTAAATATTATAAAAGTTAGGGGTAAATTCGTAAATTTTCTAAAGTATGTGTTTATGGATCAATTGAATAGAAATTATTTTTAAATGGGCTTAATTGAACTTGTTTAGATCAAGATTCAAAGGAAAAGGGGTTGAACAAAGGAAAAGCTAAATTAAACGAATAGCCGGGACACTCAAATTCATCGACTTTTGAGGTAAGTCTATAAGCAATTGGGTTGATACAAATTTTATTCTATGTTAAATTGTATATAATAATGTGAATTAATAGATTAAATTGCACAAAGCCGAATATAGCATGGGAAATGTTTATTATATGCGAAAGTGAGATTGGTATATGTACGTATGTAAAGTGGATTATTTGGTTGAATGAAAATATGTATATGTTCTAATGAATAAATATTCATGCAAAAAGAAATGAAATGTGAGTAATGATTGAAATTGAATATGCGAATATATGCACATGTTAGTATGTATAATGGTATTGCCGAATGTAATGTTATATGATAGAAGAAAGGAGTTGTTTTTGAATCTCTAATTATATATGTATTTATATGGATGGCAATGTGGTCATGTGTGTCTTTAGTACTGAAGGGAAGATGGACTAATGGCACTGTGTGTGCGGACTTATTCACCGAGCACTGTGTGTGCGAGATCAGTTGAAAGGCACTGCGTGTGCGGATTATCGGATTTTTCGTAAGGACTGAGACACTTAATAAAGACAAATGAAAATGTCAGGTATGTTCATATTGAATAATGGTTGATTATCTTGGCGAAAAATTAAGTTATTTCGATTTGGGTATGAAGCATATGAATATTTAGTCCTTTTGTTTTGAGTTTGAATGAGCATGATATTGAGGAATATGAAGTTAATATGTGTCGATATTATGAATTATTCGATAGTTAGATTTTTTTTAAATTAACAGAAAAATGATGAAATGCATGGTTGTGTTGTGTACTTTATCTTTTTGCTTATAACTTACTAAGCTATTTAAGCTTACATGGTGTGTTTGTTACATTGTTTTATAGATCTCTAAAGTTGAAGCTCGAACTCGGGGATCCTTGTCAAAGTCAAGCACACTATCGATTATTTTGGTCCTTTTTTTTGGAATTAAACTCTAAGTCCATGGCATGTATAGGCTAAATGATAGTTTTAGGTTTATCCTTTGAATGAGATGTTATAATGCCATGTGAAAATGGCTTTACTACTTCCATGTATTAAGTGAATATGTTAAGTTGATATATATATATATATAGATATCTATAATTATTCATGAAGTTTCGGTTAAAGATTGCTTGGTTTAAAAAGGTAAGTTTGTGTAATAATGAATGTTAGGTTACCATGGGAAATGGTCGATTTTGATCTATTTGAGTAGTGAAGACATTAAGATAATTAGGTCTTGTACTAGATATAAATGGAGTAAGATGCTTTTTGTATATATATGTGTTAAAAGTGATGCACTAAAAAGCTATTATATGTGTTTGTATGATGTGAATATTCGGGTATGACAAAATTTCTAGGATTATGGTCGACTTGATTTGTTCTGCTTAATTATAATATATCTGTTTATAAATATAAATGTGCATTATAGGTTTGACTTTGAGCAAAACGCTTTTATGTTCATATGAAATGTGCTAAGCTAGTATGCATATTCTGTCTAGGTTAAAATTTTTATGTGGTTTGTATAATTAATGAAAATTGTAAGTTGATTGTTTTTAGGAAATGGCGAGTCATCTATCAAAGTAAGTTACAATAGTTTTTGTACATATTAAATTCAGTGCATGCTGTATAATGATAAAAATAGGATTTATGTACCGTTGTAAGGAGGTTATTTATGGTGAATGATATATATATATATATATATACCTAGATGGGTATTCGGCCCAATACATGTGCTTGGTTGCATAGTAATAATTATAAAGGGATTTAATGTTGAAATGTTTGTGTATGTATAGAACCTGCTAATACATAGATTTAATTATGTGATGTGTACTTTAGTCACGTAAGCATGGAAGTGAGTTATATTATGCTTGGTATTAGGTTAGTAATACTCGTAACCCTAATCCGGCGACGGATACGGGTTAGGGGTGTTACATTTGATTGGTATCAGAGCTACAGTTTAGTCGGTTCTTGGACTAACGTAGCGCGTGTGAGTCTAGCTATACATGCCATAATTAAGAATGTGATAGTGTGATGACTTCTGACAGTGAAAATGTGTTTATTTCTTTCATATAGTAATGGATCCCGATTCTGAGCGAGCTGTAGCTGATGATGTCGAGAGTGTGGCTCCTGCTTCCGCGTCAGAGGAATCTCGACCGGCTACGAGTAATCCTGATGAGGGGGGCAGACAAACCTTCTATAGTATGATGAATGATTGGTTCAGTCAATATATACGAACCAATCCAGCTGTTCAACCACCCCTGAATTCGAACATTCCTCCTGTAGTACCGGTGGTACCCCCGATTGTCAATTCCGAAAGAGTAAATAAGCCCCCAATTGATCGCATTAGAAAACACGGAGCTCAAGAATTTAGAGCCGAGGATGATGATGATGCAGAGCGAGCTGAATTTTGGCTCGATAATACTGTTTGTGTTTTCGACGAGTTATCTTGCACACCCGATGAGTGTCTGAAGTGTGTCATACCATTTATTACGAGATTCTGCTTATTATTGGTGGAATACGCTTGTATCAATTGTTCCGAAAGAAAGGGTTACCTGGGAATTCTTTCAAACGGAATTTCACAAAAAGTATGTAAGCCAGCGCTTTATAAACTCTAAGCGCAAAGAATTTCTGGAGCTTAAACAGGGTCATATGACCGTATCCGAGTATGAACGCAAGTTTGTGCGACTTAGTCGCTATGCTCGCGAGTGTGTGTCGACAGAGGCTGCTATGTGCCGGAGATTTGAGGATGGTTTAAATGAAGATATCAAGCTTCTGGTTGGCATCCTTGAAATTAACGAGTTCGTTGTACTAGTTGAACGAGCTTGTAAAGCACAAGAGCTGGGAAAAGAAAAACAAAAAGCTGAGCTTGACTCTAGAGATGTTCGGAAAAGATCTGCTAGTAAATTCTCGCAGATGGCAATGAAGAAGTTCAAGAATGATAGTAGTCGATCCAAACCTAATATCGGGATTTCTATTTGAGAATGGCCACTAGTGAGTTCTCGAGCTACATCAGCGGCTAGTGTCGGCAATGCTCGATCGAGCAAACCTGAGTGTCAGCAGTGCGGTAGACGGCATTTTGGAGAGTGCTGGGGTAAATCTTTTAATCGCACTTGTTCTCAGTGTGGTTCACAAAATCACTTCGTTCGGAATTGTCTGAAAACTGTTGAAAAGGGTACTACTCAAAGCGTGAGACCGAGTGGCACTACAACTAGAGGTAGACCATCTCGTACTGGGGGAGGTAGGAGTGGTGCACAGAGGGGGACTACAGATGCAGGTATTCGAACAGATGCTCGTGTACCGGCTAGAGCTTATGCTATCCGCGCTAGAGAGAGGCCTCATCTCCAGATGTCATTACCGGTATTTTCACTCTCTTTGATACTAATGTAACTGCTTTGATTGATCCTGGCTCAACTCATTCGTATGTGTGTGAAACATTAGTATCCAGTAAGACTCTATCTGTTGAGTCTACTGAGTTTGTGATTCGGGTTTCAAACCCTCTGGGTCGATGTGTATTGGTTGATAAAGTGTGCAAGAACTGTCATTTGATGATTCGAGACATGTGTTTTCTGGCCGATCTGATGCTATTACCTTTCGATTTGACATTATTCTTGGTATGGATTGGTTGACCGTTCATGATGCGGTAGTGAATTGCAGACGAAAGACTATTGAGTTGAGATGTCAGAATGACGAGATAATACGATTAGAGTCTGCGGATTTGAATGGGCTACCAGCAGTGATACCCTCGATGTTGGCTCGACAGTATTTGACAAAGGGTTGCGAAGCTTACTTGGCTTATGTGATTGATAGTAAAGTGACCAAAAAGAAGATTGAATCAGTACCAGTTGTATGTGAGTATCCGGATGTATTTCTGGAGGAATTGCCGGGATTGCCACCTGTTCAGGAAGTAGAGTTTGGTATTGAGTTAGTGCTAGGGACGGCTCCGATCTCGATAGCTCCGTATAGAATGGCACCGACAGAATTAAAAGAGTTGAAAACGCAGTTGCAAGAATTGACTGACAGAGGTTTTCCCCGACCGAGTTTCTCTCCCTGGGGTGCGCCCGTTTTATTTGTGAAGAAGAAAGACGGAACATTGAGAATGTGCATTGACTATCGACAGCTCAATAAGGTGACTGTAAAGAATAAATACCTGTTGCCACGTATCAATGATTTATTCGATCAACTTAAAGGAGCCTCAGTGTTCTCGAAAATTGATTTGAGGTCAGGATATTATCAGCTGCGAGTTAGAGAAATAGATGTACCAAAGACTGCTTTTCAAACGAGATATGGTCACTATGAGTTCTTAGTGATGCTGTTTGGGCTCACTAATGCCCCTGCAGTGTTCATGGATTTGATGAATCGGATATTCCGACCGTATTTGGATCATTTTGTGGTTGTTTTTATAGATGATATACTGATCTATTCGCGCGATGAAACTGAGCACGTTGAGCATCCGAGGCTAGTGTTACAGATCTTGCGTGACAAGCAATTGTACGCAAAATTCAGTAAATGTGAGTTTTGGTTGAAAGAAGTTAGATTTCTGGGGCATGTCATTTCAGCATCAGGTGTTCGGGTTGACCCGAGTAAAATTTCGGCTATACTTGATTGGAAACCTCCGCGGAATGTTTCTGAGGTTCGTAGCTTTCTGGGACTTGCCGGATATTATAGACGTTTCGTGAAAGGGTTTTCTATGATAGCATCACCGATGACCAAGCTATTACAGAAAGGTGTTAAATTCGAATGGTCAGAAAAGTGTCAGAAGAGTTTTGATCAACTGAAGACCTTGTTAACGGAAGCTCCGGTGCTCGTTCAGCTAGAGTCGAGTAAAGAGTTTGTTATTTTTAGTGATGCATCTTTAAACGGACTCAGTTGTGTATTGATGCAGGAGGGTAAAGTTGTTGCTTATGTCTCGAGACAGCTGAAACCGCACGAGAGAAATTATCTAACGCACGGCCTTGAGTTAGCCGCTATAGCCTTTGCTCTGAAGATATGGTGTCATTATCTATTCGGTGAGAAATACGACGTTTATTCGGATCATAAGAGTCTAAAGTATTTAATGACTCAGAAAGATTTTAATTTGAGGCAACGACGATGGTTGGAACTGTTGAAGGATTACGAGCTCGTGATTGATTATCACCCGGGAAAGGCTAATGTGGCTGCCGATGCACTTAGCCAAAAGCCACTATTTGCTTTACGCTCATTGAATGTGGATATAGCTATGACTGAGGATGGTGGGATCATTGCTGAGTTGAAAGTAAGACCATTATTTGAGCAACAAATTCGAGAAGCACAAGAGTTCGATGATGATTTAAAAACAAAGAAAAGTCATTGTGGCTCGTGTGTGGATTCGGACTTTCAGATAGATGCTGAAGGATGTTTACGGTTCAAGAATCGGATTTGTGTACCGAAGAACCCTGAGTTTATTAGAAAGTTTTGTGATGAAGCTCATAGAAGCAGATTGTCGATTCATCCGGGTAGTACAAAAATGTATAATGATTTGAAACAGCATTATTGGTGGCACGGTATGAAATGAGACATCTCAGACTATGTGTCGAAGTGTTTAGTATGTCAACAAGTGAAAGTTGAGCATCAAGTGCCCTTGGGACTACTTCAACCGATTTTGATTCCTGAGTGGAAGTGGGATCGGGTCACCATGGACTTCGTATCGGGTTTACCTTTGACGCCAAGTAAAAAGGATTCAATCTGGGTTATCGTAGATAGATTGACGAAATTGGCTCATTTTATTCCGGTACGTATGGATTTCTCACTTGATAAGTTGGCTGAGTTGTACGTATCGTAGATTGTTTGGTTACACGGAGTACCTATTTCTATTGTTTCGGATAGAGATCCAAGATTCACATCGCGGTTTTGGAAGAAACTGCAAGATGCTTTAGGTACTAAGTTACATTTTAGTACAGCTTTTCACCCTTAGTCGGATGGTCAATCCGAGCGTGTTATCCAAATACTCGAGGATATGTTGAGATGTTGTGTTCTTGAGTTTGAGGGTACGTGGGAACGATACTTTCCTTTGATTGAATTTGCGTATAATTATAGTTTTCAATCTAGTGTCAAAATGGCACCCTACGAAGCTTTGTACGGTCGTAAATGTCATACACCTTGTACTGGACCGAGCTCAAAGAAAACAAGATACACGGGGTTGATTTGATTAAGGAAACTGAACAGAAAGTGGCAATAATTCGCGATAGTTTGAAAGCGGCATCGGATCATCAAAAGTCTTATGCAGATTTGAAACGTAAGGACATTGAGTTCCAGATAGGTGATCAGGGTATTCTTGAAAGTATCGCCATGGAAAAAGATACTTAGATTTGGTCGTAAGGGAAAACTGAGTCCAAGATTTATTGGACCGTATGAGGTTATCGAGCGTATTGGGCCGGTTGCGTACAGACTGAGATTACCATCCGAGTTAGATAAAATTTATAATGTTTTCCACGTGTCGATGCTTCGACGATATAGATCCGGTTCTTCTTATGTGATCAGTCCCTCCGACATTGAGATTCAACCCGATTTAACTTATAAGGAAGAACCGATTCGCATCTTAGCCCGTGAAGTGAAAGAGTTGCGAAATAAGAAGATATCACTAGTTAAAGTAATGTGGCATAAGCATGGGGTTGAGGAGGCGACCTGGGAACCCGAAGAATCTATGAAGGAGAGTTACCCACATTTATTCACTGGTAAGAATTTTCGGGGACGAAAATTTATTTAGGGGGGAGAGTTGTAACAGCCCAATTACGACCCTAATCGGAACGGTGGTTTCGGGACCACGAATCTGGGTTAGAAAATATATATATATATTTTTATTTTATCTTATTTTTATTTTTATTTTTATTTTTCTTATTATTTATTAAATTAATACTTATGATATGTGCTTAAGCATATTCTAAAACATGATAAGTTAATTTGTTCATTTGGATGCTTAATTTTAATCAAGGGATTTAATTGTTTAATGGTAAAAGCATCTTATAATTTGTTTAGGGGTTCAACTGAATTGTTTATTTCATGAATGGATTTGCATGGTAAATTACCCAAAAGCTTGTTGGGTGGACGGCATGATATATATATATATATATATATATGTATAGTTTATGTAATTGGTTAATAAGTGGTGTAATATTAATATTTTAATATTAGATTAAGAATAAAGAAAACACAAAAATGTGAGTGGATGTTTATCTTCCATCCATTTTGTTCTTAATTGCCAAAATTTGACAAAGGAAAAGGGAAACTCAAGCTCTCATCTTTCGGCCTTTTTGCATGTTCATCTAAGGTTAGAAATTAATCATGATTTTTGTAATTTAGTATATTTTTGAGTTAGTTACTTTGAATATCGACAAACCCATGTGGAAATTTTGATTTTGAAGCATGTTTTAAATTCGGTTTTGATGAATGTTGGTGATTTGTTGCGTTTAATGGAAGAATAGAAATATATTCTTGAAAATCAACATGTTTAAAGTATGAAAAATTAGGTGGAATGGGGTGTAATGGTTTAAATTTCGAAAATGAGTAGTTGAAGGATTGTAAGGTGAAATAATTAGTTTGTATGGATGTATGAGACCCTTAGAAAGATTCGGCCCTAAAGGATGTTGGACAAATTTTGAGTAATTCATGAATATTGCTTTAGGGACTAAATTGTAGATATTATAAAAGTTAGGGGTAAATTCGTAAATATTCTAAAGTATGTGTTTATGGATCAATTGAATAGAAATTGTTTTTAAATGAGCTTAATTGAACTTGTTTAGATCAAGATTCAAAGGAAAAGGGGTTGAACAAAGGAAAAGCTAAATTAAACGAATAGCCGGGATACTCAAATTCATCGACTTTTGAGGTAAGTCTATAAGCAATTGGGTTGATACAAATTTTATTCTATGTTAAATTGTATATAATAAAGTGAATTAATAGATTAAATTGCACAAAGCCGAATATAGCATGGGAAATGTTTATTATATGCGAAAGTGAGATTGGTATATGTACGTATGTAAAGTGGATTATTTGGTTGAATGAAAATATGTATATGTTCTAATGAATAAATATTCATGCAAAAAGAAATGAAATGTGAGTAACGATTGAAATTGAATATGCGAATATACGCACATGTTAGTATGTATAATGGTATTGCCGAATGTAATGTTATATGATAGAAGAAAGGATTTGTTTTTGAATCTCTAATTATATATGTATTTATATGGATGGCAATGTGATCATGTGTGTATCTAGTACTGAAGGGAAGATGGACTAATGGCACTGTGTGTGCGGACTTATTCACCGAGCACTGTGTGTGCGAGATTAGTTGAATGGCACTGTGTGTGCGGACTTATTCACCGAGCACTGTGTGTGCGAGATTGGTTGAATGGCACTGTGTGTGCGGATTTATTCACCGAGCATTGTGTGTGTGAGATCGATTGAAAGGCACTGTGTGTGCGAATTATCGGATTTTTTGTAAGGACTGAGACACTTAATAAAGACAAATGAAAATGTCAGGTATGTTCATATTGAATAATGGTTGATTATCTTGGTGAAAAATTAAGTTATTTCGATTTGGGTATGAAGCATATGAATATTTAGTCCTTTTGTTTTGAGTTTGAATGAGCATGAGATTGAGGAATATGAATTTAATATGTGTCGATATTATGAATTATTCGATAGTTAGATTTTTTTTTAAATTAACAGAAAAATGATGAAATGCGTGGTTGTGTACTTTATCTTTTTGCTTATAACTTACTAAGCTATTTAAGCTTACATGGTGTGTTTGTTACATTGTTTTATAGATCTCTAAAGTTGAAGCTCGAACTCGAGGATCCTTGTCAAAGTCATGCACACTATCAATTATTTTGGTACTTTTTTTTGGAATTAAACTCTAAGTCCATGGCATGTATAGGCTAAATGATAGTTTTAGGTTTATCCTTTGAATGAGATGTTATAATGCCATGCGAAAATGGCTTTACTACTTCTATGTATTAAGTGAATATGTTAAGTTGATATATATATATATAGATATCTATAATTATTCATGAAGTTTCGGTTGAAGATTGCTTGGTTTAAAAAGGTAAGTTTGTGTAATAATGAATGTTAGGTTACCATGGGAAATGGTCGATTTTGATCTATTTGAGTAGTGAAGACATTAAGATGATTAGGTCTTGTACTAGATATAGATGGAGTAAGATGCTTTTTGTGTATGTATGTGTTAAAAGTGATGCACTAAAGAGCTATTATATGTGTTTGTATGATGTGAATATTCAGGTATGACAAAATTTCTAGGATTATGGTCGACTTGATTTGTTTTGCTTAATTATAATATATCTGTTTATAAATATAAATGTGCATTATAGGTTTGACTTTGAGCAAAACGCTTTTATGTTCATATGAAATGTGCTACGCTAGTATGCATATTCTGTCTAGGTTAAAATTTTTATGTGGTTGGTATAATTAATGAAAATTGTAAGTTGATTGTTTTTAGGAAATGGCGAGTCATCTATCAAAGTAAGTTACAATAGTTTATGTACCATTGTAAGGAGGTTATTTATGGTGAATGATATATATATATATATATATATATACCTAGATGGGTATTCGGCCCAATACATGTGCTTGGTTGCATAGTAATAATTATAAAGGGATTTAATGTTGAAACGTTTGTGTATGTATAGAACCTGCTAATACTTAGATTTAATTATGTGATGTGTACTTTAGTCACTAAGCATGGAAGTGAGTTATATTATGCTTGGTATTAGGTTAGTAATACCTGTAACCCTAATCCGGCGACGGATACGGGTTAGGGGTGTTACAGTTTGTAATCTAGCCATTGGAATGGCTAGTAATGGATTGATTTGGTATATTTATAAGGTTATATCATGTTAATATATATATGTATGTGGTATGGTTAGATTGAAATAAGGTAAATTATATGCTTTTACTAAAAGGTAAGTTGGCTATATGAATATAGGTGATGTTATACCATGCATATTAATGAAGTTTGCTTGGTTTAATGTTTGGAATTGGTTGATATATATGTGCGTAAGTGTTGTTGTAGGTTAATGGAAAAATTTGGGTAAGAAATAAAGCTAGGAAATGGCTTTATTTTGTCCACACGGGTAGACACACAGGCATGTGTCTTGACATACATAGGCATGTGGTTTGGCTGTGTGTCCCTTGCATCTTAAAGTTTAGAAACAAAATGCTCAGAATTGGGCACACGGGCAGAGACACGGGCATTTGTATCAGCTGTGTATGCTACACGGGCGTGAGTCTTGGCTGTGTGAACCCTGCACTTAATTTTCGAAAGTTAAGTTGACGACACAGCCTAGCACGCAGGAATGTGGCTGGTCGTGTGTCACAAGTCAGAAAGTTACACGGGTAAGAACATAGGTTGGGATGCAGTCGTGTGCCTCACATCGAATGCCCACATGGCCTGAGACATGGGCATTTCACTTGGCCGTGTGGCTCACACGGCCTACTCACACGTGCATGTGACCCCTGTATTAAAGAAAAAATTTTAAAATTTTCAAAAAATTCTCTAAAATCTCGATTTAGTCCCGACTTGATTCTAATGTTTCAATTGGGCCTCGAGGGTCCATTCAACGGACAATATGATTAATTTCATATATGAAAAGCAAATGACATGAATTATATAAAATTACTCTGTAAACTCTGGTAATGCTCCGTAATCCTATTCCGACAACGGATATCGGTTAGGGGTGTTACATAAATAGAGCACCTATTCGGGTGACCATTAGGGGTTCGGTGTGGTCCTACCTAGTGTAGGCTCTTAGGGCTCATTATATGTGGTTCGATTCTAAAGTAAGGGTACCTGTTCCAACAGATTCCTCGATCCTCACCCATTATAGGCTCATACGGACCGAGTTTAATTCAGGGGAATACATTTCCCTTTGGCTATACGAAGACGAAAATCTCACGAAGACATAGGTACGGATGTATCCCGAAAGCGATTCACTATTCTATACAGAGGTGAAGACCTCACGAAGGAATAGTTTCTCACTCCCACATAAGAAAGGCCAAATCAAACGATTATGAAAAGCAATATGCAGAAATCACACAGAAAGAAATTTCTGAAACAATAAAACAAAGATACTAGATTGCTATATAACCCGAGAGATTAAAGACAAAATATGAAGAATGAAACACAATAAAAGGGATCGTAAATTTAAACCAAATTATCAATTTTCGACAAAAAGACCAAAAGTAATCAACTCGCGGATTGACTCTCTTATTTTGTCCCTAGTGGAGTCGCCAAGCTGTCGAAACCTTTTTTTTGAAAAATTGAATTTTTATTTTAAAAAATGAAGATGGAGTCGCCACCAATCATTTTTATGAAGTGTGATCGGATCACCTCGTAATTTGATTATTTTAATAAAATGTTTGGTTTACTAAAGCAACAATTTTTGGTCTATAAAATTCATAAAATGGGTTTGGGAGTCGGTTACGCACGAGGAAGGATTAGCACCCTCATGACTCCCAAAATTGGCACCTAGTTGATTACTTGAAGTCTTAGTGTCGAGAATTAAAAATTTGAAAGGGAGTTTAAAACACGTTCCCTTTTTATATTAAGGCATTACTAAATTAATTTTCATGAAAATGGTTTTTTTTCAAGTTAATCGAGAAGGAAGGATAATATATCATAAGTTAGGACACAATGCCTTAAATCTTCAAAATCAGGAATAAATGCCATTTAATTGTTACTTGAATCTCTGTTTTATATTTTTGAAATGGATATTCGATAATTTTGGTTTTAAAAAAGAAGTCATATCCCGTAAGTTAGGAACACGACTCTTCTAATTCCAAAAACAATGAACATTGTCTCGGTTTAAAATTTTTCCTTTTTTATGCATAGTGCAAAAAAATGAACGTAATATTTAAAGTAGTATGTATTTGGCTTACTTGGGCATAGCATAAAAATAGATAAGTACATTTAAACACAACTTGTGGCATTGCTATAACAAAAAAAAAAGGGAAGCGTATAAAAAATGAAACGATGATGTATAGAAAAATAAAATGCCATACTCACAAATGACAATGATGTAACTACGATAGTGATAAAATGCCAACTTGTAATGACGATTGCAAATAGCATATTATAATTATTATTCTAGTATTAATAATAAATAATCGAGGAAAGGTAAATAATGATGATGATGATGATGATGATGATGATGATGATGATAATAATAATAAATGTGCAAATAAAAATAAAACTGTAAGCAATTTAATTTTTAAATATGTATAAAAATAAAGGAGTAATAAATAACTAGATAAATAGATAATAAAATAGTAATAATAATACAGGCATGAAGAAGAAAAAAAAGAAAAAAGAAATAAATACTCGATAAAAGAAAATAGAAAAATTTAAATATTATAAAAAACGAAGGAATAACAAATAAATGAATAAATGAATTAAAATAAAATAAATTAATAATATATAAATAAGTAAATAATAAGCAAGTAAATGAATAAAATAAAAGGAATAATAAATAAATATGTAAAAAATAAAAAAATAAAAGGAAACAGTTTACAAAAGGGTGAAAAATAAAGGACTAAATCATAACTTAAGAAATTAAAAGGATAAATCGGAATAAAATAAATAATAAAGGGGCTAAATTGTAATAAAATAAATAAATAAGGGCTAGATCAAAATTTAAATGAAAATTAGGGGCGTAAATTGTAAAAACATAGAATAGGGGTAAAAATGAAACACGCTAAAATAAGCAGGGACTAAATGGGAAATTATACCAAAGCTTCTAGACACGTGTCCTTCCTCAGGGGTCAACCGTCTTTAATTTTTCTGTGTTTTGTTTCGATTGTTTTTTTTTTATTTTTCTCTCTTTGATTTCTATTCCAAAAAAAAAACCCGAAAGCCTTACGAAGATTCGGCTTTTATAGTCGTGTTCAGATTACAATATTTCTTTTATTTTTTCTTTTTATCTCTACTTTGGCTATTGTTATTTTGTGTGTTGTTTGCTGTTTTTTGTAAGTGGTGGTTGAGGAGCAGTTGGTGGTGGCAGAGGCTAGGAGCGGCGCTGACGTTGAGAAGCGGCACACAAGCATTAGATTAGGGTTTCTGTTTCTGAAAATTTTTTAGGCTTTTGGGCCATTTGGGCCTTTAGTTTTTTTTTAAATGGGCTATCATTGTAACTTAGACTTTGGACTGTTTATTTATTTTGTTATTTTTTTTTCATAGTGGGTCGGGCAGAATTGGCATGTTACAATAAGCAAATGTCAAGCTTCTAAAACCATTATAGACAAACTATAATGTAAATTATTATTTCACACTTTCATTATTTAGTGCTTTCTCAAGATCATCGTGATTCAACGTATGTTTCGTATAGTACATACCGTTATGCCCTTAGGGCTCTTGTCTCATAATCACGCATGGTCTTTCACATGCTATTCAAGTTTCCACAATCGATATCAATTATCAAATAGTATGTTTATCATTTTCACGGTTATAACACATATAATTTATATATTATGCAATATGTCATACTCATATTATTTCCCTTATTAACCGGACACAGATTCAAGATCGGATATGCAGATTAATCCTCCATCACACCAATATAAAATGCACCTAGTTCTTTGGAGAACTGCTGAAGTAATATATGTCTGGTGCTAAATACATATGCACCTAATGCTTATTGATACATCCAAAGTAATATGCGTCCAATGCTCATTGGTATGGTAGTGAAGTAATGTGTGCCTAACACTCATTGGAACGCAATCGAAGTAAGATGCAACTGACACTAAGTAACTCCACATAACAAATCCTACAACATACTAACTATACATATAACTCTATTCAAGACCGTTAATAGGCTTTATTCTTTATTGTTTATTACTAAAACTCATTATATCATATATAGTATCACATTATCAAACACAATCCATAGTTGTAGTTACATATATATAATTCAACATAGCTCAATCAAATCAAGTAGTTCAATGTATACGTACCTCGATCATGTTTGCCACCAATATCATCAAATTATAATTAACTACTTAATTAAAGAATAAATTGAGAACAATTATGAGAGAGAACAAACCAACTCGTTAATTGTTGTTTGGCTTTACCTGTCCTTTATTTCTCAATATTTTGGTCTCGTATTCAGCCTTGTTTAATAAATCGGGAATAGGAATGATTCAAATTATTATCTTCAAAATTATAAGCATTCAAATTAAACCTATTATACACACTTTTCAATTAGATCCTTTATTTCACTAATATTTGAGGTTCTCGCATTTTACAATTTACCCAATCGAATCTAAATCCAACTTTGTATTTGTACTCTAGGAACCTTAAATTGCCATTTTATACTAATAAATCCCATAATTCTCATTCCTTACAAATAGGTCCCTAATAAACCAACAATTATCTTAAAGCTTATCTTTGTTTCTACACCATCCACTTAATTTATAACATTTTCCTTATATAAACCAAGCTTAATTTTTATCATTTCATGATTATAAATTTTGCTTTCCAACATCTATAAGCTCATTTTCTTTTTGTTTGCTCTCAGGTAATCCACAGACTAAGGATGGATTGGTATGGAAGAGCTCGGATATAGAAAATTGCAACTCCTTTAAATATGCTCAGTTTTTATGATCTTTCCATTGGATTGTGTTTTTGGATTTTGGGGATTGCTTCATGTTTTCGATTTTATTTCACGCTTTAAACTGCTTTAATGTTTTTTTAAATTGATATAATTTGAATTGCAACACATTGAATTTCAAAACCAGGTTATGACTTTTCTAAAACTCGATTAACCTAAGATTTCCATTGCAAGAATTAAGTTATCTTATAAATGTTTTTCTAAAATTTAAATGAATTAGCTGATTAAGGAAAATTTCCTTAAAATTGGAAATACCATTATCAAGTTTTGATGTACAAAACGTTTTCGAGTTTCAAGTTTCAAGATTTTTGTAACGAACACACGTAATTCCTCAGAACTCGGCTGTAACATCTAGGTCAAGTATGGTGTGTTACATAAAATTTTTGGTTTAATACTTGAACTATCTCGGTTAAAGAAAATTCGGCCTTGAACCGAGATCTTCAACATTGATGAAAGTTGGATCGTTACATCATTACTAGTGTTAGGGTTTTAAAGATTGTAATTGATTTGTGAAGTGGTTAACAAATTGTGTTTTTAATTTTTTATATATTTTTTGTTGTTTTAGATTTTGGAAAGTTTACTTTTATTTAGTTTACCTTTCTAAAAAGTTTTTTTTTTTGTTCTCATTCAATAAGAAAGTGGATTATCTAAATACAAAAAATTTGAATACTTGATTAGTAAGTTTTAGGATAAGGTTTTAATTTGTTTATAATCATATTTGCATGACTGAGAATAAACTCATAATCTATCAAAACAAAAGAAATAAGATCATAATTATTTTACTCATCCTTCTTGACATTTGGTATTAGACTTTAGTGTTAGGGTTTTAAGGTTTAAGGTTTATTGACCATTTTTTATATTGTTTAATCGTGGTAAATATGTGAAATCTTCAAATGGAAAAATGAAGATCGAAATAAAAAATGAGTGAACTACCCCGTTAGTCAGTCTAAATAGGGGTTATTCCTATTTTGGTATCCACAATTTTTTTTTTTGTTAATTTGGTCATTGCAAAAAAGAAATTGGTCAAATTAGTCACTTCACTGTTAAATGGTAATGAAAGTTTGGTAACAAAAGTCCAATAGTGCTTTTCCACATTAGTCACTCTAAAATTAGGGTAAACTACTCGTTAGTTACTCTAAATAAAGGTCGTTTCTATTTTGGCCACCTCAAATTTTTTTCTTACAAATGCACTGTTAGTCTTTTGTCACCATTTAACGGTGAAGTGACCAATTTAATCAATCTTTTTGGGTGACCAAAAAAAAAACTTGGGGTGATCAAAATAAAAATGAATCCTACTTAAAGTGACCAACGATATAATTTGCCCTAAAAAAATAATAGGTAAGGTTTAATAACCAAAATATTTTCTCTACTTTATTTAGATATTAGTTTTAAGCTCTAAGTTTTAATATCTCATAACCAAACTCTTATAGAACTTAACATTAGTAATAAGCCCAACTCCAATTGACTTTTTTTTTACCAATGACATAGTTATCAACAAACTTTGATATAGAATCATTGTATGAAATGATAACAAGCTTTTTGCGTGCAATCATCCCAAAAAACCTACTTGTCATTGCCTTTCTCCTAGCATCATGTGTAGTTTCAATTGAAGGCTCAACTTCAACAGACTTTTTTTTTTAACCAATGACATACTCAAATTTGGAAACAAGCCATAAAGTTTGGTCAATGGATAATCTTGAATTATGATAGAGTTCACATGTTAATCACCCATGTTTTCAAAGATTCTGTAACATCCCGAAATTTGGGGTTAGAAGTGTTGAGGTTTGTGATTAGGGTTAGTGAGTAGGTTGAGAAATTGTTTTTGTTTTCGCGTTTTAATATCAGAATGAACCTGCTGGTTCGGTGGTTGAATGTGTATTAGTTTATCTTCGGGTCTCGTGTTTGAATCCTTGCGAGTGTTATTTTTTAATTTTCAAATATTTTTTTATTTTTTTATTTTATTTTATTTTATTTTTATTTTGAAAGAGGAAGTGGTTCTAAATTCTGCCCACGTTATTTCCTATTTTTTGGTTTTTTCTTTCTTCATGTTCTTGCTCCTCTTTTTTTCTTTTACTTCCCCTAAAAATTTCAGATTTTCTTTTGGAGGGTCTAATTGTCGCTTCCGTCTATCAATTCTATTCTTTTGTTCTTCGATTTTCTTCTTCTACTCCATTTCCATGGTTTGTGGTGTGCAGGGTGAATGGGCTTGATATAGCTCATATGTGGTGTGCAAGGTGGTCGAAGTGGTGTTCGGGTGGTTGGGTGGGTTTTGACTTGTTGTATTCGGTTTGCATTTGAGCATATGTGTTTGATTAAGATGTGGTTAAAATTATTTGTGAATGTTTATACTTATTTGACGTGCCTTACCTCTAATTACCGCTTCAAGGTTCTTGTACATTAACTGTGGGTCTTGTCCGGGATAATTATTTTTGAAACCTCGTCTTTTGCCATTTGTTTACGTTTCAAACTCACACTGAGCTCACGTAGCTCATCCCTTTAGTTTCTTTTTTTTAGGTAAATTTTGTGTTTGAAGCTGGACTCGGCAGTCGGAGGTCTCAGGTAGATAAATTTGAATTAATCAAATGAAGTATTTCGTTTCAGTTCTTAGTTTATCAAATTGTTTTGGACTGTAAATGTTTTATATGAACTGTGGTATAAATTTTATTTTGAACTTTTGTAAAGTGTTATTTGGACTAAATTTTATAAACTGCGGGTTTATATTTCTGAATGTTTATAACGTAACTTAAATTACTGTTTTGAATCCTAAATTGTTAAACGGTTTATTTTGAATTTAGTAAACTGTGTTCAAAATGAGGTTTTAACAATTCTTGTTGTAAAATTGCTTTTAGATCACTTCGGTGATCAATGTAACCTCCAAGATCCGGTCTAAACTTTCAGGCGGGTTTTGGGGTGTTACAGATCCTTTACATGAATTATCTGAATTCATCTTTGTAGGCATTAAATTTCTCCCTCCTGTTGTTGTAAAGAGTAGTGTCGATAGAGATGCCAAAATCCAAGCCTCGTAATTCACGTCCCTGTTGTTAGTAGTATTATTGTAATATGGTGTTTTATCCATATTCTTCGATCTTAAGAATATTTCATAAAGAGATGAATAAAAAAGGGGAAGTTAGGTTTTTTTTTTCTTTTTTAAGAAAATTAAAAACATCAATTACATAAAGTAACCATTCATTTTATCGGCTTGGATTAAATCTAATATATCCTTAGGAGCCTCATCAATGACTTGTAAGCTCGACTTCCAGGTCAAACTGAGTTTAGCAAGGCGATCTGCTACCAAATTCTGATTTCTTGGGATATGCATAATCCTCCACTTCCCTTTTGACTGCAAGATGCGTTCGGTTCTACGAAGCACGACAATCCCTGAGTCTTCCAAATCCATATCAATAAAGATCTGGGTAACTTCATCCGTCTATAACCCTTATTAAGTAGAATAAGGATCCCACCAAGAATGCCCCAAACTTAAGCTTCAAATGGAGAGCACACTCCTAAGAATAGATTGAAACCCACAATCCAATTCCCATCCCGATCTCGAGCTACACCTCCTGTTGCAGCATAGCCAGAATCTCTGGCCACAGCCCCATCTGTGGATAGATACACCCAAGTGTCTTCTGAGTTGATTGTAGAATTAGATCTCTGATTATTATTGTGGTCGCCAATACGAGCGTCGTAGTGTCGAGCCCAGCAACTAGAGACTTTCACCACTTTAGAAGGCATCCAGGAAATGTGTTGGAAGATAAATAAGTTCCTATTCTTCCATATATGCCAAGCAATTAATCCAAACAGACAAGACCAAGTAGTACCGCTATCCCGCAATCTTTCATGAAAACAAAGGTTAAGAGTAAGTCAATCCTGAAAAGGTACAAAGAAAAACCTTTGTTTTAGCTGATCAGGGATCACAAGTCTCCACACATCTTTCGCAGAAGGACAATCCCGAAGAACATGCACCAAGTCCTCAAAATCATGTCCACATAGAGTACAAGAGTTGCTGTGACTAATTCTCTGTCTAACTCGTTCCAAATTAGTAAGAATTCTCTGCTTGAAAGCAAGCCAAAGAAAGACTCTTACTCTCTGAGGGCCAGAATATTTCCAGATGATCTTCCAATAATCCTCCTAAGAGTTACAAGAATCCTCTTTCAAAGACTAATATGCACTTCGAACTGATAAGACTCCTGACGCTGACCGGGTCCATATCACTCTATCCAAGCCCGAGTTTGGATGAGGAGGAGGAATACAAATAATTCTATTGATTACGTCTTCAATCACCCAGACACGAAACAACTCCAAGTTTTAGCTACCATCAATATTGACCATCTCCCTAAAACAACAATCCAAATCAGGGTTAGCATAAGAAGGAATTTTTGAAATTAAAGGACCCATACCTGGAATCCAAAGATCTTTCCACCATCGAGCACTAGCGCCATCTCCAATAGACCAAGCAAGATTTTCACGAAGAGTCGGCCAAATCTTGGAAAGTGCCCTCCATAAATGAGAACATTGATTCCTACTAATAGAATTTGGGAATTGATTTTTCCAACCATATTTGGCACGAAGAAGACAGACCCAAAGTGACTAAAGCCAATCTTCATAAGGAAAGATGAATTTTGGTCTTCCAAATGTCAGAAACCAAGACCTCCTCGAGCCCTCAGTTGACAAATAGAATTCCAACCTACTAGAGACATTCGAGGGTCATCGTCGGTACATCCCCAAATAAACTGTCTAACCAATCTCTAGATATTAGCACTAACACCTTTCAGAATCGTCAAGGACTGCATGAAGTAATTAGGTATGGAAATGAGTATTGATTGTGCCAACGTGATTCTTCCTGCAATAGATAATTTTATGGAATCCCAACTCTGCAATTTCTTTCTCACCTTATCCACAATAAAGCTCAAAGTACTATTGGTAACCCTATCGTGCAAAATAAGAACACTTAAATAAGTGCCCAAGTTCCGGACTTCCTAAAAACTAAAGAGCTGACTGATTTGATTGCGGACATCAGCTTCAGTATTCTTGGAAAAGAAAATGTTGTTTTTCCTAACACTGATTCTGTGACCCGAAACCTCACAAAACTGAGTTAGAATGCTCTCTAGCAAACGAGATTGGTCAAACTGGGCTTTGCAAAAGATCACCAAATAGTCAGCGAAGAACAAATGAGAAATTGAAGGATCGGTACACGAAAGTTGAATTGAATCCCATTTTCTAGTTTCTATTTTCGTCCGAATAAAATGACCCAGCCATTCCATGCAAAGCACAAATAGGTAGGGTGATAAAGGACATCCCTGACGAATTCCTCTATTAGGTTTGAACTTCTGAGTAGGCACACGATTCCAAAGAATTTGCATAAAAGAGGAAGAGATAGATGACATAATCACATTTCATAGGAATTCAAGAATATCAGTCGCAACCAAAGAAGCACTTATAAACTCCCAGCTAACTTTGTCATAGGCTTTCTCCAAGTCCAGCTTAATAGCCATCTAGTTCCTCCCTTTCCGATTACATCTCATAGAATGAATGACTTCTTGAGCTAAAATAATGTTATCCAAAATGTTTTGCCCAGCTATGAAACCAGCTTGTTCTTGCGAGATCAGTTTAGGAAAAATCACCTTAAATCGATTTGCAATCACTTTCATCACCAACTTGTGAAGAACAGAGCATAAACTGATGGGCCTAAAATTACTAAAATCCTCGGGATTTTCTTTTTAGGTATAAGCACAATCAACGTATTATTCAAATCCGGCTCAATCGGTCTACCAGCAAAGACATCTTTAACCCACTGACACACATCATTCCCAAGGATATCCCATTGACTTTGAAAGAAGTGAGCATGGAAACCATCACTTCCAGGAGCTTTCAGAGGGGCCATGTCAAACAAGGCCCTTTTAATCTCCTCATTAGTGATAGCAGCCTCTAAAAAATTAATCTCAGAAGAATTGAATCTAGGAAAATCAACATTGGAATATCTCTTAATCTAGAAGGAACCTCTCCGTCAAAACATTCAAAAAATTCCACCGCCTAAGATTGAAAGATGTCATGGTCTGAACACCAATCCCCATTATCAATTCGTAAGGTAGTGATACGGTTGAATTTCCTTCTTCTCAACTTACGACTATGAAAAAATTTTGTATTCTGGTCCCCCAGCTGAAGCCAATCACGCCGAGCTTTTTATCTCCAAAGTAAATCTTTATGATCAAGAACATTTTCCAACTCATCCCGAATATTCAATTCTTTTTTAGCTAAATGAGTAGAGGGAGAGTGATCTAAGGCTCTTTGAACATTGTTGAGCGATCTCATAAGACTCTTCTTACGAGTGCCCAGAAAGCCATAAATATTCCTGTTCCAATCCTTAGCAAAATATGTAAAATTATTCAAAGATTCAACCATATTACCTACAAAATTCCACCTTTCTCAGACAAGGTAGGGGAAATCGTTGTGCTTTGTCCATCCTACTAAAAATCTGAAAGGTCTACCTTATGATATGCTAAGGTCCGGCCTAGTAGATAGCAAGAGGGGCCTATGGTCTGACTTAATACGAGTGAGATGACGGGCTAAGTACCGCGGAAAGTCTGACATCCAAGCATCATTAGCTAAAGCCCGATCGAGTCTAACAAAAGTACCCTCTCTTTTCCAAGTGAAGGAGGGTCCACTATATCCCAAATCCTGCAGTTCACAAGAGTCAACAAAATTACCAAAAAAATCACAACGCTTACCTACGGATACAGGACTCTTTTTATCAGAAGGAGATAAAATAGCATTAAAATCCCCCATAATTAACCAAGGAGAAGAATGATTAGGGATAACAGATCGTAGACCTTCCCAAAGAAGCTTTCATTTAGACCTATTTGGACTGCCATAAACAAAAGAAATATAGAAAGAATTATTTGGACTTAAGTTATCGACACGTAAAAAAATGAATTGTGAATGATTGCGAATAATATGGATTTGGATAAAATCCTTCCATCCAACCCATATACTCCTGCAAAACCAACAACTTCAACTAGATGTGAATAATTAAAACCCAATTTATCAATAATAAAATTAGTCTTTTTACTACTCACTCTCGGTTCCACCAAACAAACAATATTAGGCATGTGCTCCGCATTGTATTCCCGAAAAGCTCGTAAAAAGTTTCTACTAGCGCACCCTTAACAATTCCATGAAAAAATTTAATGTTTAAAGGCATAATAAAAATTGATATAATAAAAATATATAATAAAAGTAAAGTAAACCAACCCCCCAAAATTAAGAAAAAAGACAAAAAATAATAAAACAAAAACTAAAAGAAACTCCTTACTGCCTAGGGATATTTACTCTCTCTTTCTGCACACCAGGCTCAAAATTCAAAGTAGCCTCAAGATTGGAATTTGAGAGATCTGAAATACTCTCAGCAAGGTGTTCCATCGAATCCTTCAAGGACACTCGTTGGACTCCCGAAGTTTTGAATCGGGTATTGTTACCAAGAACCAATTTGGCATTTTTTTACCAGCTCCTCTGCCTCTGTTTCTAAGAGCCTTACCCGAGCCGAAGTAGATAGTCGGAGAAAAGCCCTGATTATTTGAGGAAGGAACACTGTTACTTTCCTTGGTATGCATGTTCTTATGGAAGACAACCGCCGAGTGTTTTCCAGAATCAAGGTCTCCAACGTCTAAAGATAATGCACTGCTTTCACGCCCTGCACCCTTCAAATCCACCCGACCAATTGAGCCCTTACCTATGAATCCGATACCTACACCAGCGCTGGCTTCATTTTGCATGCCTACCACCGCAAGTGATCTACTGTCCCTTCCAGCAACAGCAGGGGTTCGTTGGGTTGCTAAGTTCGAATCAGATTGATCCAGAAAACTCCGGGCCTGACCAGCTGGGTTGTTTCCCAAGCCTAAGCCTTTGACCGGTTCCTTAAAGAATTGTACGTTTTCCCTTAAACTAGTAATAGGCAGGCTGGGCTCCGAATTAAGCCCAAGGTTTCCTCTAATATTCGGGCCACCAACCTCCAACAGGCCAACATCCTTTCAAATGCTTTTAATATTAATTTCCTTCCTTTCTGCTCGACCATTAAATTGAGGAGCAATTTCTTTCCCAAGAGCATTGCCATTCATAACTTATTTCCTTTTATAATGCCTAGAATCAAGCATATCTCCCTCAAAAACCTCCTTATGCTTATCCCTATTATTAAGAATTTTGAACCGAGATCCTTATTTTCCTCCTTTTTTTATTATCTAAGGCAACTTGCACATTTTCTCTAATTTTCCGCCTTGTCTTCCTTTCAACGATCATTCATGTCCCCGAACCATCCACAATAGTGTTTTGAATCTCCGATGACATTTCCGACAGGGCACTATCCTTTTCACTAGAAATTCCAGAATTTCTAAAAGGGCAAGAATTTTCCACATGCTCGTTTCTCCCACAGTGAAAACAAATTGTTGATAGAGATTCATATTCAACATTCTGTTTCCGCCCATTAATCAAAATATAAGATACCAAAAGCTTTTCCAAATCGACATAAACAGCCATTCTAGCAAAATTAAATAATATTTTATAGAAGCAAAATTGAAAGCTATTAATGATATGGATGGTTGATAGTATTTTATTTAATGAAAATTAAATAATGGATAAGGATTAATGACAAAAAGAATTATTGCAAAGGAAGAGCATTCTATCATTGTTGAGGGATAGAAAGGATTAATGCGCAAAAGAAGATATTTTGTATGGATAGAAACGATTGATGACAACTTGTAATAAATGAATTTAAATAACCAAAATCTCCAATGGTTAGTACATTAATGAAGAACCATTGAACTTTCTTTTTAGTGTTGTAAGAACCAATGAACTTGGCAATATTCTTGTTGATGGGAGAAGTAATGAACCTAACAATATACGTTGTATAGTACAACATACAAATTTTAGAGAACCATATAATATGACAAACTTCATTGTTTTGGCAAAATATGATAAATTTAATTTTGGACCTTTAACAATATATGCAAGTCATTAAAAAAACTATATGCAAGTCACAATTTAGGGTTATATTGCATATTAAACCATACAAAAAGAATTACATAATGTAAGGCTCAATTTTAGCCCGGGCTAATAAGAGGCCCAAACTAATTAGCCTTAAACAGACCCAACAAAACAAAACAAAATAATAATAAAACATCCAGTTACAAAAACAGCCCGAATGCAAAATATACCAGGCCCAATATTACCCAATTTACAAACTAAACTAAACATAATAACCCTAGCCCAAATGAACTAAAGTTACAAGGCCCAAATGGCCCAAAGACTTAAGCATTCTTAGCCAAACTAGGAAACCCTAGGGTTTCCTCTTGCGCCGCAAGGGCCTCTGTACCTCCGCAGCCTCTACGTCAACACACCCACGTGCCTCCGTAGCACGTCCAACCACCGCCCCTACCTGCAAAAAGGAAGGACAAACACACACAGCAGAAAAAAACAAGAGAAGAAAAATATTGTATTTTTATTTTTTTATTTCTTCAACTTCGGCTATATAACCGAAGAACGAACCTTTGTAATTTTTTTTTAGAGGCGAAATCAACAGAAAAAAAAAAGAAATAAAAAAACAAAATCAAATCGAAAAAAGAGGTGATTTTTTTTCCGAATTTGTTTCTTTTCTTCTAGCCATATA
The DNA here is from genome assembly GCA_005393395.2 of Gossypium australe. Lineage (NCBI taxonomy): Eukaryota > Viridiplantae > Streptophyta > Magnoliopsida > Malvales > Malvaceae > Gossypium > Gossypium australe. Next base: position 124,853,317 of record CM016616.1, read on the forward strand.
TACATATATATGTAAAAAATAGAAAGACGAAAAAATACCGATCTTTTGATTCGCTTGGAAAAGGGGTTTTCGGGGCTCCGACCGTCGTGCACGGTGGTCGACGGCGACAAACCGGTGATGGTCCGGTAACCGGAAATCGCAAAAGGGGGGAGAGCTCCTAAGGGTTTTCAGTTTTTTTTTAAGGGGAAGGGTCAAATGATTTTTTTTTTCTGAAAATATTGGCTTATTTAGCCTACCTGTACGGCGTCGTTTTGGCTTAGTACCCAAGGGCATAAAACGACGCCGTTTTCCCTTCCAGACCCGAGCGCGCAACCCGACCCACCAGGGGATCCGCATGTTTTTTTGTGTGTTGATGGTCTATTTGCGCGAATAGCTTTCCGCATTTTCTTCATTTTTTAATTCGATTTTTTTCTTTTTTAATTTTTCCCTTTAATTTTGTCTCTGTTCCATTTTGGTCCACCTAATAAACACGCTCATGTGGACAAAGGGATATTGCTCCATTCAGTCCCTATCATTTTCAGCGTGTCTTATTTTGGTCTTTTCTTCTTTTAATTATTTTCAATTTGTGCCCCGAATTTTATTTCAATTACAATTTAGTCCCCCTGCAACGGTGCGTTTTGGATGGGAGGAATAATTTCCCTTTTGGTCCCTCCTTGTTATTCGCGCATGCAAATTAGTCTTTTTCTCTTATATTTGCTTTCAGATTTGCCCCAAATTTTGGTTTTAAGTTCAATTTAGTCCCTCTTCGTCATATTCGCTATTTTATTTTCAAATTATTTAGTTAATATTATTATATCATTAAATTGGTTGATTTAGTATCAAATATTTTTGTTTATCTACCTTTTTTTAATAAATTTTACTTATTGTCATCATTATTCCTATTATTGCCATTTTGTCTTTATTTCATTAGGTTATTTTATTTCATATATTTTTCTAAATCATTTATTTCATGTTTTTTATTCATTTTTTAAGATTTAGATTTTGTTATTTCAATACTTTCATTATTATTTTTATGTTAGCCATAGCATTGTCATTACACTATTGGTGTTATTAGCTATTTTATGTTATAATACTTTCTCTTGATTATTTGTATTAGCATTAAAGATTAGTATGTCGTGTAATTTTCTCGAAGTGTTCCTTTAGTATTGGTATCTTGTAATTTATTGGTGTAATGATTTTATTCACAAACCATCGTTTTAAATAAAAATGCATTTCATTTTATTGATACATTCTGGTTCAAAATGTTTTCACAATGTGGCAATGCTCGGAATTTGGGAGCTTCGAGAAATTGTACCCTAGCTTACTGGGTTTCAAATTTTCTCGTGGAGTCTAAAGAACCAATTATTTTTTTAAAAATCAAAGCATATAAGTTAAATAAAAGCTTATTCTCAAAAATTCAAAAATGTTGTGTCCTAACTCACTGGATGTGACATTTTGTTATCTCGAGGTAAGGATTTCTAAAAATAAAGGCAATATTCTCTATTTGGAATTTTGAGAAATTGTGCCCTAACTTACTGGGTTCCGATTTTTCATTTGACCCAAATAATCGGATATCCTTTTTAAACTTAAATATATGAGTTTTGAAAGTCAAAAGTCAAGCTTAATTTCAAGGATTTGAAACGTCGTATCCTAACTCACTGGGCTTGACATTTTACTTCTTCGAAATAAAAGGGTCTTAGCATCCAATTTAATTTATTCAAGTTTTCTTTTAAATAAAGAGGATCGTATTTTAAAATCTTTTCAAATTTTTGATATTAAGACGTTAATTAATCAATTAGGTACCAATTTTGGGCGTTACAAGGGTTCTAATCCTTCCTCGTGCGTAACCGACTCCTGAACTCGTTTTCTCGAATTTTGTAGGCCAAAATCATTGTTTTAATAAATCAAAATGTATTAATGATCAATCTCAAGGTGATCCAATCACACCTCGAAAAAGATTGGTGGCGACTCCATTTTTATTTTTAAAGTCAACCCTGTTTTGTCAAAAAAAAATGGTTTCGACAGCTTGGTGACTCCACTGAAGACAATAAGAGAGTCAAACCAAAATTGATTATTTTCTATCTTGTTGTCGAAAATTGAAAATCTGACTTGAAAAATTACGATCTTTTTATTGCATTTTATTGTGTTATTTCATATGATTGTTGTGGTTTGAGTCTCGTAGAATATTTTCGCATCATATTGCATAAAGACCATTTGGTCTTACCTCTTTTAAGTGGGAGTGAGAAGCTACTCCTTCGTGAGGTTTTCACCTCCGTGCAGGATAGTGGATCGCTTTCGGGATACATCCGTACCTATGTCTTCGTGAGATTTTCATCTCCGTACAGCCATAAGGAAATGTATTCCCCTGAACTAAAATCGGTTCGTATGAGCCTATAATGGGTGAGGATCGAGGAATGTGCTGGTTCAGGTACCTCAACTTTATAACCAAACCGCATGTAGAAGACCCTAGGAGCCCACCCTAGATTGTACTGTACCAAACCCTAGCGGTTACCTAGATAGGTGCTTGATTCTCTTTCATTTGCTTTAAGTTTTGTTTTTGTATATTGTACTGACTTATTATGTTTTTGCTATGTTTGTATGTCATTTCATATTTGAAAAAGTGTCGATTCACGTTCGATTACTAAATTAGAGAGCTTGTCATGGAGAACGAATTTCTTGATAAAATGGAAGATAATGCAACTGTCCGTATGTGGTCAGAGAAAATGCAATTAGAGAAAGAGGATAGTCTAGCCGAGGGGTACACGTTAGAATTATGGGACTACACCCGTATCAGCGTAACGCAAAATAACCTTCAGAAATTAAAAGAGATATGTGATCAGTGGAATGATGAGACCAAGCAGTTGTTCTACTATAATTATGAGGATTTGCCGTATCTACTCAACATCAAGGTAGACGAGCATTTATTCTAGGCCCTCGTTCAATATTGGAACCCTGCATACAGTTGCTTTACCTTTGGGAGGGTAGATTTAGTGCCCACTGTGGAAGAATATACAGTCCTACTGCGTTGTCTAAAGGTTCAAGTCGATAAAGCTTATTCTAGAGCCGTTTATGTCCCGACCTTTTGGAAGAAATTGATGAACATTACAGGAATGAGCAATCAGTGGACTATAGCTAGGATCAATTAAAAAGGTGAGTGTAACTGCATCCTATGGAAGAATTTGAGAGATTTGATTCTAGCGCATCCTGATACGAAAAAGAGAGTCGATGTGTTTGCTTTGAGCATCTACGGACTAATGATCTTCCCTAGGGTGTTAGGGTAAGTAGATGAGGCGGTCTCGGATCTCTTTGATTGACTTGATAAAGGGGTCACACCTGTTCCCGCAATCTTGGCCGAGACATTTAGATCTTTGAATGCATGTAGGAGGGCCGGTGAGGGTAGATTTATAGGGTGCGTGCAGTTGTTGTTAGCTTGGTTCCACAGTCATTTTTAGAAGGTGGATAAGGTTTCTTCTCGGGTTTTCTCTGGGAATTACTCCCTATTAAAGGATGACATATCAGAGGAAAATTGGATAGCGCTCCTCCAAAATCTCCAGGAAGAAGACGTAGAATGGAGAGCTCCTTGGTTGATTCCCGACTAAATTCTTTACCGATGTGGGAGTTTTGACTAGGTCCCTTTGCTTGGAATTTGGGGAGCCGTTGGGTATGCTCCTTTGCTCGTTTTGAGGCAATACAGATCAATGCAGTTCATAGCAGCAACACATAGGCTAGCTCAATGTGAGCTTTCATACAGGGGAGATAACTACAAGAAAAGGGTAAAAGAGATTTCTAACGCTTGGAATCAGACTCATCGAATGAAAAGGCTAGCAGTAGTTTCAATGACGACTCCTGAGTACAGTGGATGGTGGAGTAAAAGAATTAATGATAATCTCCCCAGGCCGAATTTAGAAGGCGCTCGACCGATGGAAGAGTACTTACAAATGGTCCCGTCCGAACTAGAAATCATAAAGCAAGACTTCGAGAGGAGGAATTTGGAACTTGAAAAGAAAATAGAACAGTTGGAGGAAGAAAGGATGCATTTAAGGTTAGATGCCGATGTTCAAAAGCTAGAGGCTGAGAAATTAAGGAAAGGAAAGAATAAAGCTGAGGAAGACTTGGATAGTTTGAAGACAGATTACAAGAAATTGCATTTATCGATGAGAACCGCCGGATTGGGAAAAACATCAGAGCAACGGTGACAAGAGATCTAAGAAGAAAGAACCAAAGTCGATCCGCGGGAGGGAAAATTCCAGGAGGCTCAGGCACAGAAAGAGGCCCTAGAAAGGAGTTTGTTAGAAACCCAAAATGACAAAAGAGATTTAAAGGCTAGAGTGGCAGAACTTGAAAAATTACTTCATCAATATAGAAATCATAATTCTGCGATTGTGTTGAGGGCAAGTTGGAACAAGATTGAAGAAATGAAAGGAAAGATAGAAGAACTATAGTCTGCATTACAAAACTGTGAACTCCGGGTAGAGCTTCTTGAGGTAAGTGAGGAACGTTGGAAAGAACAGCTTCACCATTCTTAAAATCAAGTTAGGAACAGAGATTACACTATGGGCGAGACTGTGGCTCAGATTCGGGAGGTAGCCGATCATTTACAGACCTTGGCAATTCAGGCTGACATGCTAAGCGTGAAGTATGAGCTAGAATCAGATCGAGGTCAAGAGTTAGCTTCGTTGCTTAGGAAAGTTAAACTTTGAGTATTAGGGCAAAGCCATACTTGTATTCCATTTTATGTAAAGAATTTTGTTTTGTAGTAAAGTTTTCTAAATGAAATTGAATCAGAATCGACGCCTTTTTGCATTCATTTCATGTATTCGCATTACATCACATCATGTGCATTAAATTTCATGGAAAGACCCTAATTGGTTAAAATCATTTCAGAGTTAATCTGGAAACCAACAAAAACTTACCAACCAAACATCATTATGATACCCGAGCAAAGACAAAAGACATGGACCAAAGATTGGAAAGACTTGAACAACTCCAAAAAGAGATATAAGATCAGCTACAATTACAAATGCAAGAGCAACTGGCTACAATCCAGCAAGACATGATGGACCGAATGTTGGAGTTCCAAAGAAATATGATGACTCAGTTGACCTAACTGCTGACTAGAGGAATAGATAAAGGAAAGGGGCCCATGGTTAATGCTGGAGAAGATAATGAGGAACCTCTCTATCCTCCGGGTTTTACTCCAACAAATACACAGACACAACCTGAGGTGTACCCTTGAAGAACATCAGTCACAATTAGAGGCCTCAACAATTACAGGATGGTGTTTCGGTACTGATGAACTTTCAAGCTGGATCAGGTTCTAACCCAGGGGATAACCCAACTAATCTTGTTATCCCTGACCTTGATGAAGTGGCAGAAAAGGAAAAGGCAATGACAGAATTGCCAAAGCAGTTAGAGGACCGATGTAAATGGCTGGAGGAAAAATTCAGGGTAATGGAAAACGTTGATAGTCAGCATGGGGTCGATGCTAAGGATCTGAGTTTGGTCCCAGATCTAGTGCTTCGCTACAAGTTCAAAATGCTAGAATTCGAAAAGTAAAATGGGACCAGTTGCCCTGAATCTCACATCACCGTGTTTTGTAGACGGATGACCGGGTATGTTAACAATGATCAACTACTAATACATTGCTTCCAAGACAGTCTGGTGGGAGCAGCATTGAAATGGTACAACCAATTGAGCCGTATTAGGATTGGTTCATGGAGGGACTTAGCATAAGCATTCATGAAGTAGTATAGTCATGTGATGGATATGACTCCTGATAGAATTACTTTACAAAACATGGAGAAGAAACCGAGTGAGAGTCTCAAGCAATATGCACAGAGATGGAGGGAAATTGCCATACAAGTTCAGCCATCGCTCTTAGAAAAAGAAACTACGATGTTCTTTATAAACACCCTAAAAGCCCCGTTCATTACTCACATGATAGGAAGCGCTATAAAAAGTTTTTCAAACATAGTGATGATTGGCAAAATGATCGAGAATGCGATAAGAAGTGGAAAGATAGATGCAGGAGAGAGTAACAAAAGGTCAGCCTCGAGAAAAAAAGAAAATGAGGTGAACAACACAAGTACATATAACAAGGGTTACTCAAAATCGATTATTGTAAATCAGCCAAGAAATGTGGCTATTGGTCAACAAGGTTTATCAAGGCAAGAATCTGGCACAAAGCAAAACACTGAGAAGCTCCAATTTCCACCAATCCCAATGACATATAGGGAGTTGTATCAAAGTTTATTTGACGCCCACGTGGTATCCCCTTTTTACCTAAAACCATTATAGCCTCCGTAATACAAACGCTCAATGTGACTACCATGTAGGAATTCCAAGGCATTCAATTGAAAACTGCACCGCCTTTAAGAAAGTAGTTGAAAGACTTATTAAAATGGGTATTGTAAAATTTGATGATGCACCTAGTGCCAAAAATTCGCTGCCCAATCATACTGATAATGGGGTAAATGTGATAGATGGAAATGTGAGGAGAAAAATCAAGACAGATATTGTAGAAGTAAAAATTCCTTTGAGATGGGTCTAGATGGAGATGGTAAAAAGGGGATTAGGCATTTCGGATCCCGAATGGAGTTGTGAAAACATGAGGAACTACTGTGAGTTCCATCATGAAGAAGGGCACAAGATCCCAGAATGTGCAGAATTCATAACCTTGGTGCAAGGTCTGATGGACAATAAAGAGATAGAGTTCTATGAAGAAGTTAAAGAAGAAGGAAGCATATGTGCGTCAGAATCAACAGCGAAGGTCCCAAAAGTCAATTATCCTGTCGTCATCATTTCGTGACTTAAAAACAACGAAGCTGGAGTACAGATGACACCAAAGATCATAATTCAAAAACCGGCGGTCTTCTCTTATCAGGATAACAAAAGGGTCCCCTGGAATTATGATTGCAACGTGACAATCTCGAGAAAAGAGAACTTAGCTAGCGCTTCTAAAGAGGATCAAGATGTAGGTTCTCATACGCGTAGTGGAAAGCGTTATGATTTGATAAATGCTTGAGAAGAACCTGTAAAAGGAAAGACCCTAACGTTGGAGCAAAAGAAGGAAAAAGTAGTCAGACCTGAGCCTCTCGTTAACGAGCCAGTAAAAGAGGAGGAAGCTAAGGAATTCCTGAAGTTTTTGAAGTACAGCGAGTATAGTGTTGTGGAACAGTTGCATAAACAACTAGGTCGCATATCTGTACTAGCTTTACTCTTGAGTTCAGAGGTACACCGAAGTGCATTGATGAAAGTGTTGAACGAGACGTACGTGGCCAATGATATCTCTATCAATAAACTAGATCAGCTGGTTAATAACATAAGTGCCGATAACTTCATCTT